>CM050167.1:312557942-312945442 GCA_027410445.1 Discoglossus pictus
ACGGGCTACCTTTTAATACATAGAGAGAATATAATGGGGCTGAGAGTGTGTTAAACTCTAAGGGCCTCATTCAATTACGATTTGGCCGATTGAATAGTGCTTTAAATAGGCACATAGCAATTTTGTTTTCAAAGAAGTTTTTAGTTAGTGAAAACCTTGCTTTTGGATAGATGTTTATTAACTAAAAACTTCTTTAAAAAATATATGTCATGTACTTATTTAGAGCCCTATTCAACTGGCCAAATTGCAATTGAATGAGGGCCTAATTGTGCTAGGGGAACGGACCTTTTGAAATTTTGCATTAAAAGGTAAGGCGGTTTGGGGGCCAGAGGGGGGGGGGGTCTCTACAAAATGTTAATCCAAGAAATAAAAATGATGCTCTGTTTGGGACACATATGCACAGTGTGTTTCATTTATAGGGACGGCATTTATTATTTGTTTTAATCTAAGAATAGTTTCTACAACGTGTCCTGAATCCTGGTAACTTGGCCGGAGAATAGACAACTTGTCCTAGAATCCTTCTAATCCGTCCTGGATACAGAGCATGGTCAACCTGTGGGTAAGATCAGTCTAGTGACCTTTTCAAGCCCAACGAAGAGTGGGTTGTGTCAGTGGGTAAAGAGCCTAGTCATTGTAAAGGATGAAAGATTGCAGTGATCATTAATGGGTGGATGCTCTGAATGGGAGGCAGTATTGATAAAGCTATATTGAATAAGGTGAGTGGTTTCTCACTAGTGAGGTGTAACATCCAAATCCTATGTTATTCTAAGCAGCAGTTGCTTCATACTTTAGTGAATAGCAGATAAGTCTTGCCTCACTAATGAGAAAGCTCTTACTCAATATAACCATTTTCTTTAGGGTTGATTAATGTGTATTACTTACCATCATATTGTATGTTTGTTTAATAAAACTCCCTTCTTTTTAAATTATTTATTACAAGTATATTTAGTTTTGTTATTTTTCTGATTAGATCAGAGAAAACCTGCAAATGTTGCATCTCCAAAAAGAGTGTACAAAAACAAGATATTGAATATCTCTGCTAGCACTTGACGGAAGGATTTACATTATGGGACCAGCAATCTTGGTGAGGAGCAAAAACGAAAAGAAACTGGAGACTAGATTTATCACCAGAGAGTTTTATATGTGATGTGGCAAGGCCAGAGATTGGATGCTGCCAAGCTGCAGAAAGTATCAGGAGACAGCAAACCAGGAGGCTGATAAAATGTAATGGAGGGCAAGAGGGGGGCTGACAGACTATAATGGAGAGCAAGCCAAGAGACTGTAAGCACACTGCAAGAAGGACTTAGACCTCAAGAGACTTGTCTTTAGTTATGTATAAGATGGTGGTGGCTTAGCTACCCAGCTTATAGAGAGGGGCCAATAAGTGAGGCAGTCTCTGAATGGAAGCTAGGTTTGTATTATTTTATTCTTTAGTATTTTTTACAGTATTTGTGAAAAAATAAATGTTTTAAAGAATCTGATTTAAGGATTTCAGCTGCCATTTGTTTAAGCACAAAATCCACCTAAAGTAATATGCTCACCTGACCTTTTGGTCCACATTGTCATACATGTAGACATGCTCCTTGGATGCTGATATTGCTTCTCTGTATGCTTCTGTATACCATATGTCACAGTGGATGACATCACCACATTTTACAGTAGGTGACATCATAAAGCCTGACCACTATAAAAGTAGCTGTGTTATGAGGGTAAAGCCATTTCCAGCTGGCTGTAGCCGGTGAGCTGGTTGAAGTCAATGGCTCATATGAAGGGTTTGCAAGAAGGTCTGAAGTATAGAAACTTAAACGTCCACATGTTGTTTATAACGATTATACAAGTAAAGAGGTAAGATTTTTTCTTTTGGGAGTTTAGCATATAATTGATAGCATTATGGAGGGAGCACAATATGTATCTGATTGGGATGTAAGTAGAGAGTTATGATTATTGTAAAGTGAATTAAAAATGTTAATTGATGATTTTAAGAGATAAGAGAGATCAAGGAGGAAAGGAGATGTGATGATCTGTAAGGTGCGGTTGCTCTCGGAGGTAGATGCCATATTGTGACACTTAGAAATACTTATTTACATAGAGCTACATTGCAAAATATGAGAGGTGTCACATTAGAGAGGAGAGATCGCTTTAAATCCCTGAATAGGCTTCACTAGTGAGAAACTTCTGTAAGAAATTAATGTATAATTCCTATAAATTATTTATTTTTTTGGTCAGGTGAATAATCAGTCAGGTAAATGAGGTATGATTAAAAACATATGCATTGTGTACTTATAATAAAATACTTTTACATAATATGTGTTACATGAACAAATAGCAGACGATATGTATAAAAACAATATTTAGGGGGAGAAAACGTTTATGAATTCTACATCATGTTATTCAAAATACATTATACAATAACCTATAGTCAACATTTTCTCTTGAAGTTCATTCTCCATCAGATCACTCGTCATGACTGGACTCCTTCACATCACTGGTCTCATGGACTTTCATCTCCTTGGAGAATCTCCCTAGGACACTCTTACTCCCTTTCCCATAGATACTGGTATTTGTTTGCTAGATTTTTGCTATCCCGCTCTCTATAACAGTCAAGTATGGTGATAAGTTGCTTGACAACTGGGTTTGCTTGGCTTGCCTCTGACCAACAGTCTCCAGTTGAACAGCATTATAACAGTTGGAGGGCCAGCTGTCTCGAGTTGAGAAATATCAATAGATAAATCAAATATTGCTAGGTTATAGTTTTATGAAAGTACTATTATCAGTTGCTCAGTATTGGAATATGCATATAGTACAAGCAGTGGAGTAGCTAGAGCTTTTGGCCCCCTATATTATATTATATCTATATATATTATATTATATATGTT
This sequence comes from Discoglossus pictus, assembly GCA_027410445.1. Lineage (NCBI taxonomy): Eukaryota > Metazoa > Chordata > Amphibia > Anura > Alytidae > Discoglossus > Discoglossus pictus. The sequence continues at coordinate 312,560,819 of CM050167.1, forward strand.
AGCACCGTGTTGGGGGGGCGTCAAACACAGGGAGAGCCCTCTCCTCTTTGCTTCTGTCTTTTTCTCTCTCCTCTCTCCCTCCTACTTTCTCTCTCATTTTCTCTCTCACTCCTTCTATCCCTCCTTCTCTCTCTCCACACTCTCTCTCCTCTCTCTCCCTCCTTCATTCTCTCTCTCTCTACTTCTCTTTCTTTCTCCTTCTCTCTCACTCCTTTTCTCTCTCTCTCCTTTTCTCTCTCATTCTCTTTCTCTCCTTCACCCTCTCCCCTTCTCTCTCTCCCTACTTCATCCTCTCATTTTCTCTCTCTCCTTCACACTCTCTCCCTCCTTTCCTCCCTCTCCTTCACTCTTTCCTTCTCTCTGTTTCCCTCCTCTCTCTCTACATCTCTCTTATTTTATCTCCATCTCTCTCCTTTTCTCTCTCTATCCATCTCTCTCCTTCCTTCTCTTTCTCCCTCCTTCCCTCTCTCTCTCCTTTTCTCTCTCTTCACACTTTCCTTCTCTCTCCCCCTTTCTCTCTCCTTTATGTTCTCTCCCTCCTCCTTCCCTGTCTCTCCTTCCTTCCCTCTCTCTCTCTCTTTCTCCTTCAAACTTGCCCTCCTTACACCTCTCTCTTTCTCTTTCTCCCTCCTTCCCTCTCTCTCCTAAAGTATCTCTGTCCTTCTTCTTTCTTCCTCTCCTCTTTCTCATTCACACTTTCCTTCTCTCTCCCTCCACTTTCTTTTTTCTCTCTCTTTCCTCCCTCCTTTTCTCTCCCTCATTCTCTCTCTCCTCTCTCGCTCATTCACACTAGCCTTTTCTCTCTCTTTCTCTCTTTCCTTCACGCTCTTCTCTCCCTCCTTCACACTCTCTCCATGCTCCCTCTCCTCTCTTTCGCTCTCATTCACACTCCTCTCTCTTTTCCTCTTTCCTCTTTTTCTCTCTCTCTTTCACACTTTCCTTCACACTCTCTCTAGCTTCATGCTCTCACTCCCTCCTTCACTCTCTCTCCTCTCTGTACTTCACTCTCTTTATTTCCTTCTCTCTCTCCTCTTTCCTTCTCTCTCTCGCCTTCTCTCTTCTCTTTCCCCTTCTCTCTCTCTCCCTCCTTTTCTCTCTCACCTTCTATCTCTCCTTTTCTCTCTCCCTCCTTATCTCCCTCCTACTCTTTCTTTCCTCTTTCACACTCTTCCTCCTTCCCTCTCTCTCACTCCTTCTCTTTCTCCCTCCTTCGCTTTCCCTCCTTTTCTCTCTCTATATATCCCTCCTTCACTCTCTCCTTTTTTTCTCTCTCTCCTTCTTTTTCTCTCTCTCTCTCTCCTCTCTGCCTCCATCCTTCTCTCTATCTCTCATTCACTCTCCTCTCTTTCCTTCACACTCTACATCTCTCTTTCCTTCTCTCTTATCTCCTTACACGTGGATAATGTAGGATGTATTTAATACATAGGAAGAATAATAAAGATTTTGGGGGTAGTACCACTTTAGGACGGGACCAGTACACACTTCCAGTAGCCAATCACAATCTGGCCAGTCTTTGAGCGGATGTGAATTTGTGGTATCCCAGGTTTAGGCTCCATAGACCTTCAATGGGGGAGCTAACTAAGACATCAAGCCTAGTTGACTAGTTTGCCAGACAACAATTGAAACCCTTTGTTTCACTAGAAATACTTTGTAAGTGATATCCTTTTATCCATTGTCTTGCGGTTTGTATGTGCTTGATCAATCAGCCCAGGCCCCCTATACACTGTATGTGAACCCCATATTGTTAAAGAATATTATGGAAGCCTGACCTGCCAAAAGTATAACCTACCCCCTAGGCCCAAGCACCTCTCCCTAGTCGTGTTATCTCATAGTCACTATACTCCAGGGACAAATGGGATACTCTAGACCTGGGAGACGACTACCCTTGGCATCACTATCCCCACCATATTCACTCTCAACCCGAGGTCCCATAAGCCAGAGGGCCTATAAGCCAGAGGGCATGTAGACTCTGAGCTGCCTCTGATTGGTTGCTCCAAGCAAAGGGGGGGATTTTAAAATACTAGACGCTGCCTAAGTTATGTTTGCCCTATGTAAATGTCTGTGTGGAAAATGGAACCACAAAAAATTATGCTCTTTCTGGAACACATAGTGATGGTGTGTTTCATTTAGAGGGAAGGCTTTTGTTATTTTTATTGCCCTAAACTTCTGCAACTTTTCAAGATCACTGAAAAGCAGACCTTTATCATATACACTTAACATATACATAAATACTCACAAAGCTATAATTTCAGATATGACAAGGGGATAGAAGGAGTAATAATGGGTGTGGGGCTTTGGCGTGTTCAAGTGGGCGGTGGAAGTGCATAAGTCTGAATTCACATTGGCCAGCATAGAACCTAAATAAGCCCATGATAAACAAATATAAAACAATTTTTATATATATATTTTTATTTTCTTCACATATAAAAAAAAAACATACTACATATACAAAGTAAAAACACACACAAAACATACCATTTACTTACATCCCACAAATACATTCAGCCCACATACTGGGGGAAAATACACACAAATCTAAATATACAATTCAATAAATTAAAAAATGTTATTCTCTTTAATAAAGGAATCCTAAATCTGCCACTTCTTCAAGAGATTTCTACCAGTCATATTGCCATGACTATTTGTTATTTACAATTTTCTATTTCTTATCATTGTAAGATACTAGAAAATTGACCGTCAAAAATTACGGGAATAAAATTGTAAGGCTATGTTTGCCACACAATGTGAGACTTTTGCTCCTTTCAGCACCTTCGGCGCTCACCGCGAGCCCCACGCTGCTTGTCTCACAATGAGCTCCATGGCAAAATCGCTTGCAACCTCACTCCCAGGCTTCCTTGCTCTCCCCCTGTGCTGTGTGTGAGTGTTTTTATTTTTTTATTATTTTGCTTGTTTTTCGAGTTACGCTCTGGAACTAAGTTTGACTGTTAAATTAGCAAACTGTGTTCCTCGAGGTCAGCGGCAAAGTGCTACGTGCTTCAACTGTTCGCCTCGCTTTGCGAGGCTCGCAGTGCAATGAGCGCCTTTGGAGCTCAATGCAGCCTAAGTCACAGGGGCTTCAACTGCTCGCCTTGCTTTCGAGGTTTGCAGCACAATGAGCTCCTTTGGCGCTCATTGCAGGCTAAGTCCTACGTGCGTGGTTGAGAGCTTGCCTCGCTTTGCGACACTGACAACTATATATGTGACTAGGAACTTGCCCGTTAAAAATGATGGGAATAAAATTGTAAGGCTGTCAATGCTGTTTGCCACACAATGTGAGGCTTTTGCTCCTCTGAGTGCCTTCAGTGCTCATTGCAGCTTAAGTCCGGCGTTCCTGTCGTTGTTCGTGTGTTAATGTCGTGTATTTCGTTATTTTTGCGAGCCTGGAGTTGCTGAGTCTCATTTTCATGCTGTTTCTGAAATTTTGTGTTTTTCGTCCTGCATTTTTTTCCTTGCTTAGGCGATCCTACAGGTGGCAAACGCCTCGAACCTAAATAAGCCCATGATACACAAATATAAAAATGACAACATGTTTTTTTCTAAAATAAGAAAGGATTTACCTTTTATTTTAGGATAGCTGGAGAATTATTCCACTATGGTGAAGCACTCTGAATATAACCCTCAGATGTCTCTTTCCTGCTAGCAGCTCCTCATCTTCTGCCTTGGTTTTCGATTAATGCAGACTGTTAGCAACATTAAATTGTAAAGGTGAGGATATAAATGTCAGGAGGTTTATTTACCTCACATGTCATAGCCATACCTTCCAAAGTGTATGATAGGTCATGTTTGAGTGTAACTGTGAAACCACAAATGTAATGGCATTAATGGTCACACACCTTAGATGACGCAGGAGAACCAACATGAGTTCAATAAGAGCAAGTACCTTACAGGGTGTTATGTAATACGAGAGCCTTAGCATTTTAAGCATATTGGCATTTCTGGTGCTGGGGACATTTGGCACAAAATACACTATATAAACACAGCTTTTTTTCTGTGTTGTTGGCTCCACATCTAGGCACTTCATACCTTTCTCTTTTTATTATCTTGTTACTGGTTATCGGCTTCTTGGTCTGACTTTTTTATTCCCTTCTGTCACCTGAACTGGCCTCTGCCTGATTTATTGTGCGTAAACAGTTTCCTCCTATTGCATTTTTGATCCTGTTGCATCTGATACTTGTCTTCTCCATCAGAATCCTGCTCACATCGTGGGTGGCACATCATAACTACTTAGCAACCATATGTTCTGATTTGGCTCTTCAGTCAAAATCCCCCACTAGACACATAACCTCGTCAATAGAATCTGAACCAATTTATATGGATGCTTTTTAATCCGTAAAAAACTATTATCAGTTGTGGCACCTTAACTCTAGAGCTTTACAGGACTACTGAAAATATTGTATATGCTCTTCTACACCATTAGATAGGACGTGAAAAGCATGTGGGAAAAAGTTTATTTGTAAAATTGATGATGAATTTGTGGAGTTATGGTCAGTTGAAGTCAGGTATTTCATTCAGTGTGTTTGACTGAATGAGAAATGAGCTTTGAACTATTCAGGGTTTAATAAATATTAAATTGGTATAGAGCCTTTGAATTGGACAGTGGGTATGTCATTTGTAAATGCTTAAATATTATATTCCAGCAACAAGTGTTATAGTTAAACACATAGCACAGCATGTTAAAGGACCACTGAACTCACTGTAAGTGCTCTCCATGGTGCGATAGAGCACAAGATTGTATGTTAAAATGATCTACTTTTTTCAGTTACACCAAGGAGCTGAGAGTTCATGGCTTTAAGCCCTTATGATGACTTTTTGTGATGTTTAATAATCAGAAATATGAGCTCCATTACAAATGTTGCGAGGAATGTAACTGTGAGTGCTTTTTATCAGTTATTAGTGAGCCAATCCAGTGCAACTCTCCTAAAACCTACCCTCAACATAGCTGACACTCATTGCTTCTAGGGCTGTTTGCAGTTGGTCTCAGCCCAATGTAGTGTGCACGCAGCCAGCTTGCAGGAGACTTTGAGTCTGAGGCTCAGTAGTCTCCTTAGCAGTGCTACACACTGGTACCCACACTATACTAGACCTAACATCGTCACTATCCCCTATCTATATAAACCCCTTTCCAGGGAATAGGTTAAATAATTAAAGCTAATACAGGGGGGTTTATGACCACTCTGCTTATAAACCACTACCCCCATGAGCCCAATATTCCCCAGGATTCCCACATTAACCCCCTCTGCTATGGGGATCCTTATGGACCCAATTTTTTTGTAGCGGGGCCTCCATTCACTAGCTTCGACACTTTCCAGACTGACAACAAAATTAGAGGTGCTCAATCCGAGAATGGACAATACCTGAAGTAGGTTTGTCCTATACTGTAGGTCTGGTTACCTACTCTGAGAGCAGCCTCTTGTAGTTCACTTGTGCCATTCACAGGGAGAAATATCCTGTAGTATATCAGTCTGGTCTCACTTAAAAGAGTAATCCAGACCTAAAATACCAGGTAATTGTACCCTGAACAGGGTCATTTGCATGCACAACAACAAAATTAGAGGTGCTCAATCTGAGAACGGACAATACCTGAGTAGCTCTCTGAGTAGATAACCAGACCTATAGGACAAACCTACTTCAGGTATTGTCCGTTCTCAGATTGCACACCTCTAATTTTGTTGTTGTGTATGCAAATGACCCTTAGGGTTTTTTCTCACCCTAAGGGTGATAGGGGGAACCAGACGTGGACTCCTTGCTCACTGTGCCTTAGACAGTAAAGCTGCACCTCACTGATGAGGCCCACCCACTGAGACCAAAACCTGTCTGAGGTTTGCTGTTTCTCTTATTCAGGGTAGAATTGCCTGGTATTTTGGGTCTGGGTTACTCTTTTGAGTGACACCAGACTGATATACTACAGGATATTTTTCCCTGTGAATGGCGCAAGTGAGCTAAAAGAGGTTGCTCTCTGAGTAGGTAACCAGACCTATTGGACAAACCTATTTAGGTATTGTCCATTCTCAGATTTAGCACCCTTTAATTTTTTTGTTGTGTAGTTTCATCTGTAGAAGCAGTCCTAAGAAGTTGCACTATATAAACATACATTTATTTATTTGTTATGCATATATGCTCAAACAAACTATGATATGATGTCTTGTTTTATATGGTAAGAAGTGGGAAATAATTCAAAGATGGAAGCATGTAGACATCACAGTCAAACCAATGGATCACAACTATGTCTTCAAAGGAGTGTGATTTAAATGTGATGCTGGATTTTTATGAGATCATGAACACCTCCTCCCAGTGTAAACTGTGTTGCACAGTACTATATTTTGGCTTCTTTTATACATATTGCCATGAGCAAAACAGACCTGGATTTCATGCACATTGCAAATGTTACAAAGCATAATTATTATTATTCTTGGGACAAAGCTAATCTGTACACAAAACACACATTTTATTATGCACTGTATATTTTACAAATTGTGTACATGATCTAATCACTGAAAGCATGTGTATTATGCATCTCCCCCCTTTCCATTCTATACACAACCAGCATCTAGCTTGAATCTATAATAATTTACATTTTGTAGTCGATGGGGCATCATGCTACATGATGAATAAAAAAAAAAAAAAAAGCTTAGAGTTGGGAGCTTTAAGCAAATGACATTTTTCAGTAACTATAACCAAACATTGATACTTTTAGGATTTTTGAAATTCATAAATTAAAGACAATAAGCCTTATTAAATTTGTGATTCTGCAAATTTTAAAGGGCTCTATTAAAGCACACAGCATATTTTTTTTTACAGAAGATTTTAGTTAGTGAACTTCTATTTAAAAACAAGGTCTTCACTAACTAAAAACTTCTGTAAAAAAAATATGTTATGTGCTTAAATAGAGCCCTTTTAAATTTGCCGAATCGCAATTTAATAAGGCTTCATATTACAGAGAGGGGCTAGATATAGAATATATAGAATCTTGTTTTTGTTGTTTAGTCATTCAGTCACATCTGACTCTCTGTGACTCTATGGACCGCAGAGGGCACCAAGTAAAATCTCTTACACATTGCTCCTCTGAGCTCCACCAAGCTCATGTTAATTGCTTCAATGAGCTCATCCATCCATCTCCGTCTGTGTCTCCCCCTCCTTCTTGTACCTTCAGTCTTTCCCAGCATCAGAGTCTTCTCTAGGGAATCCTGCCATGTCATGATATGGCCAAAATATTTTAGCTTCAGCCTCCTGATCATACCTTCTAGTGAACAGTTTGTTTTGATTTCCTGAAGTACTGATTTATTGGATCTTCTTGCAGTCCAAGGGATTCTAAGTAGTTTTTTGTCAACATCGCAATTCAAAGCTGTCAATTCTATGGCACTCTGATTTCTTTATGGTCCAGCTCTCACATCCATATGTTACTACCGGGAATACCATAGATTAAATTATGCAGACCTTTGTTTTTCTAGCTTGTCCAAACGTACCATAGCTTTCTTCCCCAGAAGCAAATGTCTTTTAATTTCATGGCTACAGTCACCATCTGAAGAGCGAATAAAATCTGTCACTGCCTCCACCTCTTCCCCATCTATTTGCGAGGAACTGGGATTGCCATTTCCCACGATCTTAATCTTTTTAATGTTGAGTAGTAGGCCAGCTTTTGCACTCTCTTCTTTTACCCTTATCAATAGGTCCTTTAGTTCCTCCTCATTTTCAGCCATCAAAGTAGTATTATCGGCGTATCTGAGGTTGTTGATATTTCTTCCAGCAATATTGATTCTGGCTTTGGATTCATCCAGCACAGCCTTAAGCATTATGTACTCTGCGTATAAGTTGAAAAATAAGGTGACAATATACAGCCTTGTCGCACACTTTTTGCGATCTTGAACCATTGTGTTGTCCTATGTTTGGTTCTGACCACATACAGATTCCTCAGGAGATGGATGAGATGATCTAGTACTCCCATCTCTTTAAGAAATTTCCACATTTTGCTGTGATCCACACAGTCAAAGGCTTTAGAATAGTATATGAAGCAGAAGTAAATGTTTTTTACCTAATTTTCTTGAAGAAATCTCTTGATTTACCCATTCTTCAATCTCTTTACATCGCTCATTGTAGATTGTCGCTTTGTCTCTTCTTGCTATCCTATGGAATTCTGCATTCAGTTGAATCTTTCCTATCTCTACTACCTCTTACTTTCCTTCTTTTCTGAGCTACTTTCAAAGCCTCATAAGATAGCCAGTTTGCTTTCTTAGTTTTCTTTCTTCTAGTGATATTCTTTGTTGCTATTTCCTGGATAATTTTGCAAACTTCAGTCCAAAATTCTAGTCCCTTAGATGTATTCTTTACAACCACTACCTGGTCTGATGATTTTCCTTCTTTTCTTCAGTTTAATTTTGAACTTTGCAATAAGAAGCTCATGGTGTGAGCCGCAGTCAGCACCAGGTCTTGTTTTTGCTGATTGCACAGAGCTTCTCCATCTTTGGCCGCAAAGCATATAGTCAATCTGATTTCTTCACCATCCATGGTTGGAGCATAAACTTGGATCACTGTCATGTCAAATGGCTTGCCTTGAATTTGAACTGATATCATTATGTCATTTATTGGGTTGTAACTGAGCACTGCATTGGCCACCCTTTGATTGACTGAGGGCTTCTCCATTTCTTCTGCGGGATTCTTGTCCACAGTAGAAGATCTGGTGATTGTTTAATGTGAAATGTCCCATTCCAGTCCGCTTAAGTTCGCTAATTCCTAGGAAATCAATGTTTAACCTTGTCATCTCATCCTTGGTCATGTCTAATTTGCCTTAGTTCATAGTTCTAACATTCCAGGTTCCAGTGCTGAATTGTTCCTTGCAGTAACAAACTTTCCTTTCCCCTCCAGACACCGCAACTGGGTGTCCTTTTTGGTTTTGGCCCAACCACTTCATTAGATCTGGTACTACTTGTACTTGCCCTCTGCTCTTCCTCAGTAATGTGGTAGACAACTTCTGGGAGTGGGTTGCAGTTATCTTCTCCAGTGGACCGAGATTTGTCTGACGTCTCTGCCATGACCTGCCCGTGACAGGATCGCTACCTTGTCATGGTGAAGGGGCTTGCGTACCTCAATGATGCTGTGAGCTATACCATGTAGGGTCACCCAAGATGAGCAGGTCATAGCAGAGAGGTCAGACAAACTGCGGTCCACTGGAGAAGGAACTGGAAACCCACTCTAGTATCTATGCCAAGAAAACATATGGATAAGCACTCAGACAAAACCGAAGGACTGAATAACAACAAAAGGTATCACCACCAAACCAGAAATTGCATCATCCAAGGTTTATGCATGCAGCCCTCCTGAGGCCCCTCCAATCCTGGGCCCCTGTGGCCCCCTGCAGCCCCCCAGAGGGAGTGCAGCCTGTGTCTTCAAGAGCCCAAGTGCCAATGTGCAGTCTGTGTAAGAGCCATTCTGCATCCTGTATGTGTAAGTGCCAATGTGCATCCTGTGTAAGCGCCAATCTGCATCCTGTATCTGTTATAGTCAATCTGCAGCCTGTGTCTGTAAGTGATAATGTGCCCAGCTTGTGTCTGTAAGAGCCAACGTGCAGCCTGTGCTTATAATAGCCAATGAGCTCAGCCTGTGTCTGTAAGAGCCAGTGGCTTTGGATTCATCCAGCACAGCCTTAAGCATTATGTACTCTGCGTATAAGTTGAAAAATAAGGTGACAATATACAGCCTTGTCGCACACTTTTTGCGATCTTGAACCATTGTGTTGTCCTATGTTTGGTTCTGACCACATACAGATTCCTCAGGAGATGGATGAGATGATCTAGTACTCCCATCTCTTTAAGAAATTTCCACATTTTGCTGTGATCCACACAGTCAAAGGCTTTAGAATAGTATATGAAGCAGAAGTAAATGTTTTTTACCCAATTTTCTTGAAGAAATCTCTTGATTTACCCATTCTTCAATCTCTTTACATCGCTCATTGTAGATTGTCGCTTTGTCTCTTCTTGCTATCCTATGGAATTCTGCATTCAGTTGAATCTTTCCTATCTCTACTACCTCTTACTTTCCTTCTTTTCTGAGCTACTTTCAAAGCCTCATAAGATAGCCAGTTTGCTTTCTTAGTTTTCTTTCTTCTAGTGATATTCTTTGTTGCTATTTCCTGGATAATGTTGCAAACTTCAGTCCAAAATTCTAGTCCCTTAGATGTATTCTTTACAACCACTACCTGGTCTGATGATTTTCCTTCTTTTCTTCAGTTTAATTTTGAACTTTGCAATAAGAAGCTCATGGTGTGAGCCGCAGTCAGCACCAGGTCTTGTTTTTGCTAATTGCACAGAGCTTCTCCATCTTTGGCCGCAAAGCATATAGTCAATCTGATTTCTTCACCATCCATGGTTGGAGCATAAACTTGGATCACTGTCATGTCAAATGGCTTGCCTTGAATTTGAACTGATATCATTATGTCATTTATTGGGTTGTAACTGAGCACTGCATTGGCCACCCTTTGATTGACTGAGGGCTTCTCCATTTCTTCTGCGGGATTCTTGTCCACAGTAGAAGATCTGGTGATTGTCTGATGTGAAATGTCCCATTCCAGTCCGCTTAAGTTCGCTAATTCCTAGGAAATCAATGTTTAACCTTGTCATCTCATCCTTGGTCATGTCTAATTTGCCTTAGTTCATAGTTCTAACATTCCAGGTTCCAGTGCTGAATTGTTCCTTGCAGTAACAAACTTTCCTTTCCCCTCCAGACACCGCAACTGGGTGTCCTTTTTGGTTTTGGCCCAACCACTTCATTAGATCTGGTACTACTTGTACTTGCCCTCTGCTCTTCCTCAGTAATGTGGTAGACAACTTCTGGGAGTGGGTTGCAGTTATCTTCTCCAGTGGACCGAGATTTGTCTGACGTCTCTGCCATGACCTGCCCGTGACAGGATCGCTACCTTGTCATGGTGAAGGGGCTTGCGTACCTCAATGATGCTGTGAGCTATACCATGTAGGGTTACCCAAGATGAGCAGGTCATAGCAGAGAGGTCAGACAAACTGCGGTCCACTGGAGAAGGAACTGGAAACCCACTCTAGTATCTATGCCAAGAAAACATATGGATAAGCACTCAGACAAAACCGAAGGACTGAATAACAACAAAAGGTATCACCACCAAACCAGAAATTGCATCATCCAAGGTTTATGCATGCAGCCCTCCTGAGGCCCCTCCAATCCTGGGCCCCTGTGGCCCCCTGCAGCCCCCAAGAGGGAGTGCAGCCTGTGTCTTCAAGAGCCCAAGTGCCAATGTGCAGTCTGTGTAAGAGCCATTCTGCATCCTGTATGTGTAAGTGCCAATGTGCATCCTGTGTAAGCGCCAATCTGCATCCTGTATCTGTTATAGTCAATCTGCAGCCTGTGTCTGTAAGTGATAATGTGCCCAGCTTGTGTCTGTAAGAGCCAACGTGCAGCCTGTGCCTATAATAGCCAATGAGCTCAGCCTGTGTCTGTAAGAGCCAGTGTGCACCCTGTGCCTGTAAGAGCCAATGTGCAGCCTGTTTCTGTAAGAACCAATGTGCAGCCTGTGCCTGTAGGAGACAATCTGCAGCATGTACCTGTAAGGGCCAATGTGCCCCACCACTGATTGGATAATCACAAAATATGCAATTCTCACTATCCTAAATATAATACATTACATTATTCATCAAAGAGGTCCCATCTCACAGCTCATGCTTCTAAATGATAGGTTAATTATTTAGAGGATATATCTCTCAGCAGATCTGTGGACACTTGGGATTTCACTGGGACACTCATAGTTTCCACTGAATTCTCAGACTATATAGCTAGAATTTCATGGTCTGGCAAGATGTACACACATGCACAAGTTATATACTGTACACACACACAATTTGTACAAACTCACACACATATACGGAAGCTTTATACTCACACAGAAGTTGTACACACACAAGTCGTACACAATCAAGCTGTACACAAACAAGCTCCCAACTTCCCTCCATGTTAAAAGAGTAATGGTGGTAGAAGAAGAATATTTTTAAAGGTGTTACAGTGAGCTGAGCAGTTTTGAGGTATGAAAGGAATCATAGCTCTCCATGTTGGACCTCATCCTGCAACGTGCACTAAGACTATATTCATAAGGAAGTCTTGATGTTCAAAATATAGTCAACCTATTAAGCTTATCAATAATGGTGGAAACTGTATATACATCATGCTCATGTTTGCTCATTTTCCTATTCCATTGCTAGTTTTTGAGTTTCACTTTTTAATAGCTGAAAAGACAGTGCAATTCCAGTATGGTTAAATTTTTTTAGAGGAATAAAAATGACAATGTGCAAAAACATTTTTTTTTATAAATTAATTGTGCAGGCTCCATTACTGTAGTATAAGACCATGAGCTCTGTCTGGTCATGTGAGAGAGGTAACAGAAATAAGCAGTATTGTAATGTTGCTAAAAGACGTAGAGTATAAATGTTCTAAGGGGCTGCCAGGACAGTTTGCAGTTAAATCCAGCTTTGAATATCAGAGGCCTGAGACTGGGTTACGGGCCATACATGTTCTGTAAATACCTTATTAGCTCTCTAAGGCTATGTTCCGAATTCTTTATGTTTCTTCTATCTTTGTAGCAGCACTTCTCCAACACATTTAACCTTGGAATCCCACTAGAGTGACTGATCTTAAAGTGATGTATAGATCCCAGGGATTGTCGAGTTCTTTTGCTCTTACTTGAAGCCACTGATTTCACTACAATACTACTACCCCTAGAATTGGACAGAGAGGGGAAGTGTGTAATGAGCAGGACAGTTCAACTATTCCCAGAGATTATTCCTGTCCAAAGGACCAAAGGAACTCAGGTACCTCCTGAATAGTTAATGTAAAAGGATCTTTCTCTTCTAGATCTTTGATACATTTGAAATGTTTACAGTCCACAAAATTATATTATACATTTAAAATAAACCTACAATTTTCAGAACAAAGTCTGAACTCTTTATTATTGATACAGTTTTTTATATTTTATGCTATATTATGCTCTGATAGTGCATAGTGCAAAATAGCATTTTTTTTAAATAGACATCACTTGAATAAAATAACTTTGTTAAATATGTTTGCACTTTTTGATAAAGCATCCAAGATATTTGGTACTAATAGTTCTGCCTGGTCACAGTTTAGTATTGCTTGGGCTGAAACTGTGTTAAAGATACTCTTCTAAGAGATTTCCAGATATCTTGTATATCGTTTTCAGAAGAAGAAATACTGGTGCACAATGTTAAGCGAAGATTTCAGTTTAATGGGTGCCACTAAATAAAATATGGAAAACTAAGACCCCATTAATGCTTGCATTGCATTTCCAATTAACCCTAAATAATGGAAATGTAACACGAATCACATAAATGTAACCTGGGCCATTTCAGAGTTTGTATGTAGTTGTCATCTTGTCTACTGCATTGCGGGGGCAGTGACTTGTTTAAATTAAAAAAGAGCTTAACTGACTTTCTTTAACCAATTCAAAGACATCTGATATACCACTTATGGTGAGTAGAAAAAGTCACCACTGCAGTAATTCTAGCTGCAATAATTAGCTGATTAACTGCGAATACAGTGGAAATAAGACAGGATGTGGTTAATTACATATTTTATTAAGGTTATCTAAGGTACTTTAAATGACCGCCATGCTGTTATAGTAATATAATTCCTATTGATTATTGAGGTACTGTTCAGTAATAAACTTTACAAACTTACATTTGCAAAATTAATTTAAGAGCTTCCACCTAAGCGGCTTCTCTCAACCCTTAAAGAATCATAGAACACTAAGGGTTTTTTTATGCATTTAAAAGAGCATGTTTAAACTGTGCCAAGTTGTTTTTGCATGAAGAAAATATTAAGTGGGGGATTGATCATGATTAATTGTAGTTTAACGCTACATCTGAGTCTTAGTTGATATGTTTTCTAAAAATGTATGCATCCTTTGTATTTGTATCATGATTAATCGGTCATATGAATGTAATAATGCTTTCTCTATGTCTCTACCTAATAAAACTTTTGAAAGAAAAAAAAATATTAAAGGCATATTAAAGTGAGATGGGTTATGAATGCATCTTGTAGAATGCAATCATAACCCACCTAGCAAAAAAGTTTGCATGAAAAAATGCAAGCCGGTTTTGCATTAAAATAAAAAATGTGCTGGGGGTGATGTTTACACCGCCAGCAGTTGCTGCAGTAGCTGCTGTAAGCGCCATGATAGGTGCACCAATCTCTCATGTGTACCGTCGCACACAGAGCATGTGCGTGCTGATTGGCTTTTTAGGCACTGGGAAGCAGGGAGTTAACAGCCTGCTAGGGGGGCGGGATCAGATCAGTTCAGGAACAAGTCGCTGGGCACATGGAGGAGCCAAGGAGGGACCTGATCTGCTCAAGGCTTCCCATCCTAGGCGCAGCACACCTCAACCCAGAGTGAGTGTGTGACAGAGTAAGTGTGTGTGACAGAGTGAGTGTCTGCGAGTATGTCTGTGTTAGTGAGTGTGTATGTCTGTGAGTGAGAGTGTCTGTGCGAGTGTGAGTGTCTGTGAGCAATTCTCTGGAGCTGGGGGGCAATTCTCTGGGGTTGTGGGAGGTCCCGGGGAAATTCCTTAGGGCTGGGGGGAAATTCTCTGGGGCTGGGAGGCAATTCTCTGGGGTTGGTGGAGGTCATGGGGTAATTCTCTGGGGCTGGGGGGCAATTTACTGGTGTTAGGGGAGGCAATGGGGCAATTCTCTGGGGCCGGGGGGCAATTCTCTGAGGCTGGGAGGCAAAACACTGGGGTTGGGGAAGGTCTAGTTTGCAAAATAGTCTCTCATGTGGCACTGTATCAAAAGCCTTTGCAAAATACAAATAGACTACATCCATCCACTGAGTTCCTACTAACCTCCTCATAGAAACTAATCAGATTTGTTTGACATGACCTAGCCCTCATAAATCCATGTTGGCTCCTACTTATAATCCTGTTCAAATAGACATATTCTTGTATATTATCCCGTATTAACCCTTCTAACAGTTTTCCCACTACAGAAGTGAGGCTCACTGGTCTATAATTCCCCGGATTTGCTCTTGCTCCCTTTTTAAATATAGGTATTATATCTGCTTTTCTCCAGTCATCTGGTAGAGACCCTGTGGTGAGTGAATCTTGAAAAATTAAATATAATGGTTTGGCTATTACAGAACCCAGTTCCCTCATTACACTTGGATGTATTCCATCAGGACCCGGGGCTTTATTAACATTTATTTTTTCCAACCTCTTTTAGATTTCTTCCTGCGTTAACCAGTTATTTGGTGAAGGTAGTATAGCCCCATTATGTTTCAGTGTCCCAACCACTGGTACCTCCCTTGTATATACCGAAGAAAAGAACCTATTTAGCTCATCTGCCTTTTCCTGGTCACTAATTATCAGACGGCCTGTGTCATATTGTAATGTTCCTATAGGTTGCTTCCTCGCCTTCTTCCCATTAATATACGTAAAAAATATTTTAAGGTTAGTCTTACTCTCTTTTGCAATTATTTTTTTATTTTCTATTTAAGCCAGTATAATAGCGCTTTCACAAGCCTTGTCGTTTTCCTTGTATTCCCGTAAAGCAGTCTCTGTCCCCTCTTGTTGGTATAATTTAAACGCCTGTTTTTTACTCCATTTCTTGATCTTTAAATCATTGTTAAGCCACATTGGATGTGATTTACTCCTTTTACTTGTATTCCCACTTGGTATATGATGATAAGTACCGTATATACTCGAGTATAAGCCAAGTTTTTCAGCCCTTTTTTTAAGGCAAAAAAGGGCCCCTCGGCTTATACTCGAGTCACTCTCCCCGCCCCCGTGTCTCTCTAACCCCCTCGTGTCTCTCTAATCCCCCCCGTGTATCTCTAACCCCCCGTGTCTTTCTACCCCCCCCCCGTGTCTCTCTTACCCCCCCGTGTCTCTCTAACCCCCCGTGTGTCTCTAACCCCCGTGTGTCTCTGACCCCCCCGTGTGTCTCTAACCCCCCGTGTGTCTCTTTCACCCCCCTCCTCAACCTAAACCCCCCTCAATCCCCCTCCTCCACCTAAACCCCCCTAAATACCTCCCACCTCTCCCCTCACTTACCTGCTTGTGCTCCGGCCTCCGCTCCTTGACCCGGCACCGGCGCGCATGTGACGTCACATGCGCGCCACGTCATTAGCATATACCGGGTGCCGGAGGACAAGCAGGTAAGTGAGGGGAGAGGTGGGAGGTATTTAGGGGGGTTGAGGTGGAGGAGGGGGGTTGAGGGGGGTTTAGGTTGAGGAGGGGGGTTGAGGAGGGGGGGTTGGGGTTGAGGGGGTTTGAGGGGGGTTGAGGTTGAGGAGGTGGGTTGGGGTTGAGGGGGGTTGAGGTTGAGGAGGG
This sequence comes from Discoglossus pictus, assembly GCA_027410445.1. NCBI lineage: Eukaryota > Metazoa > Chordata > Amphibia > Anura > Alytidae > Discoglossus > Discoglossus pictus. Next base: position 312,577,171 of record CM050167.1, read on the forward strand.
GGGTTGAGGGGGGTTGAGGTTGAGTAGGGAGGTTGAGGATGGGGGATTGAGGATGAGGATGGGGGGGTTGAGGAGGGGGTTGAGGATGGGGGGGTTGAGGAGGGGGAAGGTTGAGGATGGGGGGGTTGAGGAGGGGGAAGGTTGAGGATGGGGGGGTTGAGGAGGGAGGTTGAGGAGTGGGGTTGAGGGGGGAGGTTGAGGATGAGGAGGGAGGTTGAGGATGAGGAGGGAGGTTGAGGAGGATTAGGAGGGGTTGAGGAGGGGGGTTGAGGATGGGGGTTGAGGAGAGAGGATGAGGATGGGGGGTTGAGGAGGGAGGTTGAGGAGGGGGGTTGAGGAGGGGGTGTTGAGGTTGAGGGGGGTTGAGGTTGAGGAGGGTTGAGGTTGAGGAGGGTTGAGGATGAGGATGGGGGGTTGAGGAGGGAGGATGAGGATGGGGGCTTGAGGAGGGGGTTGAGGATGGGAGGGTTGAGGAAGGGGTTGAGGATGGGGGGGTTGAGGATGAGGAGGGAGGTTGAGGATGAGGGGGGTTGAGGTTGAGGAGGGGGGTTGAGGATGGGGGGTTGAGGAGAGAGGATGAGGATGGGGGGTTGAGGAGGGGGGTTGGGGTTGAGGGGGTTTGAGGGGGGTTGAGGTTGAGGAGGTGGGTTGGGGTTGAGGTTGAGGAGGGGGGTTGAGGGGGGTTGAGGTTGAGGAGGGAGGTTGAGGATGGGGGATTAAGGATGAGGATGGGGGGTTGAGGAGGAGGTTGAGGATGGGGGGGTTGAGGAGGGGGAAGGTTGAGGATGGGGGGGTTGAGGAGCGGGGTTGAGGAGTGGGGTTGAGGAGTGGGGTTGAGGAGGGAGGTTGAGGATGAGGAGGGAGGTTGAGGATGAGGAGGAGGGGTTGAGGAGGGGGGTTGAGGATGGGGGCTGAGGAGAGAGGATGAGGATGGGGGGTTGAGGATGGGGGGGTTGAGTTGGGAGGTTGAGGAGGGAGGTTGAGGAGGGGGGTTGAGGAGGGGGTGTTGAGGTTGAGGGGGGTTGAGGAGGGTTGAGGTTGAGGAGGGTTGAGGAGGGGGGTTGAGGAGGGGGTTGAGGAGTGGGGTTGAGGAGGGAGGTTGAGGATGAGGAGGGAGGTTGAGGATGAGGAGGAGGGGTTGAGGAGGGGGGTTGAGGATGGGGGTTGAGGAGAGAGGTTGAGGATGGGGGGGTTGAGGAGGGGGAAGGTTGAGGATGGGGGGGTTGAGGAGGGGGGTTGAGGAGTGGGGTTGAGGAGGGAGGTTGAGGAGGGAGGTTGAGGATGAGGAGGAGGGGTTGAGGAGGGGGGTTGAGGATGGGGGTTGAGGAGAGAGGATGAGGATGGGGGTTGAGGATGGGGGGGTTGAGTTGGGAGGTTGAGGAGGGAGGATGAGGAGGGGGGTTGAGGAGGGGGTGTTGAGGTTGAGGGGGGTTGAGGAGGGTTGAGGTTGAGGAGGGTTGAGGATGAGGATGGGGTGTTGAGGAGGGAGGATGGGGGGCTTGAGGAGGGGGTTGAGGATGGGGGGGTTGAGGAGGGAGGTTGAGGAAGGGGTTGAGGATGGGGGGGTTGAGGATGAGGAGGGAGGTTGAGGATGAGGGGGGTTGAGGTTGAGGAGGGAGGTTGAGGATGAGGGGGATTGAGGTTGAGGAGGGGGGTTGGGGGGTTGAGGAGGGGGGGTGGGGAGGGAGGAGGGAGGTTGAGGATGAGGAGGGAGGTTGAGGAGGGAGGTTGAGGTTGAGGAGGGAGGTTGAGGTTGAGGAGGGAGGTTGAGGATGAGGAGGGAGGTTGAGGAGTGGGGTTGAGGAGGGTGGAAGAGACACAGGGAAGGGAGAGGGGAGAAGAGACACAGGGAAGGGAGAGGGGAGAAGAGACACGGAGAGAGAGGGGGACACAGAGGGCACAAGAGGGACACAGGGGGTAGCACATTTCCCACCCTCGGCTTATACTCGAGTCACTCATTTTACCCAGTATTTTGTGGTAAAATGGGTGCCTCGGCTTATACTCGGGTCGGCTTATACTCGAGTATATACGGTATGTATATTTAGTGAAGATTTAAATGTTGTCCATTTATGATTAGTATTTTTACCTGTCAGTTCTTTGTCCCAGTCTATACTTTGATTTGCTGCCCTAAGACCGTAAAAATCTGCCCTTTTAAAATTAAGAGTTTTTGTTGGCCCCTTAAAAAAATGTTTTAATTCAATCTCAAATGAGACTGTGTTGTGATCACTGTTTCCCAAAGGTTGCCCTATTTCAACATTTGATACTATATATCAATATTATTTGTGATAACTAAATCCAAGATAGCCTCATTTCTAGTAGGCTCTTGTATAACTTGTGTCTGTCTGTCTCTGAGTGTGTGTGAGCATCTGTCTCTATGATTGTGTGTCTGTGTGAGTTTCTGTGTGAGTGTATGTCTGTGTGAGTGTCTGTCTCTGTGAGTGCCTGTGTGAATGAATGAGTGAGTGTCTATGTGAGTGCCTGTCTGCGAGTGCCTGTCAGTGTGAGTGTCTGTCTGAATGTGAGTGTCTGTGTGAGTGTCTGTCTGTGTGAGTGTGTATGTCTGTGTGAGTGTCTGCGTGAGTGTTTGTGTCATTGTGTGTCTGTGTAAGTATGAGTGTCTGTGTAAGTATCTGTCTCTGTGAGTGTCTGTGTGAGGGTATGTCTATATGAATGTGTGAGTGTCTATGTGTGAGTGTCTGTCTCTGTGTGTGAGTGTCTGTGTGTGTCTGTAAATTTCTGTGAGTGTATATGTATGTGTGAGTCTATGTGTGAGTGTCTGTTTAAGTGTCTGTGTGAGTGTATATGTCTGTGTGAGTGTGTATGTCTGTGTGAGTTTCTGTCCCTGAGTGTGAGTGTCTGTATGAGTGTGTGTGAGTGTCTATGTCTGAGTGTCTTGCTCTATGTTTGAGTGTTTGTGTGAGTGTCTTTGTGTGTCTGTGTAAGTGTCTCTGTCTGTGAGTGGATATGTATGTGTGAGTGTGTATGTCTGTGAGTGCCTGAGTGTCTGTGTGAGTCTATGTGAGTTCTGTCTCTGTGAGTGTCTGTGTGAGTGTGTATGTCTGTGTAAGTGTGTGAGTATTTGTCCCTGAGTGTGAGTGTGTGAGTGTCTGTGTGAGGGTCTGCCTGTGTGAGTGTGAGTGTCTGTCTCTGTGAGTTTATGTGTGATAGTCTATGTGTGAGTGTCTGTCTCTGTGAGTGTGTGTGTCTGTCTCTATGATTGTGTGTCCATGTCTGTGTGAGTGTATGTCTGTGAGTGTGAGTTTCTGTGTGAGTGTATGTCTGTGTGAATATCTGTCTGTGTGAGTGTCTGAGTGTGAATATCTGTCCGAGTGTGAGTGTTTGTCTATGTGAGTGTCTGTGTGAGTGTCTGTCTCTGTGAGTGTCTGTATGAGTGTCTGAGTGTGTATGTCTGTGTGAGTGTCTGTCTTTGTGAGTGGGAGTGTCTGCGTGAGTATCTGTCTTTGTGAGTGCCTGTGTGAACATATGTGTGAGTGTCTGCGTGAGTGTCTGTGTGAGTGTCTATGTGAGTATATGTCCGTGTAAATGAGAGTGTCTGTGTGAGTGTTTGTCTGTGTGAGTGTCTGTGTGAGTGTCTGTCTCTGTGAGTGTCTGTGTGAGTGTCTGTCTTATTGTCTGAGTGTGAGTGTATATTTTTGTGAGTGTCTGTGTGAGTGTCTCTGTGAGTGTCTGTGTGAGTGTCTGTCTTTGTGGGTGCCTGTCTTTGTGAGTGCCTGTGTGAATGTATGTGTGAGTGTCTAAGTGAGTGTCTGAGTGTCTGTGTGAATGCCCTGTCTGTGTGAGTGTCTTTCTGTGTGAGTGTCTGTCTCTTTGAATGTAATTGTGAGAGTCTATGTGTGAGTGTCTGTCTCTGTGAGTGTCTGTTTAAGTGTATGTGTGAGTGGGTATGTCTGTGTATCTGTTCCTGAGTGTGAGTGTCTGTGTGAGTGCATGTCTGTGTGAGTGTATGTCTGTGTGAGTGTCTGTGTGAGTGTCAGACTCTCACACTTACAATCACATAGACAGACACTCACACAGACACTCACACTCACACAGACATACACTCACAGAGACATGCACTCACACAGACACTCACACATATGTTTACACAGGCACTCACAGAGACAGGGACAAATACTCACACAGACATACACACTTACACAGACATACACACTCACACAGACACTCACAGAGACAGAACTCACACATAGACTCACACAGACACTCAGGCACTCACAGACATATACACTCACACATACATATCCACTCACAGAGACACTTACACAGACACACAAAGACACTCACACAAACACTCAAACACAGAGCCAGACACTCAGACATAGACACTCACACACAGACACTCATACAGACACGCACACTCAGGGACAGATACTCATCTGTGAGTGTCTGTGTGAGTGTCTGCCTCTGTGAGTGCCTGTGTAAATGTATGTGTGAGTGTCTGTGTGAGTGTATGTATCTGAGTGTGAGTGTCTGCATGAGTGTGTGAGTGTCTGTCTGAGTGTGTGTGTGAGTGTTTGTGTTAGTCAATGTGTGAGTGTCTGTATCAGTGTCTGTCTCTGTGAGTCTGAGTGTGTATGTCTGTGTGAGTGTGTGTCTCTGAGTGTGAGTGTCTGTGACTGTCTGTGTGAGTGTATGTCTCTGTGAGTGAGTTTGTGAGTGTCTGTGTCAGTGTATGTCTATGTGAGTATATGTCCATGTGAGTGTGAGTGTTTGTGTGAGTGTCTGTCTCTGTGAGTGTCTGTGTGAGTGTATGTCTTAGTGTCTGAGTGTGAGTGTCTGTGTGAGTGTATATTTTTGTGAGTGTCTGTGTGAGTGTCTTTGTGTATGTCTGTGTGAGTGTCTGTCTCTGTGTGTCTGTGTGAGTGTATATATGTGTGAGTGTCTGTGTGTGTCTCTGTGTATGTCTGTGTGAGTGTCTGTCTCTGAGTGTGAGTGTCTGAGTGTGTGTCTCTGTGAGTGTGTGTGAGTGTCTGTCTCTGTGAGTGTTTGCCTGTGTGAGTGTCTGTGAGTGTATGTCTGTGTGAGTGTCTTTGTGAGTGTCTGTCTCTGTCAGTGCCTATGTGTACAGTATGTGTGAGTGTCTGAGTGTGTGAATGCATGTCAGTGTGAGTGTCTGTCAGTATGAATATCTGTCTGAGTGAGAGTGTCTGTGTGAGTGTGTATGTCTATGTGAGTGTCTGGGAGTGTCTGTGGGAGTGTCTGTCTGTGAGTGTGAGTGTCTGTGTGTTTGTGTGTCTGTGTGTGTCCGTGTGAGTGTCTGTGTGTCTGTGAGTGTCCGTGTGAGTGTCTTTGTAAGTGTCTGTGAGTGTCTGTGTGAGTGTGGATGCCTGTGAGTGTCTGAGTGTATGTGTGAGTGTTTGTGTGAGTCAATGTGTGTGTCTGTCTCCGAGAATGTGGGTGTCTGTGAGTGCCTGTGTGAATGTATGTGTGAGTGTCTGTCTCTAAGTGTGAGTGTCTGCATGAGTGTGTGTCTGTGTGAGTGTCTGTAAGTGTGAGTGTCTGAGTGAGTGTCTGTGTGAATATCTGTCTGTGTTAGTGTAGGTGTCTGTGTGAGTCTCTGTGTGAGTGTGTATGTCTATGTGAGTGTCTGTGGGAGTGTATGTCTCTGTGAGTGTGAGTGTGTGTCTGTGAATGTGAATGTCTGTGTGAGTATCTGTCTGTGTGAGTGTCTGTCTCTGGGAGTGCCTGTGTGAATGTATATGTGAGTGTATATGTGAGTGTCAGTGTGTCTGTCTCTGGGAGTGCCTATGTGAATGTATATGTGAGTGTATATGTGAATATCAGTGTGAGTGTCTGTCTCTAAGAGTGCCTGTGTGAATGTATATGTGAGTGTATATGTGAGTGTCTGTGAGTGTCTGTATCTGTGAGTGAGAGTGTCTGTGTGAGTGTCTATCTCTGCATGTGAGTGTCTGTGTGTGTCTGTATGAGTGTGGATGCCTGTGAGTGTCTGTGTGAATCAATGTGTGTGTATGTGTGAGTGTCTTTCTCTGCGAGTGTCTGTATGAGTGTCTGAGTGTGAGTGTCTGTCTCTGTGAGTGTCTGTGTCTGCGTGAGTGTTTGTGTGAGTTTCTGTATGAGTGTATGGCTGTGTGAGTGTCTGTCTGTGAGCGTCTGTGTGAGTGTATATCTATGTGAGTGTAAGTGAGTGTCTGTGTGAGTGTCTGTGAATATCTGTCTGTGTGAGTGTCTGTGTGAGTGACTGTAGGAGTGTATGTGTCTCTGTTAGTGTCTGTGTGAGTGTCTGCGTGCTTGTGTGAGTGTGTGACTGTGTGAGTGTGTGTCTGTGTGAGTATCTGTCTGTGTGAGTATCTGTCTGTGTGAGTGTCTGTCTGTGTGAGTGTCTGTCTGTGTGAGTGTCTGTCTGTGTGAGTGTCTGTCTCTGTGAATGCCTGTGTGAGTGTCTGTCTGTGTGAGTGTCTGTGTGTGTCTGTGTAAGTGTCTGTGAGTGTCTGTCTGAGTGTCTGAGTGTCTGTGTGAGTCGATGTGTCTGTCTCTGAGAGTGTGAGTGTCTGAGTGTGTATGTCTTTGTGAGTGTCTGTCTCTGTGAGTGTCTGCATGAGTATCTGTGTGAGTGTCTGTATGTGAGTGTCACATGTGTGAGTGTCTGTGAGTGTCTTTTTGAGTGTGGATGCCTGTGAGTATCTGTGTGAGTCAATGTGTCTGTCTCTGAGAGTGTGAGTGTCTGAGTGTGTATGTCTGTGTGAGTGTCTGTCTGTGTGAGTGTCTGCGTGAATATCTGTTTGTGTGAGTGTGTGTCTCTGTGAGTGCCTGTGTGAATGTATGTGTGAGTGTCTTTTTTGAGTGTATGTGTGTGTGAGTGTCTGCGTGAGTATCTGTCTGTTTGAGTATCTGTCTCTGTGATTGCCTGTGTGAATGTATATGTGAGTGTCTGTCTGATTGTCTGTCTCTGTGTGTGAGTGTCCGTGTGAGTGTCTGTGTGAGTGTGGATGCATGTGAGTGTCTGTGTGAGTCAATGTGTGTGTCTGTGTGAGTGTCTGTCTCTGAGAGTGTGAGTGTCTGTGTGAATGTCTGTCTCTGTGAGTGTCTGTGTGAGTGTATGTCTCTGTGAGTGTGCGTGTCTGCGTGAGTGTGTGAGGGTCTGTGTGAGTGTTTGTGTCCGTGTGAGTGTATGGTTGTGTGAGTGTCTGTCTGTGAGTGTCTGTGTGAGTGTCTGTAAGTGTGAGTGTCTATGTGCGTATCTGTGAATATCTGTCTGTTAGTGTAGGTGTCTGTGTGAGTGTGTATGTCTATGTGAGTGTCTGTGGGTGTGTATGTCTCTGTGAGTGTCTGCGTGAGTGTGTGAGTGTCTGCGTGAGTGTCTGCGTGAGTGTCTGTCTCTGTGAGTGTCTGCGTGTTTGTGTGTGTGTCTGTGAATGTAAGTGTCTGTGTGAGTGTCTGTGTGAGTGTCTGTCTCTGTAAATTAGAGTGTCTGTGTGTGAGTGTATATGTGTGGAGTGTCTGTCTCTGTGTGTGAGCGTCTGTGTGTGTCTGTGTAAGTGTCTGTGAGTGTCTGTGTGAGTGTGGATGCCTGTGAGTGTCTGAGTGTCTGTGTGAGTCAATGTGTGTGGCTGTGTGAGTGTCTGTCTCTGAGAGTGTGAGTGTCTCTGTGAATATCTGTCTGTGTGAGTGTCTGTTTCTGTGAGTGCCTGTGTGAATGTATGTGTGAGTGTCTGTGTGAGTGTATGTCTCTGTGAGTGTCTGCGTGAGTGTTTGTTAGAGTTTGTGTCTGTGTGAGTTTCTGTGTGAGTGTATGGCTGTGTGAGTGTATGTGAGTGTCTGTGAATTTCTGTCTGTTAGTGTAGGTGTCTGTGTGAGTGTGTATGTCTCTGAGTGTCTGTGTGAGTGTCTTTGTGAGTGTGAGTGTCTGCATGTTTGTGTAAGTGTGTGTCTGTGAATGTGAGTGTCTGTGTGGGTGTCTGTCTCTGTGAGTGCCTGTGTGAATGTATATGTGAGTGTCTGTCAGTGTGAGTGACTGTCTAAGTGTGAGTGTCTCTGTGTGAGTGTCTGTCTCTGCGTGTGAGTGTCTGTTTGTGTAAGTGTCTGTGAGTGTCTATGTGAGTGTGGATGCCTGTAAGTGTGTGAGTGTCTGTCTCTGAGAGTGTGAGTGTCTGTATGAGTGTCTGAGTGTGTATGTCTGTGTGAGTGTCTGTCTGTGTGAGTGTCTGTCTCTGTGAGTGCCTGTGTGAATGTATGTGTGAGTGTCTGTGTGAGTGTATGTCTCTGTGAGAGTGTGTGTGAGTGTGTGTCTGTGTGATTGTCTGTGTGAGTATATGGCTGTGTGAGTGTCTGTAAGTGTGAGTGTCTATGTGAGTGTTTGTGTGAATATCTGTCTAGTGTTAGTGTAGGTGTCTGTGTGTCTATGTGAGTGTTTGTGGGAATATCTGTCTAGTGTAGGTGTCTGTGTGAGTGTCTGTCTCGTGTGTGTGTCTGTGTGGGTGTATGTGTGAGTGTCTGTGAGTGCTCGTATGTGTCTGTGTGAGTGTATGTCTGTGTGAGTGTCTGTAAGTGTGAGTGTCTCTGAGTATCTGTCTGTGTGAGTGTCTGTCTCTGTAAGTGTGAGTGTCTGTGTGAGAGTGAGAGTGTGTGAATGTGTGTATGTGTGTGTCTCTTTGGGCTGTGAGTCAATGTGTGAGTGTCTGTATGAGTGTCTGTCTCTGTGAGTAGTAGTGTCTGATTGTGTATGTTTGTGTGAGTGTGGATGCCTGTGTGAGTGTCTGTGTGAGTCAATGTGTTAGGGTATGTCTGTGTGAGTGTATATATGTGTGAGTGTCTATGTGTGTCTCTGTGTATGTCTGTGTGAGTGTCTGTCTCTGAGTGTGAGTGTATGAGTGTGTGTCTCTGTGAGTGTGTGTGAGTGTCTGTCTCTATGAGTGTTTGTCTGTGTGAGTGTCTGTGTGTGTCTGTGTGAGTGTATGTCTACGTGAGTGTCTCTATGAGTGTCTATGTGAATGTATGTGTGAATGTCTAAGTGAGTGTCTGAGTGTCTGTGTGAATGTCTGTCAGTGTGAGTATCTGTCTGAGTGTGGGTGTCTGTGTGAGTGTCTGTCTCTGTGAGTGTGTGAGTGTCTGAGTGTGAGTGTCTGTGTGTGAGTGTGTATGTGTGTCTGTCTTTGCGTGTGAGTGTGTATGTGTGTCTGTCTTTGCGTGTGAGTGTATGTGTGTGCTTGTGTGAGTGTCTGTGTGTGTCTGTGAGTGTCTGTGTGAATGTGGATGTCTGTGAGTGTCTGTGTGAGTCAATGTGTGAGTGTCTGTCTCTGTGAGTGGGAGTGTCTGTGTATGTCTGTGTGAGTAAATGTGTCAGTCAATGTGTGAGAGTATGTCTGTGTGAGTGTCTGTCTCTGTGAGTGTCTGTCTCTGTGAGTGTCTGTCTCTGTGAGTGTCTGTGTGAGTGTCTGTCTCTGTGAGTGTCTGTGTGAGTGTATATATGTGTGAGTGTCTGTGTGTGTGTGAGTGTCTGTCTCTGTGAGTGCCTGTGTGAATGAATGTGTCTGTGTGAGTGTATGTGAGTGTGTGAGTGACTGTGTGAGTGTCTGTCTGTGTGTCTTTCTGTGTGAGTGTCAGTGTCTGTGTGAGTATCAGTGTCTGTGTGAGTGTCTGTCTGTGTGAGTGTCTTTCTGTGTGAGTGTCTGTGTGAGTGTCTCTGTGTGAGTGTCTGAGTGTGAGTGTCTGCCTGAGTGAGAGTGTCTGTGTGAGTGTGTATGTATGTGGGAGTGGCTGTCTCTGTGAGTGTGAGCGTGAATGTTTGTGTGAGTGTATGAGTGAGAGTGTGAGTGTCTGTCTCTAAATGTGTGAGTGCCTGCATGAGTGTTTGTGTGAGTGTCTGTGTGAGTATCTGTCTGTGTGAGTGTCTGTCTGAGTGCCCTTTCTCTGCAAGTGTGAGTGTCTGCATGAATGTTTGTGTGAGTGTATGAGTGAGAGTGTGAGTGTCTGTCTTTGTGAGTGTGAGTGTCTGCATGAGTGTTTGTCTCTGTGAGTGCCTGTGTGAATGTATGTGTGAGTGTCTGAGTGTCTGCCGGTGTGAGTGTCTGTGTGAGTGTATGTGTGAGTATCTGTCTGTGTGAGTGTCTGTCTCTGTGAGTGCCTGTCTGAATGTATGTGTGAGTGTCTGAGTGTCTGCCGGTGTGAGTGTCTGTGTGAGTGTATGTGAGTGTGAGTGTCTGTGTGAGTGTCTCTCTGAGTGACTGAGTATGAGTGTCTTTGTCTGTGTTAGTGTCTGTCTCTGTGAGTGAGAGTGTTTGTGTGAGTGTCTATGTGTGAGTGTCTGCATCTGTGTGTGAGTGTATGTGTGTGTCCATGTGAATGTCTGTGTGTGTCTGTGTAAGTGTCTGTGAGTGTGGATGCCTGTGAGTGTGTGAGTGTCTGTCTCTGCGAGTGTGAATTTCTGCATGAGTGTTTGTGTGAGTGTATGTCTGTGAGTGTTTGTCTGAGTGTGAGTGTCTGTGTGAGTGTCTGCCTCTGTGGGTGAGAGTGTCTGTGTGAGTATATGTCTATGTGAGTGTCTGTCTCTGTGAGTGTCTGTCTCTGTGAGTGTGAGTGTCTGTGTGTTTAGTGTCTGTCTGTCTGAGTGTCTGTGTGAGAATCTGTCTGTGTGAGTGTCTGTCTCTGTCAGTGGCTGTGTGAATGTATATGTGGGTGTCTGTGTGAGCGTCTGTCTGTGTGAGTGTCTGTCAGTGTGTGTGAGTGTATGTGTGTGTCCATGTGAATCTCTGCGTGTGTCTGTGAGTGTCTCTGTGAGTGTGGATGCCTGTGAGTGTCTGTCTGAGTGTCTGTCTGTGTGAGTGTGAGTGACTGTCTAAGTGTGAGTGTCTCTGTGTGAGTGTCTGTCTCTGCATGTGAGTGTCTGTGTGTGTAAGTGTCTGTGAGTGTCTATGTGAGTGTGGATGCCTGTAAGTGTGTGAGTGTCTGTCTCTGAGAGTGTGAGTGTCTGTATGAGTGTCTGAGTGTGTATTTCTGTGTGAGTGTCTGTAAGTGTGAGTGTCTATGTGAGTGTTTGTGTGAATATCTGTCTAGTGTTAGTGTAGGTGTCTGTGTGTCTATGTGAGTGTTTGTGTGAATATCTGTCTAGTGTTAGTGTAGGTGTCTGTGTGAGTGTCTGTCTCGTGTGTGTGTCTGTGTGGGTGTATGTGTGAGTGTCTGTGAGTGCTAGTATGTGTCTGTGTGAGTGTATGTCTGTGTGAGTGTCTCTGACTATCTGTGTGAGTGACTGTCTCTGTAAGTGTGAGTGTCTGTGTGAGTGTGAGAGTGTGTGAATGTGTCTCTTTGGGCTGTGAGTCAATGTGTGAGTGTCTGTTTGAGTGTCTGTCTCTGTGAGTGGTAGTGTCTGATTGTGTATGTTTGTGTGAGTGTGGATGCCTGTGTGAGTGTCTGTGTGAGTCAATGTGTGAGGGTATGTCTGTGTGAGTGTATATATGTGTGAGTGTCTATGTGTGTCTCTGTGTATGTCTGTGTGAGTGTCTGTCTCTGAGTGTGAGTGTATGAGTGTGTGTCTCTGTGAGTGTGTGTGAGTGTCTGTCTCTATGAGTGTTTGTCTGTGTGAGTGTCTGTGTGTGTCTGTGTGAGTGTATGTCTACGTGAGTGTCTCTTTGAGTGTCTATGTGAATGTATGTGTGAATGTCTAAGTGAGTGTCTGAGTGTCTGTGTGAATGTCTGTCACTGTGAGTATCTGTCTGAGTGTGGGTGTCTGTGTGAGTGTCTGTCTCTGTGAGTGTGTGAGTGTCTGAGTGTCTGTGTGTGTGAATGTGTATGTGTGTCTGTCTTTGCGTTTGAGTGTATGTGTGTGCTTGTGTGAGTGTCTGTGTGTGTCTGTGAGTGTCTGTGTGAATGTGGATGCCTGTGAGTGTCTGTGAGAGTCAATGTGTGAGTGTCTGTATGAGTGTCTGTCTCTGTGAGTGGGAGTGTCTGTGTATGTCTGTGTGAGTCAATGTGTCAGTCAATGTGTGAGGGTATGTCTGTGTGAGTGTCTGTCTCTGTGAGTGTGTGTGTGAGTGTATATATGTGTGAGTGTCTGTGTGTGTGTGAGAGTGTCTGTCTCTGTGAGTGCCTGTGTGAATGAATGTGTCTGTGTGAGTGTCTGTCTATGTGAGTGTCTTTCTGTGTGAGTGTCAGTGTCTGTGTGAGTGTCAGTGTCTGTGTGAGTGTCTGTCTGTGTGAGCTGTCTTTCTGTGTGAGTGTCTGTGTGAGTGTCTCTGTGTGAGTGTCTGAGTGTGAGTGTCTGTCTGAGTGAGAGTGTCTGTGTGAGTGTGTATGTATGTGGGAGTGGCTGTCTCTGTGAGTGTGAGTGTCTGCGTGAATGTTTGTGTGAGTGTATGAGTGAGAGTGTGAGTGTCTGTCTGAGTGTGAGTGCCTGCATGAGTGTTTGTGTGAGTGTCTGTGTGAGTATCTGTCTGTGTGAGTGTCTGTCTGAGTGCCCTTTCTCTGCAAGTGTGAGTGTCTGCGTGAATGTTTGTGTGAGTGTATGAGTGAGAGCGTGAGTGTCTGTTTCTGTGAGTGTGAGTGTCTGCATGAGTGTTTGTCTGAGTGTGAGTGTCTGTGTGAGTATCTGTCTTTGTGAGTGTCTGTCTCTGTGAGTGCCTGTGTGAATGTATGTGTGAGTGTCTGAGTGTCTGCCGGTGTGAGTGTCTGTGTGAGTGTATGTGAGTGTGAGTGTCTGTGTGAGTGTCTCTCTGAGTGACTGAGTGTGAGTGTCTTTGTCTGTGTTAGTGTCTGTCTCTGTGAGTGAGAGTGTTTGTGTGAGTGTCTATGTGTGAGTGTCTGCCTCTGTGTGTGAGTGTATGTGTGTGTCCATGTGAATGTCTGCGTGTGTCTGTGTAAGTGTCTGTGAGTGTGGATGCCTGTGAGTGTGTGAGTGTCTGTGTGAGTGTCTGTCTGTGTGAGTGTCTGTCTCTGCGAGTGTGAATTTCTGCATGAGTGTTTGTGTGAGTGTATGTCTGTGAGTGCCTGTGTGAGTGTCTGTCAGTGTGAGTGTGAGTGTTTGTCTGAGTGTGAGTGTCTGTGTGAGTGTCTGTCTCTGTGAGTGAGAGTGTCTGTGTGAGTATATGTCTATGTGAGTGTCTCTGTGAGTGTGAGTGTCTGTGTGTTTAGTGTCTGTGTGTTTGAGTGTCTGTGTGAGAATCTGTCTGTGTGAGTGTCTGTCTCTGTGCGTGGCTGTGTGAATGTATATGTGGGTGTCTCTGTGAGCGTCTGTCTGTGTGAGTGTCTGTCAGTGTGTGTGAGTGTATGTGTGTGTTCATGTGAATCTCTGCGTGTGTCTGTGAGTGTCTCTGTGAGTGTGGATGCCTGTGAATGTCTGTGTGAGTGTATGTATGAGTGTCTGAGTGTGTATGTCTGTGAGTGTCTGTGGGAGTTTATGTGGGAGTGTATGTCTCTGTGAGTGCGAGTATCTATCTGTGTGAGTGTCTGTGTGAGTGCTTGTCTCTGCGAGTGTGAATTTGTGCGTGAGTGTTTGTGTGAGTCTGTGTGAGTGTCTGTGTGAGTGTGTGTCTGTCATTGTGAGTGTCTGTGTGAGTGTATGTGAGTGTGTGAGTGTCTTTCTGTGTGAGTGTCTTTCTGTGTGAGTGTGAGTGTCTGCATGTTTGAGTGTCTGTGTGAGTATCTGTCTGTGTTAGTGTCTGTCTGTGTTAGTGTCTGTCTCTGTGAGTGGCTGTGTGAATGTATATGTGGGTGTCTGTGTGAGCGTCTGTCTGTGTGTGTGTCTATCAGTGTGTGTGAGTGTATGTGTGTGTCCGTGTGAATCTCTGCGTGTGTCTGTGTAAGTATCTGTGAGTGTGGATGCCTGTGAGTGTGTGAGTGTCTGTGTGAGTCAATGTGTGAGTGTCTGTATGAGTGTCTGAGTGTGTATGTCTGTGAGTGTCTGTGCGAGTGTATGTGGGAGTGTATGTCTCTGTGAGTGTGAGTATCTATCTGTGTGAGTGTCTGTGTGAGTGCCTATCTCTGCGAGTGTGAATTTCTGTGTGAGTGTTTTTGTGAGAGTGTCTTTGTGAGTGTGTGTCTGTGAGTGTGAATGTCTGTGTGAGTATCTGTCTGTGTGAGTGTCTGTCTCTGTGAGTGCCTGTGTGAATGTATGTGTGAGTGTCTGTCATTGTGAGTGTCTGTCTGCGTGTGAGTGTCTGTGTAAGTGTGTGAGTGTCTTTCTGTGTGAGTGTCTGTCTCTGTGAGTGAGAGTATATGTGTGAGTGTGTATGTCTATGTGAGTGTCTGTGGGAGTGTATGTCTGTGAGTGTGAGTTTCTGTGTGTTTGTGTGTCTGTGAGTGTCTGTCTCTGTGAGTGCCTGTGTGAATGTACATGTGTGTCTGTGTGAGTGTCTGTGTAAGTGTCTGTCTCTGTGAGTGAGAGTGTCTGTGTGTGTCCGTGTGAGTGCCTGTGTAAGTGTGAATTTCTGCATGAGTGTTTGTGTGAGTGTATGTCTGTGAGTGCCTGTGTGAGTGTCTGTCAGTGTGAGTGTCTGTGAGTGTTTGTCTGAGTGTGAGTGTCTGTGTGAGTGTCTGTCTCTGTGAGTGAGAGTTTCTGTGTGAGTATATATCTATGTGAGTGTCTGTGTGAGTGTCTCTGTGAGTGTCTGTCTCTGTGAGTGTCTGTGTGTTTAGTGTCTGTGTGTTTGAGTGTCTGTGTGAGAATCTGTCTGTGTGAGTGTCTGTCTCTGTGAGTGGCTGTATGAATATATATGTGGGTGTCTGTGTGAGCGTCTGTCTTTGTGAGTGTCTGTCAGTGTGTGTGAGTGTATGTGTGTGTCCATGTGAATCTCTGCGTGTGTCTGTGAGTGTCTCTGTGAGTGTGGATGCCTGTGAGTGTGTGAGTGTCTGTGTGAGTGTCTGTATGAGTGTCTGAGTGTGTATGTCTGTAAGTGTCTGTGGGAGTTTATGTCTCTGTGAGTGTGAGTATCTATCTGTGTGAGTGTCTGTGTGAGTGCCTGTGTCTACTAGTGTGAATTTGTGCGTGAGTGTTTGTGTGAGTCTGTGTCTGTGTGAGTGTCTGTGTGAATGTCTGTGTGAATGTCTGTGTGAATGTCTGTCATTGTGAGTGTCTGTCTGTGTGAGTGTATGTGAGTGTGTGAGTGTCTTTCTGTGTGAGTGTCTTTCTGTGTGAGTGTGAGTGTTGTCTGTGTGTTTGAGTGTCTGTGTGAGTATCTGTCTGTGTTAGTGTCTGTCTGTGTTAGTGTCTATCAGTGTGTGTGAGTGTATGTGTGTGTCCGTGTGAATCTCTGCGTGTGTCTGTGTAAGTATCTGTGAGTGTGGATGCCTGTGAGTGTGTGAGTGTCTGTGTGAGTCAATGTGTGAGTATCTGTATGAGTGTCTGAGTGTGTATGTCTGTGTGAGTGTGTATGTCTGTGAGTGTCTGTGTGAGTGTCTGTGTGAGTGCCTATCTCTGCGAGTGTGAATTTCTGTGTGAGTGTTTGTGTGAGAGTGTCTGTGTGAGTGTTTGTCTGTGAGTGTGAATGTCTGTGTGAGTATCTGTCTGTGTGAGTGTCTGTCTCTGTGAGTGCCTGTGTGAATGTATGTGTGAGTGTCTGTCATTGTGAGTGTCTGTCTGCGTGTGAGTGTCTGTGTAAGTGTGTGAGTGTCTTTCTGTGTGAGTGTCTTTCTGTGTGTCTGTCTCTGTGAGTGAGAGTATATGTGTGAGTGTGTATGTCTATGTGAGTGTCTGTGGGAGTGTATGTCTGTGAGTGTCTGTGTGAGTGTCTGTCTCTGTGAGTGTGAGTGTCTGTGTGTCTGTGAGTGTCTGTCTCTGTGAGTGCCTGTGTGAATGTAAATGTGTGTGTCCGTGTGAGTGTCTGTGTAAGTGTCTGTGAGTGTCTGAGTGTGGATGAGTCTGAGTGTCTGTGTGAGTCAATGTGTGTGTCTGTCTCTGAGAATGTGTATGTCTGTGTGGGTGTCTGTGAGTGTGAGTGTCTGTGTGAGTGTCTGTCTCTGTGAGTGCCTGTGTGAATGTATGTGTGAGTGTATGTCTCTGTGAGTGTCTGCATGAGTGTTTGTGTGAGTGTCTGTGAGTGTGAATGTCTGTGTGAGTGTATATCTGTGTGGGGAGGTGATGGGGCAATTCACTGGAGCTGAGAGTGGTGATGGGGCAATTCACTGGGGCTGGGCAGGTGTTGGGAAAGGTGTATTATGTATGCTAATTTTCACTGGGATTTTCAGGGGGTCTCATCATTGATAGAAATTCAGCAAACTTTAGGATAACTGTTTAAATGCTTATTTTGGTATTTGTTTCATGCACATTTTTTTTTCATACACTACTAATTCTCCTCTATCAGATGCATTCATAATCCAGCTCACTTACATATTTCATTAAATGTTCTGTGTACCAAGTGAGCTGTATCCCCCCCAGAATTATTTTTGGCCCTACACCCCTGCCCAATAGCAGTTATATATCTGAATACATATCCTCTGAGACCTTAATTTGAACAAATAAAGCACACTATGACACATTATCAAATATCCTCTTTGTGATGCAAGAAAGAAAACAATTATTTCAATGTCCCTTAAAGTCTTAATGGAGGTGTCTGGGAGGCACATCTAAAATACCTTAAAAATACATTGGAGATTGGGTCTAAACAGCCTTCTTCATAGGCTGCATCTCAGACTGGTCTTATAAACTGCTTATTGCCAAGATAAACCACTTAAACACAGCAATTATTCGGCCAATGAAGAGTTACCCTATTTAAACACAATTTGGTATCTATACAAGCTTTGGTATCAGTACAAACAATTTTGAAAGCCCTTTGAACTGACTCCCAGCCAGAGCCACTCCAGCCATTTTGGAAAAATGCAGCTTCACTGGTGGCTTATAATCTATTGTTTGAAAGTGAGTTTAATATTGAATTTGCTTTCTCTTTTAAAACATTAAATGGGAATTAAATTTTTATTTTGTGCATTACAACAGCCCTTTACATTAAAGCCTACAATCTAAAACACGGATTCAAGAAATGCATAAACGTCCTTGTCAGGATTTAGCGGAGTACATTTTGTACAGGGCTTCTGAGCAAACAAACAGATTGGGGTATTTGTATTTCAAAAACAATAGCCTTTTGTTGTTAATTTTGCATATATATATAAAACTGTCAGGATTATATTATAAATGTGCCACAAGCATGTCTCTCTTTATACATAGACCGAAAGTATGTGGTTACTGTGCCAGTTTGTTAGCTAACAGGCTTTCATAAATTAGCATTGTATATTCATAGAGAAATATTTTATGTACTTCACTAAATATGGCCAAGTTACATATGACGTGTGGTTTTACTATTTTGAGCCTGTTGAAACAATATTTATTTCTCATTCTTTTTTCATTCTGCAGGCTTGACATACAATATTCAAAGCAGGATTTCTACAGGTCTTCCACAACAGAAACCACCCAATAGGTGCTTTTTATTCGCAAAGCCCAAAACTTCATTAGGAGGTTATAACATCTGGCCACTAGGTAGAGCATAGGTTATCCCACAAATCATCCTTTTAGTGATCTGCCGCTCCCCTCACTTAAGACAACATGATTCACTTATTACTTTAAAGGATGTCAGTGTACACACTTTTCATGCTAAACCAATTTCTTAGAGTTCTAAGATTCTCATGGATCCATATGACACCTTATGTAAATACCTTATGCCACAGGGGGTTCATAAGGACACCAATGGCATCTAATCTTAACTTCTTGTACAATGGGAGCCCACAAGGCACCCTACCTACCACCACAAACGTCCATATTGGACCATATGAACCCCCATAGCCCCCATGCAACTAAATACATAATGAAAATAAAGTTACATAAAATAATAACATAATTCAAACAAAAAAATAAAATTAATTGCAAAAAAATAAAAAAAAAACCCTGTAAGGGGTTAATAGTCTTGTCTATAAGAATTTCTATATTTTAGGTGGGAAAGAGTGGCAAAAGTCATTGTACGTCATGGAAGATCGTCCTTTTCAACGGACCAGAAGATGAGAAAACATGAACTTCAATCAAGAAAGAAGAGGACCAGAATCTACTACCAACATGGATGACGCTTGTTACAACTCGATGGACAGCTGAACATTGTGTACATATCTTTACTGCCAAGGTTTCTAGGTTAAACTGTATGTGCTGTTATTGATGCACGTGGCAATATGGTTGTTGTAATAAACACAGGAAAATGTGGCTCACAATCTCTAGTTTATGTTACTAGGGCCATACTGGCTCTAGTCGGACTTATTATCAGTCAGACTGATGTTGAGATCTGCAAGACCCTAATTGTGAGAGGACAGTAGTCCAGTTCCCATTTGTATGTAGTCAGCCATGTTGCTTAGCTGGATGCCATCTTGACTGTTTCTTGACCCTGTGCTCCTAAACTCCACAGATGTTGTGACAACACAAGCCATTTATTACTTTAGATAGACAAGCAGTATTGTAAAACCAGTGTAGTTTATTGCTCCCCCAAAGTTGTCAAGAGTGGATGAACATACAAGGAACAGCGAGATAAAGAGTGTTGATACAAAATGTGGAACCCCAATCACGGTACTTTCCAAACCCCCCTCCGCGGGGGAAGATCAAACAAGCCTTAGTTGCCCAAGAGGGCTGTACTATACTGAGAGATGTTGTTTTGGGTGTTTTTTAAATACATGTGTAAGAAGATTAAAATGGAGTCTGTCCATAAGTAAAGGGATTAGGTTCTAGGTTGTTGGTTTAAATATACATAAGTAAAGTATAGGTTTTATTCTGAGGGAATAATAATTCTAATCAATGGAATTGTTACTGCCTGGAACTATATCCTGAACTACTGAGGGTACCACTGCCTGATTGTCGGCCCCGCAGGGTTTCATATGGGTCGTTGGCTCCTTGAAAGGCTGTACTATACTGAGAGATGTTGTTTTGGGTGCTTTTTAAATACATGTGTAAGAAGATTAAAATGGAGTCTGTCCATAAGTAAAGGGATTAGGTTCTAGGTTGTTGGTTTAAATATACATAAGTAAAGTATAGGTTTTATTCTGAGGGAATAATAATTCTAATCAATGGAATTGTTACTGCCTGGAACTATATCCTGAACTACTGAGGGTACCACTGCCTGATTGTCGGCCCCGCAGGGTTTCATATGGGTCGTTGGCTCCTTGAAAGGCTGTACTATACTGAGAGATGTTGTTTTGGGTGCTTTTTAAATACATGTGTAAGAAGATTAAAATGGAGTCTGTCCATAAGTAAAGGGATTAGGTTCTAGGTTGTTGGTTTAAATATACATAAGTAAAGTATAGGTTTTATTCTGAGGGAATAATAATTCTAATCAATGGAATTGTTACTGCCTGGAACTATATCCTGAACTACTGAGGGTACCACTGCTAAGCTTGCTTACTGTGTTTCCTGAGTGTTTGTGGTGCTGTACTGGGTTCATTTCTGCTAACAGGGAAACCCACAACCTAGTGGGTGAGATTGATGTAGGATCTTTCTGAGCCCAACATAAGCAGTAAGATTGTGACAAAGTACATACAAAGTATGACAACATGTCCGCTGCTGAGATCTGGAAGCTATCAGCCTTATTAAATTGCGATTCGGGCCAATTGAAAGGGCTCTATAAAAGCACATAGCATATTTTTTTTCACAAAAGTTTTTAGTTAGTGAACTTCTATTCAAAAGCAAGGTCTTCACTAACTAAAAACTTCTGTAAAAAATATGCTCTGTGCTTATATAGAGCCCTTTTCAATTGGCCAAATCGCAGTTTAATAATGCTGTATATCAAGAGAGTATTCTCCAGGTAAGCACGAACACCCAAGGTTGACATGATCCAGAAGTTAGTCCTGCATGATGAGATCCAGCAAGCAGAGAAAGCCCAAGAGGCAGAAGAGCAGGCCTTACCAGGCTCATCAGACCCAGTTACTGTTCTGGAAGTATCGGCAGGAGAAGAGGAGAAAAGTTAGATTTCAGAAATGGAAGGCCATTATACCTGGTTTAACTAATGACCAGCTAATGGCCCTGCAAGACAAGCTCAGCCCAGAAGTCCAGGGTGGGGGAGTCAAAAGAAGGCTGTCTGTCCGGTGCCAGGATCTGTAGGTGCCCGGATAAAAAGTTTTCAGCAGTTTCAAACATTTTGACAAGGAAAAGGGGGACATTGACAGGTTCCTCCAGGATTTTAAACAACAATGTGAGTTGCAAGAGATTCCCGGGGAATGAATGGGTTGGGTTACTGGTCAGCAGACTTAGTGGGAGAGCCAGCATGGCATTCAGGGCGATCCCCAGGGGCCAGAGAACATATGAAGAGGTCTGTAAAGTGCTACTGGAACAATATGCTGTGACACAAGAAACCTACCTGCACAAGTCTCGCACCTTAATGAGGGGATCGGGAGATACCTTTGCAGATGTAATATGTAGGATGTGCCCTACCTCTGCTGTAGCTAGTGGAAGGGGGAAGAGGCAATTGTATTCTATAGGCTACTGCTCTTTTGGCAGCACATGAGTCGAGAAAGCCCCTACGTTCCCTCCAGGCAGAACAAAACCCCACTAAATCAGTTTATTTTCTGGAGGAATGGGATTCTGCTGTTGCCAGGCAATAGATGATCCAGACGAGACCAGAGGACGATGAGCTTGATGCAACACAGCATAGACCAGAGGATAATAGGGGCCAAATCAGTAAGAATTATTTGTTCAGTGGAGGGGGCCCAAGGGTTTCAGGATACCGGGGCTGTTGTGACTGTGGTAAACCAGATTTAGTGCCACTCACACCAGTATTATTGAAGACCATGTAAGTCATGATGGCTGGAGGTCAAAACGTGTCCATCCCAGTTGCCCAGCCACGATTGGATTGGGAAAGGGATCCGGGAGGTGTAGGTCATGCATGGCCTCCCAGTAGACTTTTTTGGGAAATGATTTGGGGCAGCCGGTATATCACTGCTGTCTTCAGAGCTCAAGCAGCCAAGGCTGGCCCAGAGGAAGGGGACTGGGCTGGGCAAATGTAAAGTAAAGGTAGCATTGAGGGAGGGTAGTACTTTGGCTAGGGCTAGGCAAAGGGCTGATCAGCAAAAGAAGGTTCTCGAGCTAGATGAGTATGTATGTGAAGAGGGGTTACTATACAGTGTCACCCCAGAGCCAGAAGGGGATGGGACTAGAAAGCAGATGGTTGTACCTCAGAAGTTTAAGGGGAGGCTGCTTGAAATAGCCCATGAGGTACCCTTAGGTGGGCACAGGGGGTGAAGAAGCTGATGCTCTGCCTTACCAGGGTGTTCTACTGGCCCTGGGTTAACCAAGATGTTACTGCTTCATGTAACTCTTGCAAAGCCTGCCAGAGGTATGGTAGCCCAGGGAGGAATACCTCGGTTCCTCTTCACCAGTAATGGATACCCTGTTCCAACAAGCGGCTATTGACATCATAGCACCCCTGGCTAGGACTAGCAGAACTGGGAAGCAATTAATTTTAACCATAGTGGACTATGCTGATAGGAGCACCCTGTTTATGGCCACTGTTACCCAACAGTTATGAAAGTTATGTAGCATCAAGCACCTGAGTTCTTCTCCATACCACCCGAAAAACCAATGGTCTGTGTGAAAGATTCCACAATACCCTAAAAAGAATGCTCTGTACTTTCACAGAGCCAGAGAAGGATTGCGAGTGTTTACTACCTTTCCTTCTCTTTGTTTACTGAGAAGTATCCCAAGAGTCCACAGGGTTCTCTCCCTTTGAGCTTCTCTAAAGGTAGACAAGTAAGGCGACCCTTGAATGTGATCAGAGAACAATGGGAAGGGGCATAAGTAGCACTAGGTACCAGTAGCCTCATACGTCATAACTTTCAGGGAGAAACAGGACACCTTAACTGGATTAGTTAGAAAGCACACGAAGGAAGCTCAAGCTAAGAACAGGAAATACTATGACAGGAGAACCAAGGACAGGGGACTGTAGGTAGGGCAGGAAGTATTAATGTTTGTCCCCCACCCCTAGGATAAGCTCGAAGCCACCTGGGAGGGGCCCTACTCCATTACCAAGAAATGAAACCCCCACACCTACGTGGTAATGATAGAGCCCTATAGGAAAGTCTGGCTCAGATTGAAAGAATACCAGTGACGACCCCAAAATGTATTCGCTATCTGTCTGCCTACCAGCAGTGAACCAGGGGAGGGCATTCTACCCAACCTATTGGCCCCAGCTAGGCCTGATAACAAGAGTGAAGTGGTAGGACAGTCTCTAAATGTAAGCGTGGCACAGAAGTGGCAGTTGGTTGACACACTGTATCAAGTCCGGTTCTCCACCAGTCCCTTGTGTATTCCCCTACCGGTGCAAGAGGTCTTGACAGAAGGTTGCCCCCTCTGAAGCAGCCCTCTTACCAAGTCCCAGAGGCAGTAGGGGCTAGTCTTTCTGATGAGCTAAGGGTAATTGAACATGCCAGTAGTCCCTGGGCATCCCAAATAGTATTGGTGCCAAAAAAAGTACGGAACTACTTGTTCTTGTGGGGACTATCATAAGCTGAGTGAAGGCCAATGCTTACCCTATTCCATGCATTGAAGGGTTGTTAGACTGTCTAGGTACTGCTAAGTACTTAACTACTTTGGATTTCTTCAAGGGGTATTGGCAAATTCTATTGCAGAGACAGCCAGAGAGAAGTTGGTTTGCATCACCCCTTTGGGCTCTACCAATTCAAAGTCATGCCATTTGGGATAAAGAATGCCTTTTCAAACTTTTAAAGGTTAGTAGATAGACTTTTGTAAGGATGCCGAGGGTTTGTCCAGACTTACTTGGAGGACATTTTTAGTGTTACATGGTGGGGTCACTTTCAGCACATCAGGACTACACTAGAGACTATCAAGGGGCTAGGTTGATCATTCGCCCTGATAAGTATCAGTGAGTCCAGGCATGGATATAGTACTTAGGGCATAGGGCAGTCAGTGAAAAGATGAGGCTAGAACCAGCAAAGGAAGAAACGTACTTCGGGTGTTGATGACGTCAGTTTGGCACCAAAAATAAAACGTCTGGAGCAAAAGTTGATAATATGCTATAGCTTCTTAACAAAAAGCTTCTATACAGATGTCCCATGAAGATCTTACATGCTTATACTGTACCATATAAGGTATATGTAGTGGCCCAGATATACAGGGACCACAAGGTATAATATATCTAGTCCATATAAATGTCCAATTGCATTAAGAACTTTGGGGTGTAGTAGTGGTGTCTAAAAAAGAACCACGAGGTATAACCTACTTAGTCCTATAGTGATACAGAAGGTGTAGGGGTCTCTCATAGTAGAACCACAAGGTATAACCTACTTAGTCCTCTAATGATACAGAAGGTGTAGTGGTCTCTCATAGTAGAACCACAAGGTAAACAGCATAGATTGCCAGTTTCCAACTTGTAGTGTTTATCATAGTAGAACCAAGAGATATATTAACAGCTTGCCCTTAAGTTTGCAGAAAATATAGTTGGTATAGTAGTGGCATTTTTTTGCCACAAGGTAATTATTGCTGAAGTCGCCGCTTGTGGTGGTCTCGTAGAGATTACACAGATTGTGAGAAACATAAATACAAAGTTTATTTCAGCAACATAAATATCTTTATAATGCAATTGAACAATAGTAGGACGTAGTAGTGACACTAGCCAAGATAGTGTCACAAGATAATCACAGTCAGGCTGATTAACATTTGTGAGAAAAGCAGTAAAACTTACTTATGGAAATGTATATTTGTAATCCAATATAGATAACTGATTGAATTCTAAAACGTTATTGTTTATAATAGTATCGGCAACATACTGACAGATACTCTTAATCTCAATACATCTTGATAAGACCAACAGTATAAACAAAGAAATTATTCATATAAGTTATATATTCAGCTAATATAAGTTATATATTCAGCTAAGTGGATAAATTCCACCACTTTGAATACAATATACAGTATAGCACCTTTGTATAGAATGTTTAGCACTTTTTTCATTATTTCACTATTTTATTTTTTCATTTGAATTTTATCACATTTAATTAATTTATGTAAAAATAAATCACAAATATATATGTCAATATACTTTGGGAATAGTAAATCATTATTTACACAGATATCAATGTTGCTATATTAAAAGCAACATTTAAAGTCTCACTAGTCACTTATTCTAATATAGTTAGTGTTGCAATGTATAGAGCAACTCTACCAATATTTGTAAAACACTAATATCACCTGCTATATTCACTTAGCAGCTATAGAGAAATTGTAAAATTCTTAAGGGACAAAAATATATTGGTTATAAGCCGTTTTTAAAAATAAAAAATATATCACATGTCATCTAAACCAATTACTGTAGTGATGTCACTGTATTCTCTGGAGAATAAATTCAGAGATCTGTATATATTCTTTGTTTTAAACGGTCAGATTTTAATTATAAAAATTATTTTAAATAGTTTTCATTAAAGATTGTTTTTTTAAATTTAGTATGAGGCAATTCATAACATATTTAGCCACATAAAAGTGTTCCCCTTTTTTTGTTATTTCTCTCTGTGCCCATCTTCAAGGACACAGATAACAAAAAGATCTATTATCTAAGTATTCACGATTTGGCTATAATCAAACAAAGGATCAACTCTAAGAGAATTGTAGAACCAGCAAAGGAAGAAAGTTTATCTGCTTGGTCTATACCTTAGACTAAAAAGTAGGTGATGGCTTTCCTGTGCATCACACCGTATTAAAGAAAGTGTATTCCATTTTACAGTCCTGTGGCCAAGCCCTTGACCAACCTGATAAGGAAGTGGTTGCCCCAGATTGTGGATTGGACTCTGGAATGTGAGGTTTCTTTTCGGGCCCTGAAGGATACTCTGACATGCAACCCTGTTTTAACTAGTCAGAAGGATGAGCAGGGATGTGAGCACTCCATAGCCTGCCTAAGGAGGAAGCTGTTGCCTAGGCATAGTCTACCTCAGTAGGAACCTGTTACCTAGGGAGGTGGCCTGTGCAGCCATGGAGAAGGAGTATTTGAGTGTTTGGCTTTAGTATGGCCCCTTAAGAAGCTACAACATTACTTGTATGGGAGGGATTTTACCATGGTTATAGACCATAATTCCCTGTGTT
The DNA here is from genome assembly GCA_027410445.1 of Discoglossus pictus. Classification (NCBI taxonomy): domain Eukaryota; kingdom Metazoa; phylum Chordata; class Amphibia; order Anura; family Alytidae; genus Discoglossus; species Discoglossus pictus. The sequence continues at coordinate 312,602,180 of CM050167.1, forward strand.
GGTTACCCATGGTGGCTGTGGATAATGGAAGGTTACTGAGGTGGAGCCTGGACTAACAGACGTATCATTTTGAAATCCAACATACACATGGAAAGGTCTATCACAATGCAGATGGACTTTCCAGACAGGAGGACAAGTAAAAGCAGCTAAGTTAAAAAATCATCCTCTAAAGCTACACTAATAAGGAAGAGGGAGAAGTGGTCAAAACTGGATGGACAGCTGGACATGGTGTACATATGGTTACAGTCATGGTTTCTTGGTTAACATGTATGTTCTGTTATCAATGTATCATGGTAATATGATTGATGGCAGGTATTGAGGGGGATTCCCAGGGGAACTCCTTGCTGAAAGCGGTTGTAGCCCCTTAATTGTTTTGGATATGAGTAATGAAGTCTCAAATCCAACATAGTTAAAGGTATATGAAAGTGAGCTGGGTTATTAATGCATCAGAGAGAGGAGAATTTATAGTGTCTGAAAAAAAATTGTTTGCATGACAAAATTCCAAAGTAAACAGTTAAACCCTTAGCTTGAAGTTTGCTGAATTTCTTGCTTTTGCAAACTGTTTTCTCTCAATGTTGACACCCCCCGAAATTCCCAGGGATAATTAGCATAACTTATACAATGTTTCTTTTTGCCTGGGGGTTGTGCAGCCATGCTCAGTTAGCACCTGTAGTCTGCCCTACTGTGAAAAGTCACATGATTTCAGACACTTCCCTTTCCTTTAGCCAATCAGCATGTGCATGTGCTGCATATTGGATATCTCATTACAAATGAGATATCCAATATGCAAATCTCAATTGCTGGGGTTGTCTACATCACCCCCAGCACAAAAATGTTTGCATTTTTCCTGCAAACATTTTTTGCTAGGTGGGTTATGATGCATTTTACAGGATGCATTGATAACCCACCTAACTTTCATATACCTTTAAGGTGTTAGCCTCACCATGTCAAATTTGAGGCATCCAAGCTTCTTGAATGCATTTTTCTACCTTCACAGGCGGGGGGGGGGGGGGGGGGTTGAAAGTAGTCGTAGACTTCATTAAAATGTCGGCATTTAAAGACACTTTTAAGTAAATTTCAGAATTGGATATCATTAAAGGGATATGAAAGTGAGCAGGATTATGATTGCATCTGATAGAGGAGAATTATTAGTGTATGAGAAAATTTTCTTGCATGAAAATATCCCAAAATAAACATTACTTAGCTTACCTTGAAGTTAGCAAAATGTCCTATGTTTTTGGGAATTTGTTAATTAATTAATGACTAATCCGCATATTGCAGATCAGAGGAGATCTTAAAAGGTTGAACTTGATGGACTGAAAGTCTTCTTTCAACCTCAATTACTATGTAACTATGTACTGTTAATATATATATATATATATATATATATATATATACACAGTATATATATATATATATATATATATATATATATATATATATATATATATATATACACACATACATATATATATTATATATATATATATATATATATATATATATATATATATATATATATATATATATATAATGCATTCAAATATTCTGGAATAGATGCATGGTCATACTGAGCACTAAACAATGCAAACAACCAAGCAAAGAGATAGACTAGATGGGCTAAGCAATTCTTAAATGCCCAGTTCATAGGAGTCTCTTGTACGCCATAATATAGTCATTTCCCTGGAGCAGATTCCTAACAAAGAATTGCTTATGCTTTTTCAAATGTTACAGTTTGCAGATAATGATGAAATCATGTAAACTGCTTAAAAACATAAACCATCAGTGAATTATTTTTTTTTGCCATGCTTGGGATAATTATTTTGTGAAGCGTGTTATCCGAGCTCTGTCCCTAAAATGTGTGTGAACTCAGATTAAGTTTTGGGGGCTTGTGGAGACCTTGTCTTGCCGTCTTTAGAGCTCCGGCCAAAAGGCCCAGTGAGCTGAAGAGGACCTACCTTGAGTAACTCTCCCTATTAAATATATTGAGTAAAAAGTTTGTGTTCTTTTAGTTTCAAACTATTTTAAGGGTCTATATATATCTAAAATGTGTATGTTTAGATGTGTTTCTCTTTTACGTACCCTGAGTAACTCTCCCTACTAAACATAGTGAGTATAAAGTTTTTGTTCTTTTAGTTTCAACCTATTTAAGGGTCCATATATATCTAAAATGTATTTTTTTCTCTGTACCTCATCAAATGTGGGTATGTTAATTTTTAATTTTTTAGCTAGAACACTTCTGGAAGCTGTTTTGTTAGAAATTGTAAGTCTCTTGGAAGTTGTGGTATAGGTAGACCCAATCATGCTGCTTCCGTTTTTGGGGGAATAGAAAATGCAAAGGTTTTTAGAATATTGACAATATATATACTTTTATAATTTATTACTCATCTCACTGGATATGAACAAGAAAGCATCCTATTTTATTCTGTTTATTAAAGCAATACTGTGATATATTAGACACATTCATGCATAAGCACAACAGAGTAACACAGGAAGAAAGAAAATTACTATTAAACAGCACAACATGTCTCAAATTTGGCACAATACCTGTTTTCCCATAAAATTAGGCTGTAAACATTCCTGTGTCAACTAAGGATTCTGGGTAGTTACTTGAAAATGAGGCTAAACACATTTTACCTTTTGCAATCACTTTTCTATTCACCATAATACATTTTCAGCCTTATAAAATTGCAATTCGGCCAATTGAATAGGGCTCTATTTAAGCACATAGCATATTTTTTTTACATAAGTTTTTAGTTAGTGAAGACCTTGCTTTTGAATAGAAGTTTACTAACTAAAAACTTCTGTAAAAAAAAATATGCTATGTGCTTAAATAGAGCCCTATTCAATTGGCCGAATTGCAATTTAATAAGGCTGTTTGTGTCTGGTTAGAATAGCATAGAAATTGTCTAAGATGACTCCAACTTAAATATGAACTTGTAATGGACATACCAGAACTAAAATTGTTCTGGTTTTGTTCAGATAAAAAAAAATGTCTCACAATAAAATTATATAATTTATTATTTTCTCAGAACAGTTTTATTATTATATCTATTAGACTATGGCAATGACTATTATGCTGAATATAAGGAGCCGAGCTACTGGTATTCCTTCTATTTTTGTAGCAAAAATGAATGCAACCACATAGAAAGGTAGACAGAAATGGAAAACAAATAAAGGCAAACTCTAAATAAAAGGACTTTATATTGGAATATTTATACATTGACTTACAGGCATTAACTCAAGAATAACAAATAATGGTTATGTGACTGGAAATTAAAAAGTATGTACCTTGGGTGGCCTCCCTCCGTAAGGGAAGTTGTTCATTCCTGATCTGAAAAGTCATTCTTCAACTTCTCTGCACTAAGATGCTTTTTAGTTTGCAATATTTACTTTTCTTGCTTTGCTTCATAGCTGCTCAGAATACTGACTAACCCTTCTTTGTTGAAGTAGCTTCCATCTCCACACACTCCAGTCTAGACAGTAATAATTTCTATAAAACATGTTTCTATTATGTTACATTTTGGAAATACAAAAACATTTCTGAGATATTTGGTTAAATTATTTTCTTAGTATATTAGAGTTACACTCTTCCCAAATGAAATATGAAGTGCACTGAAGTTAGCAATCTATCGCTCTAGATCCCAATGTGGCTAAGCAAAGATCAATATGTGGCCCTTCTGTGAAGTCCAATCTCGTCATAATAATATCAAATCCTTATTTGCTGTGGTTTCAATTGAGTGTCATGAACTACACAATTCTGACCATATGTTATTTCTATGGTATGTGAATGCTCTTATACACAAGCAATTTTTGGTCCCTTGCCCCAGCTTCTTCAGCTGGGTTTGCCCAGAGCCTGGTTTTGACCTACCCAGCGGTTTGTGTGGGTTTATGTAGATATCCCTGCTAGCAGGAATAAACCCAGACCAGGATTTGCACACAAAGCAGAACCAAAGAACCACCGGAACCAAGATAGCAGGATGGCAGAGTCACTGACAGTAAAGAGTCAATCAGATGCATCATCAATAACCCCAATATGTAGGATTATTCCTTCCTGAGAATGAATAATACAAGTAAGCTATTGTATATCCAGACTGACATCTGTTTTTTAGCAAGAACACCTCATACAGGGTCACAAACTTTGCAACCATTCTTTTAACCAGTCCCAAAGCTCTGTCTTTCCCACCGAATGGGCCACCTGCCTATCAAGGACTAACTAAGTTTCTAATGCCCCCCTAGGCACTTTGGAGCCTAAAACAGCAATTAATAACTGTCTCCATTGATCGGCCTGTCAAGGGGGTTAGCTGACTAATAAAGGACGAAAGGATGGAAACAGCTTGTCTGGCTGCCTAAGTGACACCAGAAGTAGAGAAGACTGGGTGATGATAACCTTAGTGTGTGGGGCTTTTTACTACTGGTTGTTAGGGCAAAAATTGACTGTGTGATCCGACGGAGTACCTTCGCTAATCGTATACTGTGAAGGTACTTCAGTCAGTCCTGGATTCAGTTAACTTTGGAAGATGAGACCAAGGGGTCCCCACTTGTAGAACCATTCAAGACTTCCACAGAATTCTTTACTCAAGCTGCTCATTGACTTATATGGAATTATATGGTTAAATGTGAATCAAATAGTACTCTAACTAGTAAACAATAGATCAAAGATGATACCGGTGCTTATCACTTGATCCCAATTGACCTTTCTTTGTTGAAGTACTTTACATCAACTTTCTATTTTGACAACAGTAATAAGTCCTTTGATCTCTCAATTCACCCATCACAGCTCCATTGAAGTCTGACCTCTATGTGTTGACAGTGCTCATGCTCCCGCCTGGTGCCTGACTTAGCAGCACATGCTGGGATGAAAGTACAGCCTGTGGTCGGAGATTACAAGCCCATTTGACAAGCTCTTAAAGTGATACTAGCTAAATGTCGCAAGGGGACAATAATGGTAAATTAGATCTTCCTCGCCCTCCTCTTAACTGAATTACCAGGGCTCCGAATAGAGTCTGTTGGCCCTTTCTTGAACCTCTGAATCCTACCCAGTAAATCTGACCTTATTCCCTGATGACTCAGTCAATATGCTTTATGATATTCCTTGGGGGTAAGTTTGTCAATTTGATATCACATGCCATATATACAACAGTTTTAACCATGAACATAATAAACCAATGCATGCCAACAGGTCAATATCAGCCCACAAATCCAGGTGCTCTGGGGCAATGTCTCTCAGGAAGAAAAAGGATCAGTTATGTCATGTTAACCCGTGCCTGCCCACGGCCATATATTAGTTTGCTCAGTCCCAAAAAGTCAATAGGGGCCCATGCATGTTATACATCATAAATATGGCAACAGCAAAACAACTTCCATGATATTCTAGGTTATATTGAATGGTAGTGATCATCAAAGTACCTAAGTATTTGGGCATTGGTTTTAGAAAAACGGGGTGGTGTTAATGTACCGTGTCGCCCACAGGGACCCTAGTAGAACTTCGTTCCAAACATCCGGTGGGTCCCCCTTGGCATGAAAACATACATTGTCTAATTAATTCTAAACTGTTGAAAACCCCTGAGGCAGAGTGTTTGAATTGATGAGTAAGAGGTATTTTACTTTGGTGTCGAGTTTTCCATCCCTTACTGAACTGCTGTTGAGTCACATAATTATGACCATCAGCTAACATCCCATGGACAGCAGCTAGTTGTGGTAATGAGTTAATAAGATACTGGAAGGTTAGCAAGGGTATGTGGAGCCATGCGGTGCATCTACATCTGCTAAAGAGTGAATGGTGGAGGATCCACACAGCGAACATGGTCCCACAAGTGCTCAAGTGTGTTTAATCTGGTGAAAGGTGTGTTTAGAGCCTGTTTTGGTATAGACTTCAGAGAGCCTAACAAAGCATGGAAGGCAGACTGTGAGAGGAACCATTTTGGAGCTGCTGGGACTGTTGAGGGAGCAGTAAGTGCACAGGCTTAGTGAAGAGCCTACAAGTTTACAGTCTGGAGCAAACTGAGAAGTCTGCTACAGTGATTGCAGGAGTTGCAGAGAATACGGATTTATGCTACAAGAACATATACAGAGGAGACTGTTTGCTGCAGAAGAAAAAGGGATTTGCAAAGGAGCTGCTGCAAGGATTTTAGCCATAGCAGTTTTTACAGAGGATACGGATTGATGCTATCCCAGCGACTGTAGCAGAGGATCCATTACAGCTGAGAAGCTGAGAGAAAGAGCGAGACAGACACTTGGTTTAAAGGTACCATTACAGAGTCTGATAATACACCCCAGGGAGAAGTCTGTGAAGTTAACAGATTTGTAGCCGTCAACAAAAGAGGGTGTTAAGGGCTCCTGGAGGTTGGGGTATCTGGAGAGTAGGGCGGGCCAGACCGCACCCTATTGTATGAAATTGAAAGATGACTGTCTGCAGAAAAACAAGACTTAATACTGTTGAATATGGACTATTCAAATACTGTATATTTTTACCTGAAGGCCGAGAAGAGGCTTAGGGCTAGCTAGGGTGTTCCTGATGTTAAGCCAGTACGTTTAAGTAGTTGTTTATTTCATGCTGAAATTAAGCTATTTTTGTTTGTTTGAAAACTTTTTTTTTAAAAAGAGATAAAAAGCACTTTGGGACTCGGTTGTTTATATGAAGTTACTGAAGAAACCAGTAGCCAAAGGGCACTTTACAACAATATATATAAAATCAGGTGAACACCTGAAATTGTGCACGCAGTAATTGGAAAGTGATACTCTGCTGGTCTGCATACCTGATCTTCCTGCATCACCCTTGCTGACTTCGCAGTCTCTACAAGTTCGGTAAGACTGCTGGCTCCCTCTGCCACTGCCGTCCCCAAACTTGTCCTTTCCTTCTCACATCCCCTGTGCTCCTCTACCTCCATGTCCTTCCACCTCATCCCTACTCCCTGCTCCAGCCTCTCCGCCCCTTTGGATCATGTCTACCGCCTCACTGCGCCTCCTCATCCCCCTGCGGCTGCCGCTCCCGCCATTCCAGCTCCCTTTCCCTGCTGCTACCAGCAGCCCTGCTGCTCCGAAACCTATGGTGCTTCTTACCCCCGCCTCCTCCCACTCCTCTCCCCTACCCTCCCTCCTTCTCCCACCTGCCGTCTCCTCGCCCACTCAGGCAGGCCTCCACATTCTGCCACGCCGTCTCCATCTCACACTGCTCCTACCCCTCGTGAGCACGAGCAAGCCACTTCCTTTTCGCCCGCCTCACTGCCCCGCCATTGCTTCACCGCATCTTCCTTTCTGCCGCCTACACCTCTCCGCTTCCCTCTCTCTTGCCTGCCCCCTGCCACTTGCCACCATCCTTGCTCCTGTATACTCAGCAGCGCATACGCCGACCCTACCAGGCCTCTTTTTCCCCTCTCCCCGCAGCCTGCAACTCCCGCCCTCTAGGCATCCTTCCCTGCCGTTCCTAGCCCTATGAAACGCGGCTCACCGCTTCACTTTCTTCCGCTACCCGTCCCCCCCCCCCCCACTCTCGCCTGTCCTGGCGGCTCGCTGTTGCCCTTGCCCACTAACGCCCGTTCCTCTCTCTCCCATCACTACCGCCTTCATTGCAGCACTGCCGTCCCCTCTTCCCGCTCCCTCCCATGCTTCACACTGATGCGTTTATCTTTCCTCACTCTTTCCCATGCTTGACTACCTCCTCCGCCAGATCGTGCTGCACGCCGATTTCTCGCCTCTGCTCCCTCTATGTCTGCGGATCCAAGCCATTCCCTCCTTCCCCCTTCCTCCCCACACCCACTACCAACAGATTTATCCTACATCCGCTCGCCTTCACCCCTCCTTCCCCAATTACGACGGCCAGAACCCACCTCCCACACCGCTGTCCACCCCGCCCCTTCCACTTCTGTGCCGCACCATCCCCTCTCTAACTCTATTGCCCAGCCCCCTCTCCTCCCCCCGCCCTTTACTTGAGCACTTAAAGTGGCCTCACTACTGGCCCACCACTCAGCATGTAGAATAGCGCATCAACTTGTCAGCTACCACCCACGCTGACTTATTACTATAACCTACATTATCATTATCACTAGTTAAAGGCTAATTTGGCCCACATCTCATAAGTGTTCCTAAGTGCTTTTAAAATCACATGCATTTCCCACGTCAGCAATCATACAGCACTTGTGCTTGCTAAGTCACCAGCTACCCTCCAGACACTCCACCTCCATTCGCCCAACCTGTTGTCATGTCTGTCGCCAATTTAGTCACCCCTCCTGTCCATCCACCAGTCGCTCCACCGTCTGAACCTATCACTCCACCTGCCAAACGTTAGTCGATCTACCTGTCGTCCTTCTAGTGGCTCCAGCTGTCACTCTTCTATTTGCTCTACCTGTCGCTCTTCTAGTCACTCTACCGGTAGCTCTTCTAGTCGCTCTACCTGCCACACCTTTAGTCGCTCTCCCTGTCACTCTTTTAGTAGCTCCACCTGTCATCCTCTAGCTGCTCTACCTGTCACTTTCTCAGTCACTCTAGTAGTCGCTCCCCCTGGCTCCTTACCAGCCGCTCTCCCAATTCTCCCTTTCAGTCGCTCATTCCCCTTCACTCTCTTCTCCTCTGCAGGCCACCGCTATTCCCAATGGCTGACTTTGATGCCTCAGACGCTAAAAGCTCCCCATCCTTGAAGGCCCCGTCCCCTGGAAGAGCGCCTTCCATCGACAAAAGCCAGGCATCTCTTTGCACATGGACAGTTCCCCGCCTCATCCAAGAACTGACAGAATGGGGTATTCCATTCCCAGCCATCGCCAGAAAAGCTGAGCTCTTTGGTCTGCTCATCACTGGCCGCCAAGCCCAGTCTGCCCAGCCCGACCAATTCCCCCACCTCCAAAGAATAGCTGACCTGGCCTCTTCAAAGACCCCTCTTCATGGCTGGGTATCCGCCATCGAAAACCCACTAGCTCCAAGAATCGCTTTGTCCCCAGTCGCTCCCATCCCCGGCCAAGATGAGCCATCAACCCGACCTACCATCATGCCATCCTATTTCATCCCAGCCCATCTAAGAAGGGACATAATTGAGGGGAAGGATGTCAACCTAGTGGCCCTTCTCAATTCCTCCAATGAGTTTACAGAAAACAAGTCCAAGGATCCTAAGTTGATCTGCAAAATGACGGTACCCGATTTCGTCCTGAGCTTAAGCCTCTACCAAGACATTATCTGTTCAACCTTTCTCCTGAGATGCCAGGAGCTGGAGGACTACCTCTACCTCATAGTAGACCTGGCCTACCAATACAGTGATTTTGTCTTTTACGATTACCATAGATCCTTCTCAGCTAAGGTGCCCTTAGCCAATTCAGCTACCATCTCAACTGCTCTTTACTCGACCATGAACTCTTCTGCAAGCACTTTGAAATAAAGCTGCCATTTGTCAGTAGTGGCAATCCCCTCTGCACAACACGTATTTCTGTCCTAACGCTCCCTCTACGTTTTCACTGCAGCCTTCCCCTTCTTTATCCCTACTGAACACTTCCCCCCCAACCCGGTCCTTCCAAGGATCGCTTGGGCAGGCAGGTCCATTACCTCAGTGCAAATCCAATTTGTAACAGCTTTAATACCAGAGGTTGTAATTACAACGCCTGTTGCCTGCTTCATGTCTGTGCCGTGTGCCACAAGCGCAACTCCAAATTGATTTGCCCTAAGGTAACCCACACCAAATGACTAGCTGTAGTCAACCTGCCTAAGTTGTCCTTCCTTCTCTCTCAACATCCTGATCCTCACTTTGTGCACTTCCTTCTCCAGGGTTTAATTCACAGGTTTCACACAAGGGTGGAAACATTGCCCCAGGCTTCCTTCGGCAGCGATAATCTGCAATTAGCTACGAAAGAGCCGGGAGGAGAGGATCAGCTCCTAGCTTCTGAAACCCAAACAAATACCTGGCCGGACCCTTTTTTCTCGACATTTCCCCTTGTGGAGAGTCAACCGCATAGGGATTGCCAGCAGAAAATACTCCTTGAAAAAACGACAAGTCATCAACCTTTCAGCCCGCCACGGCGACTCAACCCCAAGCATCAAATCCCTTCACTATGCCCAAGTTGAAGACGCCATATCTGCCACTACTACCCTGGGGCCTAGATGCTGGCTGTCCAAATCTGACATTAAAGATGTCTTAAAACTTCCGTCAATCCACCCCAACCTCTGGCACCTCCACTGCATCCGCTGGAGAGGCCTCTTCTATTTCGCTACCCACCTGGATTTTGGCTGTAAACGCAGCCCAAAGCACTTTGACAATTTTGCTGAGTTGCTCTGCTGGATACTCCTGAACATCTTTCGTTGCCCCCACATCATCCACTATACCCTATTCCAGGGTAATAAAGTTATACTAAGTGGGCATTTAAACTAAATTATCTTAGTTTTTTTCCCCAAACGCTAAACGCCCCATATTATTATTCAGTTGCAAAAAGATATTACTGAATGCTACATGCAGCTAATGCCCTGCCTGGATCACTACAGCGTCTGACGTCAGAAAGGCAATGTCAGCTACAGCAACCACCCTGGAGTGCACCTTTGGCTTACCAGGGCTTCTATGAAGGCCGGAACGGGATCAAGAAGATTGCGTCCTTTATAATGGTAAATGTCATAGGTCCCAAAACTAGGAGAGTGAATTATTTGTAATTACTGTTTTGGACCCACTAGGAAACTGTGGACATGAACAATAGCAACCAGGACTCCAAAAATGAACCCTTTACAGGATGGGCTTACGGATGAGATACACAGACAAGATCAAAATAGCATATACATATATATATATTTAACTCTTTATCTAAAAAGACATAGGGAACACTCGATGTGAGAAAGCTAAGAATTAATCGGATACTGAAAATGTCATTGGGAGAAGAATACTATTCCTATAAATATAACACTGAATTCCATTTGATTGCAATGTGTAATAAAATATATCCATTTGTGCACCAAATAAAGTGACTGAAAAATAGATGAACAAATCTTCATTTATTGTCTATAATACAAGCAAAAACATACCTGTGAAATATCTAAACACATCATGTGCGCATATACACAGTCAGGTGCATAAATATTGGGACATTGACATAATTCTAATATTTTTGGCTCTATACACCACCACAATGGATTTGAAATGAAATGAACAAGATGTGCTTTAACTGCAGACTTTCAGCTTTAATTTGAGGGTATTTACATCAAAATCAGGTGAACGGTGTAGGAATTACAACAGTTTGTATATGTGCCTCCCACTTTTTAAGGGACCAAAAGTAATGGGACAGATTAACAGTCATAAAACAAACTTTCACTTTTTAATACTTGGTTGCAAATCCTTTGCAGTCAATTACAGCCTGAAGTCTGGAACGCATAGACATCACCAGACACTGGATTTCATCCCTGGTGATGCTCTGCCAGACCTCTATTGCAACTGTCTTCAGTTCCTGCTTGTTCTTGGGGCATTTTCCCTTCAGTTTTGTCTTCAGCAAGTGAAATGCATGCTCAATCGGATTCAGATCAGGTGATTGACTTGGCCATTGCATAACATTCCACTTCCTTCCCTTAAAAAACTCTTTGGTTGCTTTTGCAGTATGCTTCGGGTCATTGTCCATCTGCACTGTGAAGCGCCGTCCAATGAGTTCTGAAGCATTTGGCTGAATATGAGCAGATAATATTGCCCGAAACACTTCAGAATTCATCCTGCTGCTTTTGTCAGCAGTCACATCATCAATAAATACAAGAGAACCAGTTCCATTGGCAGCCATACATGCCCACGCCATGACACTACCACCACCATGCTTCACTGATGAGGTGGTATGCTTTGGATCATGAGCAGTTCCTTTCCGTCTCCATACTCTTCTCTTCCCATCACTCTGGTACAAGTTGATCTTAGTCTCATCTGTCCATAGGATGTTGTTCCAGAACTGTGAAGGCTTTTTTAGGTGTTGTTTGGAAAACTCTAATCTGGCCTTCCTGTTTTGAGGCTCACCAATGGTTTACATCTTGTGGTGAACCCTCTGTATTCACTCTGGTGAAGTCTTCTCTTGATTGTTGACTTTGACACACATACACCTACCTCCTGGAGAGTGTTCTTGATCTGGCCAACTGTTGTGAAGGGTGTTTTCTTCACCAGGGAAATAATTCTTCGGTCATCCACCACAGTTGTTTTCCGTGGTCTTCCGGGTCTTTTGGTGTTGCTGAGCTCACCGGTGCGTTCTTTCTTTTTAAGTGTGTTCCAAACAGTTGATTTGGCCACACCTAATGTTTTTGCTATCTCTCTGATGGGTTTTGTTTTTTCAGCCTAATGATGGCTTGCTTCACTGATAGTGACAGCTCTTTGGATCTCATATTGAGAGTTAACAGCAACAAATGCAAATAGCACACTTGAAATGAACACTAGAGCTTGTATCTGCTCTTTGTAAATGGGATACTGAGGGAATAACACACACCTGGCCATGGAACAGCTGAGCAGCCAATTGTCCCATTACTTTTGGTCCCTTAAAAAGTGGGAGGCACATATACAAACTGTTGTAATTCCTACACCATTCACCTGATTTGGATGTAAATACCCTCAAATTAAAGTTGAAAGTCTGCAGTTAAAGCACATCTTGTTAGTTTCATTTCAAATCCATTGTGGTGGTGTATAGAGCCAAAAAGTTTAGAATTGTGTCGATGTCCCAATATTTATGGACCTGACTGTAAGTAAACAGATAAAGTGAACTGTAATGAATTAAAGTGCCTCATAAAATTTTATTCAGACACAAAAAATATCCTCTTGAAATCATTAGAAAGTAAAACATTTAAAATATACCATATTTTTGAGTTATGTTCACACCATGAGAGGAACATATAATCTCTTCCCCCACAAGAATGAGGTTGTGATTGCCGATTTCTCTGGTGACTTTCCTAGTTGAAAACACTCATCACAGCTTTAGAGAACCACTTCTCAATATTTAAGAATATTCATGATTCTGGCCGAATGTGTGAAGCAGTCCATCATGTATCAAGTAAAAGCAAATAGTTTGCAAGGTAGCAATACTTTATTTTTTAATATAAGTACAACTAAACTGTGCTCCTTTTTAAAAATCATGAAACTGTATTTTAAAAATGGGATCAGGCTGAGAATATTCTCAAATAATTTGTTGATAATTGTGTTTTCTAAATCTTTTCACAATATGCCCAATTAATATGCCATAACAGAAATGACCTGTCAATAAAATTTGAAGTCATGGCAATGCTGTTTGCCACACAATGCGAAGGTTTTTGTACTGTGATGATCTTTGGCGCTCATTGCGAGCCTTGCGCTGAGCGCCATCGGGACTCATTGCAAGCCTCTCCTCTGGTGTACTTTTGCTCCTCTGAGCAGCCTCTGTGCTCATCACAAAGGCAGATACATTTGTCTATATTATTGTAAATAATAATCAATTCATTAGTTACTTAATGAATTAATATAATTTACCTAATTGTGATTAATATATCCATCAATCAATAGGCTGAAGAGTTAACAATGTTTTTTCTTTTTCCCGCAGCATATAATGTCCAGTTGGACTGTTGCTGGCCTGTGGAGATATTTTTATGAATGTCCCAACTGTGCATTAGAAGTAGGCTGTGTGCGCGAGGGCAAACCATTGGTTTATTTTGGTAAAGCAATACTATAGATGCGTAATGTTGTGATTTGCAAGTTCGGAGTGTATAGTAGCGTTGTTTGTGTATGTGCTACGCGGTTCGCGAGCATTTGACGTCCTTTTTAGTAGTGTATTTTGTATGTCAAACGTTACTGTGTGAAAGTGGTACGCGGGTGTGTTGCGCAGTCCAGGGTTGTGTAGCCTCGTTTTAATTTTTTTGGGGCCTTCTTTTTCTTTTCTCGCTTAGCCGTTTTTCGGGTGACGAAACTCTTGAAAATGGACTTAAATTTGCGTTCCACCTCACTTACAGACGTCCTGGCTGTTCCCCCGTGCTGTGTGTGTTTTTTTTTTTTTTTTTTTTTATGTTTTTCGTGTATTTTGTTTTTCGCGGTTCGGCCGTTAACTTCGTATTTTTCCAAACTTGTTTTTTTTTCAAAGTCCTGCGTCTCGTAATGTTTTTTTTTCTAAGTCGCACGTTCGTCAACTGCTTGCAGCCTTATTAAATTGCAAATCGGGCAATTGAATATGGCTCTATATTTTTTTACAGAAGTGTTTACTTAGTGAACTTCTATGCAAAAGCAAGGTCTTCAGTCACTAAAACTAAAACTAAAAAAAGCAATGATGAGCAATGAAGGCTTTCATTGCGAGGCCAGCAATATAGAGGGAGGAGAGGCTCACAATGAGCGCCAAAGGCGCTCATCGCGAGGCCCTCAATAGGCCCAGGGGGAAAGGCTTGTGCCGCAATGGGCACAGGGAGCCAGAAAGTGAGGTTTCAAGCTAATTTACTATTCAATTGGTGTCTTTTTGCGACCTCCAAACGTCTTCTGAGTTACTGGCTTGAAAAATACATGGCGATGGTTAAAATAGAGTTATGAGCTTGAAAAACAAATGGCGTCGCCATTTATTTTCAAGCCTGTAACTCGGTTTTATCCGTCGACAATTTTATCTGCTGCTGAGACATGGTCCCAGATGGTCTAGTACACTACTCTGCACATCCAGCCCTACAGAGTATATATCTGTATACTCTGCAGTGGGCACACCTATACATGATTTCTCTATTGGATTTTTACTCACTATAAACAGTGGTGGCTGGTGACCCTCCAAGTTGGTGGAGCAGAAACCAGAGACCTGGCCCCTCTCCTTACATTGACTCCACCTAATAGTATAGACTTCTCCCCTTCATGCAATGTTGACCTCTGTATGTCCCACCTAATGACTTTATTTAAGCCCCATCCACTGATACAGACAACCGACCACTGACCTGATTTTTTTTCCTGTTGATAAATTCTAGATTTCTGAAAACCTGACAATAATTACATTAAAATCGCTCTTCTGTTTCAAGTACACAATACTCACTGCTACTCAATCGTCTTGTATTAGTACATGGATAACTATATGAGCAGTAACTATAACTCAAATTACAAACAATATAAAGGAAGGCCACTATAATGGTGCATGGTGTAATTGACAAAAGTTATAAAGACAAACTGCATGACTTGAATATGTGTAGCTTAGAGTACTGAAGGAAGAGGAGTGATACTCTAGAAACCTTCAAAAGATTTTATAGTTTAAGTTCAGGTGGGAATCATCTTAAAAAAAAAAAAAAAGAATGCAAGAAGAAAGGTTGTTATTTAAAGTTGGAAGATTAAATATTTAGGGTTAATATGAGAAAATACTTTACAGAAAGATAAGTAGATAAGTGGAAGGACCTTCCAATGAATGCCGTATGGTCAAGGACAGAAAGGGGGAATACACAGTCTTTTTACCAAGTAGAAGCAATAGGTAGCAATATTTTATTTTTTTACAATGCACCCATTTTTAATATAAGCATAACTAAACTGTGCTCCTCCTTTTTAACAATCATAAAATTGTATTTTAAAATGGTATTAGGCAATACTTTCAAATAATTTGTTGATAATTGTGTTTTCTAAACCGGTCACAATATGCCCAATAAAAATACCACAATAGAGTCACATCAACTGAACTGCGGGCTGTAAAAATATGGCTTATATACAGACAACTTTTAACATGACTTCAATGTGTATTTTATAAATATAACTTATATGCAACTGTAAGAAATCTAGTGTTAATAATTTGTTATAACAATTGTGTGTTTGTATGAAGACATTAGACCTCAAGTATTTTTATTATTCCCACAAATATATATATATATTATAGATGTGTATAAATTAGCTAGCTATATGTGTATGTAATTAGCTAAAAACCAAGTCTGTGTGTCTTATTTACAGTAAAACAGCAAGTCTTAAGTGTACATTTGTAGACAGCTGAATACAAGACTCTAGATGGGTGTATATGAGTGTAATATTACCACCTGTATAGAAACCAACAGTCTCATCTCAACTTATAGCCATGTACGACAAAATAGAGAGGGTGGGTCATGAGTTACAATATGATATAAAAAGCCAAGAATCTATGGAAGAGATGGCAACCTGCACAGACACCCAGGACAAGCACCGGCTGGCCCAGGTTGAAGGAGCCTTCATGCAGTTCAGAGGAAGTGTGCCAGATGAGCCCAGCTGAGCAGAGCCTGATCCTGACCAAAGAGAACCTGATGGAGGCTGAACTTCCAAAACTGACCACAAGTGGTATTATCCTGTATCTTTATATTTCATAATATAAAGAACAGCACTTTGGAATAAAGGTTCCGTTTTCAAACGGTTCCTAGGGCTGCCCAGATTGCAGTCAATATTTTTCTAAACCTGTCATAATATGCCCAATAAAAATATCATAATAGAGCTGACCATCAACTGAACAGCACGCACTTAAAAGATAAAAAAGTTCTGTATCTTACCAAAACTCTAATGATTTATAAAATCACTTTTATAATGTCTGTCTATCTCTGGATAAAAGTAAAAAAGGACACACAAAAATGTCACAAACTTGTTTTAGCTGAAAGCTAAAGTTTAAAAGTGAATACTTTTGTAGTTCGTACTTTTTAATATTAATTCAGTATGCTAAAACTCATTTCGGATCTATCCCTCTTTGCCTGCACATTTCTTGTGCAGCACTGACAGCTGCAGTTACAGGTGCCATCCGCCAGAGGGCGCTTTGAGTTTTCGGGCATGTGTGACAAGGGGCCCAGGGGTTTTGAGGAGGGGAATGATGCTGCCTCACAGAGCAGGGGCCCTGGTGCAAAGCATCGGCTGGACTGGAGGTAGATCTCCCTGACTTTAACATTCAACTCTCTGATTTACCTTTTGCTGCCAAGCATATTGCAGCAACGAAACCAAGTTTTAATATTTTTGAGGCAATTTATGCAATAAAATAAAAAAATCTGTTTTTTCTTACAAGTTAAGAGAGAAGGAGAGAGAAAGAAAGAAAGAAAGAAAAGAAAAGAAAAAGAGACCTGCACTCACTCGATCTTGCAGGCAAGAGAACCTGCATTCCCCAAGTATTCAGTATCCTTTCAGCGCGCATCTCCCACTACACTACATCTCGCAGTATGAAGTGCATACTATTAGAATCCCTTAGAAATTCCTCAGTAGGATCATCTACTAGACATTTGTAACACTCTTTTTTATTAAGTTGCCTTAATTACTCATCTATATAGTGCTGCATAGGCCAGTTCACAATGACTACATTGGTCCAATTGCTAATATCTGTTATTGCCTGCCTCTCATCACGTTTTTTAATTCTTTGATTACCATTTTCACATAGGTATCTACTATTGGACAAGTAGAAGAGGAGGGCTACATTTAGATTACATTTTTAATCTATCATACCACTTATCACCTCTCTCACTGAGTGGTTCACTCTCATGTAAGAGGTCCATCAAATATTTATTAGTTCTTGATCTATGTCCAGAGAAATATCAGTCTCATCAATCGCATTAAAATATTTTGGGCAATAACAGTTTTCTAGCAAATAATTGGACATCTTTGACAGTCTCAAAGAAGTCAAAATTATCTGTTGGTGAGGAAGACAAATCTTTTTCTAAAATTGTAATTGGGAGAAATCCTGTTTAATATTTACAGGACCTCCATGGCATAGTGGTTAATTATTGATGGGATGGAGGTCCTTACAGGACCTCTGTGGTATAGGGGTTAATATTAGGTTCCACTGAGTTCCTTACTGGCTTAATAGCTCTCTAGTAAGTAAAAAAAAACAACCCACATTTATGAGAGAGCCATTTCTTGCTACTATGTGTCAGATTGAAACTGAGCTTAGTCTGCTAATGTGTGGTGCAAATAGTGGCAAAATCTCTTACCACTGTTGTATTTATTTATTTGCGTTAAATAGATGCTAAAAATACAAGTGGGCAAGCATGCATTTCAAAGAGCAGGTTTAAAATGGTAAAAATACTTATCTTTGCATGAAACATTATTGTTTTAATTCCTATACAAATTGCTTTTCTAAGAATCTCAGGACTTTCTTGTCTAGTTTATTTTGACTATATTTTTTGTAGACAGTAGAGGGAGCAAAACTTGACTAGTGTATTGTCATGACATACACTGTTAGAAGGAAGTTTTGACTTTATATCTTTAACTAGCGAATTGCCCGTCAAAAAATGACGGCAATGAAATTGTAAGGTAGCTAATGCTGTTTGGTGTATACTAATGAAATATATAATACATTAATAAATGAATATACTTTACCTATTTTGAAGCATTGTGTTGATGAGCTGGCAATGTGTTTTGATGTTGCTGCAGCATTAGTGGTGTGGAGGTACTGTGTAAGCGTGATGAATGTGTGCAGTGTAATAGTGTGAGTGCGCGAGACCAAACCGCTGTCGTAATGTGTGGTATGCGTCTTAGCGGAATATCCGTAGGTCTTTTGTGGTGTTTTGCGAGTTTCTTGTGGTGTTTTGCGTGTTTAGAGTGCTATAGCCTCGTTTTCGTTTGTTCGGCGGCCATTTTTTCTCTCGCTTAGCAAATTTTTTAGTGTCTAAACTCTTTTATTTTGAGTTAAATGAAGGTGTAAGTTGCTTTTTTGAGGTCCTGGATGCTCCCTCTTGCTGTATGTATGTATGTGCTGTGTGTATTTATTGTGTTTTTAATTTTTTCATGTTCGCGATTGCGTCCGATTGTTGAGAGGTCGTAATGTGTATTAACGTGTCTTGTATGTTGTTTGGGTTGCGAGGTAAAGTTTGCGAGGGTCGTAGTTGGTGTGTCGTGTTGTTTGCGTGATCGCGGTTGTTGTGTGGTTGTTTGCGTTTGAACGTAAATTTTGCGAGGGTCGCAGTTGCTGGCAAGGAGCGCCTTTGGCGCGCCATGCCAGCAACTAAGGCCATCGCCCACAGCCCTCGCTTTGCAAGGGCTGCGGCTCGCTACGCGAGCCCGCAAGCGTTAGCAACAACTCGTACGCTCACAACTATATATGTGATGCCTTGCGTAGCTGCTGCTATTGCTATTTGGTTACATCCTTAACAGGCATATACATATTTTACTACTGTGGCCCTATACATACATATAAACATATTTTGCTGTTGGTTGTGTTATTTCAGTTGGTTATAATGCTTTCTTTTTGTTTTTGCTTTCAAATTACATTTTATCATGGGGGATGCACTATGAGCCTCGGCTTACTCTACATCAGCTAAAACTAAACAATCAAAATGCATGTTTCAATCCATATATTCTGATGGTTAGATCTTTAACCAGTCATAAACTGGGTGGGAGCAATTCAAATACTGGATTCTTATTGGCTAAAATATGATGGGCACATATTTGAGCCAGTCAGAAGCCATAAAATATTATATAAGGCGAGGGTACGGCCAGAAATCATTTTGTGTGGGAGCTCCTCAAAGAAGGCGCTACGTTATTTAATTAGATTTTTTTCTTTTAGAGCAGCAGGCTTTTTAAGCAGAGTCCCTTTTCCGTGGGCCAAAGATAAGGATCAAAGGTCCTCAAGCAAAAAAGAAGATCAGTGTTTTCTAGCAAACATTGTCTGATTGCAATCGCCTGCACAAGAAAGACTAGGCAATGGGCAAAATGTGTCAGAGGCTAGTCTTTAATTAAAGCAATCATCTCTCATTAACTAAAAGTTATAATCTTGGTTTGTGAGTGGATTAAAAAGAGTGACAGCTAAACATTGCAAACATTGTTGTTAGTTTATGTAGAGAAATGCACATTTTTAATAATGTTAAATTGACAAAGTACTTGTTCTTATCTTTAGTTTTAAATGATATCATATTTGGAGCATCTGCTGTGTCACTTTAACTGTGCTAAATCTTTGTTATAGTTTTTAATAAAAAATGGGAGTACCAAAGGTTTCTATTTAATTATATAAATTATACAAGATATGTGAAATATACTGCTATTACTGTGTGTCACAACCTGCTCGTCGCTGGGCTTTAAAAGGTCGCTAGACACAACATGGTTGGTCCATTATCCCCCCTGATTTTTGTGCTGACATTTGAGCAATATTAATTAGAGATTCATAGAATTTTAAAGGGATTAAGATTGGAAATAATCAATATAAAATCTCAATCTTCACTGATGATATAGTGATAACACTGACTGAACCTTAAAATTCTTTATTACACTTAAACAGGATATTGGAGGAATATAGCAAAATTAAAAGAAAATCTTGGGGGGCATGGCCAACCAGGGTCTGAACTAGATGTGCATATCTATAGCTCCTCCAAGATATGTGCCAAAGTGAAAGTTTGGCTTATAATATTTAATTTTAACAACTTTTAATGTGGACATCATCAATCAGGGGATCACCCTGAAAACTTTGACACCACGTTTGCGGGGTTTTGGGAATATTTGCCTCCCACTAGGTTGTGGCCTGCTGGCCCTCCCAAGCCAAGCTAAAGTGTGTTTCCCTGTCAGCACATCTAACAGAGAGAGCAGGGAGCCTACATCTGCAGAACTCCAAGACACAGCAGAGACATTTACAAAAAGACTGGGTCAGCTGGGGGAGAGGCATCACCAACCCACCCGAAAGGTGAGCCTAAGAACATATAGAAGGTGCACTGCTAGTGTACAATCAAAGCATGAAAAAGGGCCCCTTTAAAAAAAAGCGATAATATAGAGGAAAATCTCCTTAAGAACATTATAATACAGCTGTTAACCTGACAGAGATCTTTCTTATTTCCCAAATTAAGCTTATATCTGGCTCTGGACTATTTATAAGACATTAAAGGGGAAATTAACTGCAGGAGCCATTTTGTTTTTTTGCCATGAGTGGAGGATCGGGGGGATGCAGCAGCCATTTTAAAAACAGAAACAAGGAGCCCTGTTACAAGACATACATTGTTGGCTTGAAAAGGGTACTGAGTGTTTGAGATAATAAGAAGCTGTAACAGGGTTATACCAGGGCCTTAGGATCTGAGAGGCTGTAGCAGGGTGGACTTGGTATATATAACACCTGCAACCCTGAAGCCATAATGGATGACAAAATAAAGCACAACAGACATATAATTTTTTTTATTTTATTTTTCCTGCTCTTATCTCAGGAGGGAATAAGTTATAAAAATTCCCTACACTTGATTTTGGACCAAGCAAAAGATGGAAACAGACACACAACAACTGTTCTCCCCAGAAAGGTAGATATAATCAAAGTGCAGCATTAAAAGGAAATCCAGGCCATTTTGATTATCAAAGCAAGGAATCTAATTAACAAATACATTGCACTGACATAACGACTCTTAAAATAATTTTTAGGGCCTTCTACATGTGAGTAATTTCAACCATAATACAGCAAATATTAAAAGAAGCTTCAGCAGTGTATACTCATTCACAAATTAATGCTCGTAAATTCATACAAACTAATGCAACAGTGCCTCCTGGGGGACTATAATAAAATGACAGGCTTCTCAAAGTATTAACATCCACAAGACACAATAAGGCAGGAATAACGCAATCCTGCACTTACAGCTGCAAAGAGCTCTCACGGAAGATGATGTAGCATGCTAACAAGAGATGCTAGTCATGAGCACACAACATGATAAACTCAAATGAGTCAAGATAATCAATCAGTCACTAACTTTATAATCGGCCTACAAGTTCAACATTACAGGACAATTTAAAGGAGTGTATTGTGCACAAAACATAAGGCCTTAATAAGGCAGCACGCAGTGCAAGCAAATCAAAGAAAAATAAAGCCAGCAAAAATATAACATACTTTTATAAAACTCTGGATACCCCCAACCACCTGGTCAATGTCCAAGATCGCAGCACTCTGGCTCTCCAGATATGGAGGAAGACACTGAATATACAATTACTCATGTGGAATCGATCGCTGGAGAAAATAAAATTCATGTTGCAGGAGCAAATCGCCCTGGCTGTTGACGGTCTCAGGAAGGATCTCTTTTTGTTGGGGCAAAGGAAGCAGGTCCTTGAAGAAACGTCAGACCAGATAATTGAGGCACAGGACCATGACAAATTTGAAATTGCCCAAAATACTTCCAAAATTCAAGAACTAGAAAACAAGATAGAGGATCTTGAGAACCGGTCACGTAGATATAACATAAGGGTCAGAGGGTTCCCTAATAACGTGAAGGATATTATGCAGTATGTAAAAGCGGTTATGAAATCAGTTATACCTGGAGAGTCAGAGTGGGCAGTTGAGAGGGCTCACAGAGCATTGGGAGCTGCTAGATACCAAAACCAATCGAGGGACATAATACTGGGATATTCTTGAGCAAAACCTGTACCACTCTGTGTGTGATTTGAGGCTAGGGTGGAGGTTCACCTTCCAGCAGGACAATGACCCAAAAAACACTGCGAAAGCAAGACTTGAGAGGTTTAAGGGGAAACATGTAAATGTGTTGGAATGGCCTAGTCAAAGCCAAGACCTCAATCCAATAGAAAATATTTGGTCAAACTTAAAGATTGCTGTTCACAAGCGCAAACCATTCAACGTGAAAGAGCTGGAGCAGTTTTGCAAGGAGGAATGGGCAAAAATCCCAGTGGTAAGATGTTGCAAGCTCATAGAGACTTGTTCAAAGCGACTTGGAGCTGTGATTGCTGCAAAAGGTGGCTCTACAAAGTATTGACTTTAGGGGGGTAAATAGTTATGCACATTGACTTTTTCTGTTATTTTGTCCTATTTGTTGTTCGCTTCACAATAAAAAATAAAAAAAATAATTTTCAAAGTTGTGGGCATGTTCTGTAAATTAAATTATGCAAATCCTCAAACAATCCATGTTATTTCCAGGTTGTGAGGCAACAAAACATGAAAAAATGCCAAGGGGGGTGAATAATTTTGCAAGGCACTGTATGTTACATAGTTACATAGTAATAAAGGTTGAAAAAAGACTTTCAGTCTATCAAGTTCAACCTTTTAAGATCTCCTCTGATCTGCAATATGGGGATTAAATATTAATGAATTAGTTGTTAATTAATTATGAATCAATTATTTAATTATTTATTATTTATTTTATTTTTAATTATTAATTGATCCAGAGAAAGGCAAACAGAAAAAAAAACCACAAGTGAGACTTAGCCATTCGTCTCAAAGAGAAAAAATTATTAATTCCTTCTTGACCCAAGATACGGGTGATCAGATTTTTCCCTGGATCAATACTGTATCTCTAATTGTCCATGATAACCCTGAAGCCTATTTTTAATTAGAAATAAATCCAGTCCCTTTTTAAAGTTATCTATCGAATCCGCTGTCACCACCTCCTTTGGTAGAGAATACCACAGATTAACCACCCTTACTGTGAAGAACCCTTTTCTTTCTTTAAGGTGGAATCTTTTTACTTCTAACCTCAAGGGATGTCCTCTTGTCAGTTGAAAACGTCTTGGCACAAAAAGCTCCCTTGAGAAAATCTTTATACTGACCCTGGATGTATTTATATAAGGTAATCATATCTCCTCTTAGACGCCTTTTTTCTAGAGAAAATAAGTTTAATTTGGTTAGTCTTTCCTCATAACTTAGCCCCTTCATTCCCCTTATTAGTTTTTTTGCCCTCCTCTGTACCTTTTCCAGCTCTAAAATGTATTTTTATGAAGTGATGCTCAAAATTGTACTCCTTATTCCAAATGAGGGCATACTACAGATTTGTATAGTGGCAGAATTATATTTGCTTCCCTTGCTTCTATACCCTTCTTAATACATTACAATATGTTATTTGCCTTTGCAGCTGCTGCTTGGCTTTGAGCACTGTTACCTAGGTGGTTGTCCACAAGCACTCCCAAATCCCTTTCAATATCTGATACACCGAGATTTGCTCCATTAAGATTATAAATTTTTCCTTCCCAGATGCATAACTTTACATTTATTTGTATTAAATCTCATCTGCCATTTAGATGCCCATTCCTCAATATTATGTAAATCCATTTGGAGGGAAAGCACATCATTATCTGATTTAATTACCTTGCACACAATCGTGTCATCAGCGAAAATGGAGACACCACACTCCAATCCCACCTCTAAGTCATTAATAAATATGTTAAAAAGGAGAGGACCAAATACTGAACCACGAGGAACCCCACTTAACACGTTACTCCAATCGGAGTATGTTCCATTTACAACAACCCTTTAATCCCTGTCTTTTAGTCAGCTCTTAATCCATGAGCAGATATTTACTGCAATTCCTATATCTCTTAGTTTGCACAATAGTCTTCTATGTGGCACTGTATCAAAAGCCTTTGCAAAATCCAAAAAGACTACATCCACTGAGTTGCCTTGATCCAGGTTCCTACTAACCTCCTCATAGAAACTGATTAGATTTGTTTGACATGACCTATCCCTCATAAATCCATGTCGACTCCTACTTATATTCCTGTTCAAATAGATATATTCTTGTATATTATTCCTTATTAACCCTTCTAAAAGCTTCCCCACTAAAGAAGTGAGGCTCACTGGTCTATAATTCCCCAGATTTGCTCTTGCTCCCTTTTTAAATATAGGTATCACATCTGCTTTTCTCCAGTCATCTGGTAGAGACCCTCTACTTATAATCCTGTTCAAATAGACATATTCTTGTATATTATCCCTTATTAACCATTCTAAATGTTCTCCCACTACAGAAGTGAGGCTCACTGGTCTGTAATTCCCCGGATTTGCTCTTGCTCCCTTTTTAAATATAGGTATCATATCTGCTTTTCTCCAGTCATCTGGTATTGACCTTGTGTTGAGTAAATCTTGAAAAATTAAATATAATGGTTTGACTATCACAGAACCCAGTTCCCTCAGTACCCGTGGATGTATTCCATCAGGACCCGGGGCTTTTTTAACATTTATTTTTTTCAACCTCTTTTGGATTACTTCCTGTGTTAACCAATTATTTGGCAAAGGTAGTGTAGCCCCATTATCTTGCAGTGTCCCAACCACTGGTACCTCCCCGAAGAAAATAACCTATTTAGCTCATCTGCCTTTTCCTGGTCACTAATTTTCAGATGGCCTGTGTCACATTGTAATGTTCCTATAGCTTCCTTCCTCACCTTCTTCCCATTAATATACTTATAAAATATTTTAGGGTTAGTCTTACTCTCTTTTGCAATAAATTTTTCATTTTCTATTTTAGCCAGTCTAATCGCCCTTTTGCAAGCCTTGTTGATTTCCTTGTACTCCCGTAAAGCAGTCTCTGTCCCGTCTTGTTTGTATAATTTAAATGACTGTTTTTTTACGTATCTTGATATTTAAATCATTGTTAAGCCACAATGGATGTGATTTACTCCTTTTACTTTTATTCCCACTTGGTATATGGTGATAAGTATGTATATTTAGTAAGGATTTTATGTTCAGTGTTTTTACCTTTAAGTTCTCTGTCCCAGCCTATACTTTGTATTGCTGCCCTTTTAAAATTAAGAGTTTAAGAGTTTTTGTTGGCACCTTAAAATGTTGTTTTTTTAATTCAATCTCAAAACAGACTGTGTTGTGATCACTGTTTACCAACGGCTGCCCTATTTTAACATTTGATACTATATCAATAGTGATGTCGCGAACATAAAATTTTCGGTTCGCGAATCGCGAACCGCCGCAAATGTTCGCGAACCAGCGAACATCGGCGAACCGCCATAGACTTCAATGGGCAGGCGAATTTTAAAACCCACAGGAACTCTTTCTGCCCACAATAGTGATGGGAAAGTTGTTTCAACGGGACTAACACCTGGACTGTGGCATGCCGGAGGGGGATCCATGGCAAAACTCCCATGGAAAATTACATAGTTGATGCAGAGTCTGGTTTTAAGCCATAAAGGGCATAAATCACCTAACATTCCGAAATTGTTTGGAATAACATGCTTTAAAACATCAGGTATGATGTTGTATCGATCAGGTAGTGTAAGGGTTAGGCCCGCTTCACAGTGACAGACCAAACTCCCCGTTTCACTCACCGCAAACAACCACAAACAGTCAATTTGCAGAACCGCAAACTCCCCATTTGCACAAGGTTGGATACCAAGCTAGCCATGTCCCGTTCCTTGTCCTCACTGATGTCATTGAAGGTCTCTTCCTCCACCCAACCACGTACAACACCAAGGGTCCCCGAAAGGTGACAACAAGCCCCCTGGGACGCCTGCTGTGTTTGGTCTTCCACCTCCTCAAAGCCACCTTCCTCCTCTGACTCCTCTTCTTCAGACTCCTCTCACTGCATTGCCTCTCTCTGCATTATTATAAGGTGTGTTAAGTAGTACTTCTCTTATCAGTTTAAAACCTGTTACAGCACATATCAGGGGGCGTGTATAAGGCCTGGATTTTTAGAACCGGGAGATGGAAAAAACATGCTTTGTTGGTCGTATCACTTCAATTTTGGGGCACGGCACATGCAGTCAAAGGTGCCACCAGATAGGAGTGGCGTGTTTGTAAGTACTACTCTTATCAGTTTAATACTTGTTACGTCACCTATCAGGGGGCGTGTATAAGGCCTGGATTTTTAGAACCAGGAGATGGAAAAAGATGCTTTGTTGGTCGTATCACTTCAATTTTGGGGCACGGCACAAGCAGTCAAAGGTGCCACCAGATAGGAGTGGCGTGTTTGTAAGTACTACTCTTATCAGTTTAATACTTGTTACGTCACCTATCAGGGGGCGTGTATAAGGCCTGGATTTTTAGAACCAGGAGATGGAAAAAGATGCTTTGTTGGTCGTATCACTTCAATTTTGGGGCACTTTGTGACATTAGCTTCTTACGCTCAAACATGTCCTTTACAGGCACCTGACTATGGGCAGATGAGCAGGAACTGCTCAAGGCGAGAGACGGAGTGGCGGATGGTTGAGAGGGGGCAAGGAGGACAGCAGTGGTTGATGTGGCTTATAATGCTGCACCAGGAGGAGGATGGCGGCTTTGAGTTTGTGTGCTGCTTGTACTCATGTGTTGGTCTGGAGTCACCCAAACATTAGGTCTCAACCTGTAGAGGATAAGGGAACCAGGCTACTCTAGACCTCATTCATCATTACAGGTTTTGACAGATCGGTACTATGCGTCCAAGCTACTGTGACAACAGATTCGAGTGGCACTGTGCACTTGTAGAAGTTGGTAGACGCTGTAGGTCTGACACACACGCTTGCAGACAACTAACTGCTATGCAATCTATTACAGTAGAATTTTTTTTTTGTTTTAAATGTACACTACTGTTACACCCGATATGAGTGGTGTGTTAAGTAGTACTACTCCTATCAGTTTAATCCCTGTTATGTGCCTTTTTTGGGGGTTTGGTTGTTGAAGCCACAGTGCAGCACCAGAGGCCAGAAAAATTAGGCATGTACACATGCCTGAAAAATTAGGTATTGTTGATCTTGCAGCGAGCAGAGAAGAAGGTATGCCTGATTCAACGCCCCATCCCTGCATATCCACACTCAGAGATTGAGGGGGCGACCCTTACAAGGCCACGGGCCGGAGGTATAAAGGGGGGCCATCCCAAATAAGCACACAAGCGGGGACAAAGGTAGTGAAGGGGACATAGAGGCCCATGGACTGACGGTCGCCATTTAGGCAGGAAAAGGGCCCAGCAATTAAGCCAAACTGACCCAGCACAGGCAGCTACTTGAGTCAAACGCTGTACAATTACACCTTAATAAAGCTGAAACATGCAGCAGCAGGGATTCTAAACGGCCACACGGGGACAAGGAGGCTAACAGCCCCCACAGTCTCTGCACCACTCTTTTTAACAGATAACCCAAGGGGCTAACCAGGGACCTTGCCCACAAAAAAAAAGCAAAATTTTATTGGAGGAATTATTAGTGTCTTTACCCCCCAAGAGAGGACATAATATACGGTATCTTTAGACTACCTGATGGCCAAACCTTCTTTAGCCCCAATGCTATCCAAGAAACATTTCAAAACTTCGATCAGACCATATATTCATCCCAATCCCGCTGCAGCGGATCTGACATAGAGTCCTTCCTACTACAGCAAGAAGTCCACAAAATACCTGTACCTCAATTGGACAGCTTGAACCTAGACATATCCCAAGAGGAAGTTAAATCTACAATCCAAGATCTTAAATTTGGCAAGTCCCCAGGGCCAGACGGTTTTACTCATCTGTACTATAAGAAATTTGAGCCCTTGCTTACCCCCGCACCTAACATCTTTGTTTAACGCTGTACTAAATGGAGAACCTATGCCCCCTTAATTGAATCAGGCCGACCTCATAGTCTTTCCAAAAGAGGGTAGGGACCCGAATCTCAAACTGTATTACAAGGCAGCGCAGCTGGCTTTCATTCCTCTGGCGCATTCTGCAAAACACATCAGCCGCTCTGGGTATTTATGGAAAATGTAAGCATGTCACCTTTTACATAGGATACAGTAATATGGATTCCGGGCCTGTATCCTTTTTTGAGAAACTTGAAAAACCCGTTGATTAAGCACTCATTAAAAATATGGACGGAGATGAACTGGACACAAAAACTGGACACTCGGGTATCAGATCTTACCCCTATCGTACCCAATCCCCACTTTAAGATACATCTTCCGGAAAGCTCTCTCAGTTGGTGGAAGTCTCAGAACCTACTAAGGGTTGGTCCATGGTGGCATGACGACAAAATAATGACCTTTGAGTGGGTGAGAGATAGATACAATTTACCCCTGGCTGAACACTATAATTTTTGCAGGATACATCATTTTATATATATACGATAAGTGGTAGGGGAACCCCCCCAAAGAAACACCTGGCTACTCAAAAAATGTAGGGATTCCCCCTTTCAGCCTGGTATTATTAGCCTCATGTATAAACTATTTAATGAAAACTCAGGGGCAAACAAACCAGACTATACCAAAGCCTGGGAGAGGGATTTGAGCACCGAGTTAACAGATAGCACATGGGATAAAAGTTGGCAAGGCTTAAGTAGGGGATCTTTAAATTATAGTCTGCTTGAGACTTCAATAAAGGTCCTACACAGGACATATATTACTCCTTTTAAGCTAATAAATGGGATCCAAAACGGAGCAGCTCATGTTTTAGGAACAGTGGTAATGAGGCTACGTTTATTCATGTCTGGTGGGAGTGTTCGGCAGTCATAAGACTATGGGAAGAAACATGCTTACTAGCTTCTAAAATGTTTAAGATTGACCTAATTAAATATTTTTTGAAAGAAAAAATACACATAGCTAGTAGTTGGAAAACCCCAAATTAAAACTTTCAGGAATTAATAAAAAAAATCAACTATTTACTGCTCAACGAGAGATTTAACCATGTAGTCTTGGATAGAATCACCCAGTTCCAGACAATTTGGGATCCCTTGATAACATCCCCATTTAGTGCCCCCCTAATATAATAAAACATTTGTTAATGGTTGAAGCGACTCGGGGGGAAGGACCGGAGTGGGGGAGCCCTGGAGGAGACCCTTCAAGAGCAACCGGCGGCAAAATCATCCGAGGAAAGGAGAGGTCACCTACTGAAGCCTGCCCTAGGGTAACCCAAGGGCGATTGAGCAGGTTAGATATTGTAAATAATAAGCTACTGCTGGAGTGATGATAGATAATAGGACTTTGGTGTTAACTGCTGATATACTCTTTACTATTGTCTGTTTTACCATGTCTTAGGTTTCTCTTAAAAATTGCAATCACAGTAAAAAAAAAGAAAATGTATTAACCAAAAAAGTAAAAAAAAGAAGGCCTCGCCACCTAATTTTAACAAAATGTCTTCATTATAAATATGTATTTTTGCACAACTGTTGTGTTATGCAAGACTGTTCAATATGCTTTCTTTTCCATTACATGCCGTACGCCTTCTGACATAAAAATTTAAATTCAAAAATTAGATATTGTCGCAGCCGCTGCTGTTGCAGCGGCCAGAAAAATTGACCTTTGTTCCCCGGGCAGAAAGTGCCATAAAACATTGCCTCTTCTTGAACCCTAGTTGGTGGCGGATAATTCACGCAAGTCATCCGGCATTCACAGATAACATACAGCAGCGTGTGGACCATTTATAGCCGAGTGCAGCTCATCTCATCAGGCCTTTTTCAGTCGAATGTATCGCCCAGTGTCAGTCCCTTCGGGATCCATCCCTCACTCATCTTTTTAAAGGTGAGGCAATCTAGACTTTTTTGCCCTAGGCGACTTCTCTTCTCGGTGACAAAACCTCCTGCTGCACTGAAGGTCCTTTCTGACAGGACACTTGAAGCGGGGCAGGCCAGAAGTTCAATTGCAAATTGGGATAGCTCAGGCCACAGGTCTAGCCTGCATACCCAGTAGTCAAGGGGTTCATCGCTCCTCAGAGTGTCGATATCTGCAGTTAAGGCGAGGTAGTCTGCTACCTGTCGGTCAAGTCGTTCTCTGAGGGTGGATCCCGAAGGGCTGATGCGATGCGTAGGACTGAAAAAGGTCTGCATGTCCTCCATCAACAACACGTCTTTTAAACGTCCTGTCCTTGCCGGCGTGGTCGTGGGAGGTGGATTACTTTCACCTCTTCCCCTGTTATATTGCCCTTGTGCTGTGACATCACCCTTATATGCTGTGTAAAGCATAATTGTTAATTTGTTTTGGACCTGCTGCATCCTTTCTGACTGGCGGTAATTTAGTAACAAATCAGGCACTTTCTGCTTATACCGGGGGTCTAGTAGCGTGCACACCCAGTACAGGTCGTTCCCCTTCAGCCTTTTTATATGAGGGTCCTGCAACAGGCACGACAGCATGAAAGACCCTATTTGCACAAGGTTGGATGCCGAGCTAGTCATGTCCCGTTCCTCGTCCTCAGTGATCTCGCTGAAGATATGTTCTTCCCCCCAGCCACATACAACACCACGGGTACCAGATAGGTGACAACGAGCACCCTGGGATGCCTGTTGAGATTGGTCTTCCTCCTCCCCCTCAAAGCCACATTCCTCCTCTGACTCCTCTTCCTCACAATCCTCTTCCAGTGTTGCCGCAGGTCCAGCAAGCGATGCTGATAAGGCTGTTTCTGGTGGTGATGGTGACAACTCTTCCTCTTCCTCGTCACGCTCATCTACGGCCTGATCCAGCATTCTTCGCAGGTCACGCTCCAGGAATAAATGATGAACAAATGGGTATGATGTCGCTGATGGTACCCCAACTAGATTGGATTGGTTGAACTTGGCACAGTACTTGTAAGCAAGACACACACTATGGGTAGTGGTCAAGCAAATTAACTTTGATTGACGGTCAGGCAAATGCACTTAGATTTAAGAAAATAAAAGTTTGGGTTTTTTAAATGTGGACTGTTGGTACCCCAACTAGACTGGATTGGTTGAACTTGGCACAGTACTTGTAAGCAAGACACACACTCTGGCTAGCGGTCAAGCAAATTAACTTTGATTGACGGTCAGGCAAATGAACTTAGATTTAAGAAAATAATTTTTTTTTTTTTTTAAACGTACCCCAACTAGATTGGATTGGTTGAACTTGGCACAGTGTATTTTAAAATGATAAGAAAACATGTTCTGTAAACTAAATAAAAATCATTTTAGAGGGTTGAGATAAAAAGAAACCGGATGGGGGGATACCGAGCAGAGCACACTATCTACAGCCCACTGGGAGAC
Source organism: Discoglossus pictus (assembly GCA_027410445.1). Lineage (NCBI taxonomy): Eukaryota > Metazoa > Chordata > Amphibia > Anura > Alytidae > Discoglossus > Discoglossus pictus. The sequence continues at coordinate 312,633,618 of CM050167.1, forward strand.
AAACTCATCCATTCCCCCAGTGGACAAAGCCAGGTGGTACTCTGCCCGGATACGGGAGCGCACCAGCACCCGGAACATGGCCTCAGGTGACAAGGGAACCCCCCCTATCAAACACTGCTTCCTGGACTTATATATATAGCTCTTCCTCGGCATGCCGTGAAAGCATGCCGAGGGTATGTCCCTCAACTTCGAGAGGTTGGGGACAGGAGGAGCCTGAGGGGAAACACGGGGCTTGTGTCCAATGCAAACAGCCGGAACAGGGGTGTTGAAAGGTGCATGTGGCACTCCGGCCTGCAAAGCCCCGCGAAGGAAGGTGCGCGAGTCGGGGGAGATGGCATCCCTACTCTCCTGGAGCAAGCGCCCTGAGACTTTGGTCATCACATATCCCAAACGGAGCGCAAGCTCCTGGGGTGACACCCATTTAGAACGCCCGTATTCCAAGAGATCCCCGACTCGGGTCATCCGTGCATGACTAAGGCGGCGGATGATACTGGGGGACTGTAACATTGGAGCCCCCACTGCTGGATTAAATAGCAGGGGCTCCGTGAATATTTCATCCCCCAAAGGCACGCCCTGCCTGGTCACGGAGACCATGCTCCAGGCCTTGAGGGTTTCCTGCTAGTATGCCGGCAACACAGAGAGGTCTTTTCCAACCCCCTCGGGCCTGATCAGAAATAATTGCCGGTCATACCCCAGGTTGCGCAACTGGCGATAAAAGCTGGATGCCAGTGCGCACCACTGCGGAGAGGGATCTGCATATAGGTATCTCTGCAGGTACTGAAGGCGGAAGGTGGACAACTGGGAGCACACACAAACTACTCCCTGTCCACCCTCCACCAAAGGCAGACTTGCCACCCCTGCAGAGACCCAATGCCTTCCCATCCAGAGGAAATCTAACAAATTCCTCTGGATATTGGTGACAAACTCGGGGGTCGGACTCAGACAAATCAGCCGGTGCCAGATCTGAGAAGCCACCAGCTGATTCACCACTAGAGTCCGCCCCCTAAGGGAAAGCATTTTTGCTAGACCCCTCCATCGTCCCAGACGAGAGAGGACACTGCCCTCTAACTCCCTCCAGTTGTCTGGGACGGAAGCGTCCGCAGCGGACAGGTAGACCCCCAGATATTTAATGACATCTGCCTCCCACGTGATGTCACGAAACGTGGGAGGCAAAGAGTCTACCTGTAAATTACCCTCTAAAAGGCCTGTGCATTTGGACCAGTTGATCTGAGCGGAGGAGGCAGCTGAATATACCTCCTGGCACTGTTTTGCCAGCTCAAGATCAACTGGATCCTGGGCCACGAGGAGCACATCGTCAGCATAAGCTGAAAGGACAATCCGCATGTCTGGATCTTTTAGCACCAGCCCTGTGAGCCTTTTCCTCAGTAGGCAGAGGAAAGGCTCGATGGCCAGTGCATATAACTGTCCAGACAAGGGACATCCTTGACGCACCCCTCTTCCAAATACCAAAGGTGCTGTTAGGGACCAATTGATTTTAAGTAAACACTCTGCAGAGGCGTACAGCGTTCTTATAAAGCCCACAAACTGTGGGCCAAAGCCGTACGCTTGCAGAGTGGCTATGAGGTAACCATGGTCCACCCTGTCAAACGCCTTCTCTTGATCTAAAGAGAGAAAGGCGAGTGACAGACCAGTCCTGCGAGAATAATGCAATAGATCCCAGACCAGAAAGATACTATCAAAGATAGTCCGGCCCGGGATCGCATAGGACTGGTCAGGGTGAACCAATTCTGCCAGCACAGACCCAAGTCTAAGCGAGATGGCTTTATCTACAATCTTGTAGTCTGTGCTGAGCAGAGAGACCGGTCGCCAGTTCTTAATAAGCCGGAGATCCCCCTTTTTGGGCAGCAGGGCAAGTACTGCCCTGCGACAAAACAGGGGCATCTCCCCGGTCTCCAGGGCTTCCCCAAGGACCAGATGGAAATCAGGTCCCAGAGTCTCCCAGAAAAATTGGAAAAACTCTACAGTCAGTCCGTCCAGTCCTGGAGACTTCTCACAGGACATGGCACGGAGGGCTTCAGAGAGCTCTTGAAAAGATAGTGGTATATCAAGCCGCTCTCTTACACCCTCACTGACTGTGGGGAGCCCCTCCCATAGCACCCTGCAGGTGTCTGGAGAAATGGGATCCGGAGAGTAAAGATCTTTATAAAAGTTCCGGGCTCTATCCCGGATACTCTCCGGATCTGTAAGGGGGGCACCGTCTTCATCTAGAAGACAGGTGATGTGCCTACTGTTACCCCCCTTTTTCTCCAGTGAGTAGAAGAGGCGCGAGCCGCGGTCTAGATCTTTGAGAAAACCTAAGCGGCTGCGCACGTATGCCCCCTTGGCCTGGTGTCGTTCCAGGTCACAGAGGACACCCTTCCTCTCTACATACTCGCTCTGCAGGGATTGGTCCCTACAAGTGAACAGCCTCTGCTCCAGATGGAGTACCTCCCCCCAGAGTGACTCCAACTCAGCTTTGCGCTGCCCACTCGCACCCTTGGTATATTCCTGACACAGAAGTCGCAATAAACCTTGCCCACGTCCCACCACAGTTTTAACGTGGCAAAGTCTCCCTTGCAACCCCTCCAGTCCGTCCAAAACTCCCGGATCAATGTCACGAGCCCCTGGTCCTTCAACAAAGCATTGTTGAAGTGCCAATAGGCGGCTCGTGGCGCTGTTGGCGTTAGCGCCACCGTCACAGACACACAGTTGTGGTCTGTGAACGGAGCCAGCCTAATGGCACAAGAACCGACTCGTAACATATAGTGACTAGATATATATAGTCTGTCGATCCGGGAGTGGGACACCAGACCGGCTCTCACCCTGACGTAGGTGAAACCGTCTGATGCCCCTGGGTTCTGCTCTCGCCAGATGTCCTCCAGGGAGAAGCGGGCGATGATCTCCCGCAGGGCTGACGCAGAAGGCGGGTACGGCTCTGGACTATTCCGGTCCAGAGCGTCGAGGGTGCAGTTGAAATCACCCCCGAGTGCCAAACACTCATCTGCGTCAACCGTCTCCAAAAACTGGGACAGTCTGGTGAGGAACCTCACTCTCTCGGGCCCTCCAGCAGGGGCATATATATTAACTAGGTTAATGATGCTACCCTGCTCTCGGACCCGCAGGTGGATTAGACGGCCTGGGATAACAGCTTTCACAAGCAGCAGCTCTGGCTGAAAAGACTCTGAGAACAGGGTCACCACTCCACATGACGCCGATGTGAAGTGGCTGAAGAAGACCCTGCCTCTCCACTCCAGTTGCCACGAGGCCTCAGCCTCTGGAGTGGTGTGAGTTTCCTGCAGGAAGCTCACAGAGTACCCTCCCTGATATAAATAGGAGAGTACCTGGAACCTGCGGAAACTGTCTTGACAGCCATTGGTATTTAGCGTGCTGATGTGCAAAGCCATTACTGCGTGTCAGGAATTGTGCGTTCCTCAGACCATTGAGACTGCTGATAGGACACGCACATTTTATAGAATTTCCGGACGCGGAGATGCTCCGCAGTCCCAGAATTCTTGGCCCTAGTGCTGACCACTAGATATTGCTGGAGAGAGTGGAGAATAAACGACATATTCTTCCACCTCTCCAAGGCCAGCCGCACCTTCCTTTTCTTTTGTCCATGAAGGGTGCTCTCAAGGAATAGATCTATTTCCTTGACAGGGATAACCCACCCAGAATCTGATGTTCCTTCTAGTGGGTCACCCCTGGGCTCCTCTTGGCTGAGGGCTTTTACTCCATCCTCCCCGGCTGGAGTCAGTTTCCTCAGCTTTATTCTCAGGGACCCCCTCTTAGATGATACAGAAGGAGTCCCTTTAGCACCCTTCAAGGTAAATAATGGACCCTTGGATTGCTGCTGCACCCCTGTAGCTTCAGGAGTGCATTCAGGGGTAGCTGGCTGGACAGCAGTGGCTGGCATGGCTTCATTAATGGAAGCCTTGGAGGCTTTATATGCCTCCTCTGCCAGTTCCACCGCTGCTTGCTCAGCTTGGATGGCACCGATGTTAGGGTCAGTGGACGGCTGAGGAGGGTAGACAGGCTCTCCCATGATGTTAACAGGAAAACCTGTTTTATCACCCTCCCCCATTTCCACTTCCCCTTGTGCCACATCCCCCCTGACAGACAAATCCATGGGGTCCTGAATGGGGGTCATGCCTATATTCCCCCCCTCCAGTAGTGACTCGGCCAGGGGCTCTAACAAAGCCTGAGGTACGTCACTAGAGAGTGACACTGGAGGAGGAGACTGACTGGTGCCCTTGAAGCTCAGCACCTCAGGGACACTGACTACCCATTCAGCAGGGGCTTTGTTGGGACCCCCCTCAAAGGTCAGAGGCAGAACCTGATCTCTCTTGTCTACCCCTGCCTCACTTGGGAGACCCTCTTGCCCCTGCTTTTCCTCCAGACCCTTTTCCACATTAACCCCTATAGGGTCTGGAGAGAGAGATGTGTGGTCTGGCACCGGCTGGCTGAGCTTAATAACCGGGCCAGACAATGTCACCGGATGAGGAGGAGATATTTTGTTCCTCTTCTTGCTTTTAGAGGGAGGTGCTCCACTATAGAGCACTTCCCACTTATCAGCAACCTCCCTGTTGGTTTTATGCTTCCTCTTCCTGGGGACGTCACTCCTGGAAGAGGAGCTGCCACTAGCTGCCTCCCCTGCAGAGGGCTTATTATCCCTCTGCTTACACTGTGCCCCCACACTAACTGATGTAATTATGGTGGGGGCAGATTGGGACTTGGGAGATGCAGCTGTGACACTGGGAGGACCGGTGACATTCTTCCCCTTTTTCACTGTGTCTGCAGTCTTGCTAGAGACCACAGACACAGATGGCTTTTTTGGGGAAGAAGGGGGTTTGGAGGCCGTGGTGGTGGCTTGAGGAACGGCCTCCTTGCCTGAGCTCTGTGGGGGGGCTATGACCCTTGAGGTCCCTGCTGTTATGGGCTCAGCGGGGATGGGTGCTGTACTGACGGAGGTGCCATTTGCTGGGGCTGGGGCATGATGCTTTACATTAGGACAATTCCTACGTGTATGCCCTAACCCCTTGCAATGATAGCACTGCACCTCCGTAGTGCTGTAAAAAATCCTGTAGAGCACCCCCTCAAATGGAACCCCAAAAGACCCCTCTATGTTTTCTGCACCCTGAGGCAGGCACATTTGTACCTGCCTCTTGAAAGAGAGCACATGACGAAGTGCTCTCTCTCTGCACCCCAGGGGAATTTTAATAAATGGTGTTTTTACTTCCCCTAGGGTTAGCAGGTGGGGGCGCAGGAGGGAGTCTGGTAGGAAGGGGGGCACATTAGAGAGTGTTACTTTTGTGCCCAACCCTTCCAGGGGTTCTATTGGGACATATAATCCCCCCACTGTGATGCCTCTCTGTATAAGTATGTGAGAAGCAGCCAGCGTACGGGTAAAGAAAACTGCTTTCCCGTACATTTTGCTGGCTGCTACTATAACAGAGGGGCTGATGACATTAGCTGCAGCACGCAGATAGATATCAATGCTGTAGACCCCAGACATCTGACATTTAACCCAATGCTTTCTGGTGATCTGCCCCTCAGCCCCAGCGGTGGTATTACTGGGGCCAGCAGAAACCACCTGTGACCAGGTATTAGCCACAGGGGTAGGTCTGCTGGCAGAACCACCAGGAGCTGGGGCTGCCTTATCTGCCTGGGGCCTATGCTGTGCAGTGCTGCAGCTAGGATTTTCAGGGGCCATTATTCCCCCTTTTGACCCCTGAGGCTACTTAGTGGTCTTATCCCTAATGTTTAGACCCTTTTTTTTAGATTATTTGTTTTATTTATTTTTATTTTTTGTTTTATGATTTTTTACTGTTTTCTTTTTTTTTTTTTTTAAATGTAAAAGTGTGAAAAAGAAACAAAAAGACAAAACTAAGGGAGACAAAACTAAGGGAGAGAGAGAGATGATGCTTGTCAGTGGAAGGGTTAATGGCTTGTTGCTAATTGCAACAACACAGAGAACACAGAGGCTTTTTAACCCCTCTGTGTCTCTGTGTCAGATGTTAAAAAAGCCTTTTAAACAAATCTTCAAATTGTTTCCCCCCCCACTGCCTACAAAGATGTTACTTGTCTTCTCTCCCCCCAAAACATAAAACCCAACACCAAACAAACAAAACTTTAACAAAACCTGAAAAACTTTTTAAAAGAAAAAGAGTCAAAGTAAAAAAGCTCCAGGAGTGAAAGTGCTAAGGGAGGGGTGTGGCAAAGTATCCAGGAGACAGCTCACTCTCCTGGGATAAAGAGCTGAGCCTGGCTCCCAGAAAACTAAAACTTAAATTAAACTAAGAAAAATACCACAAAAACTCCCAAAAATGAACAACACCGTGCACAAAGTGCTTATAAACAGAAAGGTGTTAAAATAAAACTTGTATTTGAGGGACTAAGACCCTAAAAAGCCTTTTGTTTGGAGCTCAAGCATGCACACAACATGCTCTCTGGCACAGTACTTGAAAGCAGGACACACACTCTGGCTAGCGGTCAAGCAAATTAACTTTGATTGACGGTCAGGCAAATGCACTTAGATTTAAGAAAATAAAAGTTTGGGTTTTTTAAATGTGGACTATTGGTACCCCAACTAGATTGGATTGGTTGAACTTGGCACAGTACTTGTAAGCAAGACACACACTCTGGCTAGCGGTCAAGCAAATTAACTTTGAATGACGGTCAGGCAAATGCACTTAGATTTAAGAAAATAATAGTTTGTTTCTTTTAAAAGTAGACAACTAGTAAACAATATTATATTGTATGCGTTGTGCACACACAGTATAAGCTGTGAGCCTGACACACACACTTGCAAGCAGGGGCTAGCAGTGAGACAGGCAAATGAAATTAGATTACACAGAAAAAAAAAAAAAAATGATGTTATAGCCCTAAAAAGGGCTTTTTGGGGTGCTGTGTTTACAGCAGAGATCTGATGAGTCCTTCAGCACTGCACTGGACACTGAATAAACTTGCCTAGCTATTGATTTTCCTATTCAATCAGCATCACCTACACTCTACCTCCTCTCTGTAAGACTGCAAGTTAGTTATGATTCCAAAATGGCTGCTGTCCATGAGGTAGAAGGGTGTGGAAGGGAGTGTATGCTGCTGATTGGCTGGAATGTGTCTGCTGACTGTGACATGCAGGGTCAAAGTTTGCTCAATTATAAAGTATTGGGGGCGGGTCGAATCTTGCATATGTTCGCCGCGAACGCGAACATGCTATGTTCGCCGGGAACAATCCGCCGGCGAACTATTCGCGACATCTCTATATATCAATATTATTTGTGATGACTAAATCTAAGATTGCCTCATTTCTAGTAGGTTCTTGTATAACCTGGGCCAGATAATGAGCCCTGAGTGTACTCAAGAACCTGCTCCCCTTAGCTGAATTGCTGGTCTCATTTATCCAGTTTATTTCAGGGTAATTAAAATCTCCCATTATTATAACTTGCCCATGCTTAGCTGCATTTCCAATCTGTAACAATAATTGTATCTCCTCACTTTCAGCTATATTTGGGGGTTTATAGCATATCCTACTAATATTCTCTTGGAATTTGCTGCTCCGCTATTTAACTCTACCCACAAACATTCAACTTTATCACTAGGTCCACCATAAATATCTTCTCTGACTATAGCCTTAAATTCAGGCTTAACATACAGACAAATCCCTCCTCCTCTTTTACCATTGCCTCTATCTTTCCTAAATAGGTTATAACCATCCAGATTAACAGTCCAGTCATGAAATTAATCCCACCACGTTTCGGTAATGCTTATTAAATCACATTTTTCATTAATTGCTAATAATTCTAACTCTCCCATTTTTCCTGGCAAGCTTCTAGCATTAGCAACCATACACCTTATGTTATGAGTCTGTAGTTCTGAAGTGCCTGCCATTGTACTTGAGTTACTTAGTACTACCTCCCTATTGACCATACTACCCTTCCCCCATCTCCTCCCCTATGAGTGGTTAATTCATCCCTTATACCCTCTACACTTTCTACCCCATTACTTATATCTAGTCCCTCCCTCCACCTAATATTTTAATATTTAAAAACCTCCACGAGGCGAGATTTCAAGAGGGTAAAAAAGATGGGAACCCAAGGGGAGAGATGCACAAACTTCAGGGAAACAATGGTCGAGATGGCAGAGATGATGAACCAAGACAACATGCACATCATCAACTTATCCGACAAACAACAACTCACCACCTCACAAATATCCCTGTTACACAAAGGACTTTCATTCTCACCCAGTCAGAACTTGAATTTCTTTGAAACTTTCAACGACATATACGCTTGCAAATTATTGATCAAGAAATTATTCTATAAGAATGAAGACACCCCTTCTGTTTCCACACCAGTTAATGGTATAAACACATTAGAACTGGAGTTAACAAACCAGGTAATACCCACAGACAAATTGAAGATCAAATCACACTTCAACCCCATACTCTCCAGTTGTCCTGCAGTCAACATATTTGTCAAGTCAGTGACAAATGACTTAGAGAATCTTGTATCAACCAATAAAAGTAATATTTCAAGAGAAGAACAAAAGGCACTCAAGGAAATAAATGAATGGGAAGATGTTATACTCAAACCGTAGGACAAAGGAGGCAACATAGTTGTCTGGCCTACCAACATGTATGTGGAAGAAGCTGAATGACAACTCAATGATGAACACTGTTACGAACGCCTATTAGGTGATCCTACCGATAACTATACAGAACTATACAAAAGGATGATTGAACAAGACAAAAATGACAATGCCATCAGTGGAAAGGAATTTATATTCCTGACAGTAGAGAACCCAATAACAGCCACATTATACATGCTGCCTAAAGTGCACAAAGACCAACACAAACCACCTGGGAGACCAATCATATCAATGGCAGTTTGGGTGAAAAAGCAAGACAATTTTTAGATTCTAAACTCAGAGCATTTATTCTAGACTTACCTAGTTACGTCAGAGATACAATGGATGTACTAAATAAATTAGATGGCATCATATTATCTCCTGAATCATTATTGATTAAATGCGACGTTGAAAGCCTTTACACGTCAATTGACCACAAAGCTGGATGTGAAGCGACAAAAGATTTCCTAAACATCAAAACCATCTTAGTGATCAAGGAAAAAAATTCCTTATTAGGATTCTCAAATTCATCTTGCATCATAATTTTTTTGTCTTCAATGACAGATTCTATTTACAAAAACAGGGAACCGCTATGGGATCTGCAGTAGCACCCACCTATGCCAATCTCTATCTGGGATGGTGGGAGAGAGAAACAGTCTTAAATGAAAACAACGCACTGTTCACTGAACATATATTATTATGGCTGAGATACATAGATGATATTTTCATCATATGGAATGATACTGCCGATAACTTTGAGAAGTTCATAGATACTTAATGACAATACTTTGAACTTAAGACTGACTCATACGATTGATCCTGTAAAAATAGATTTCCTTGACATCACCATCATAAAAGATGAGGAAGGCTATATTAAAACAGATTTGTACAGGAAACCCACCGCAACAAACAGTACAACTGAATTTCAAAAGTTCCCACTTTCTGCCTACGTTAAAAGCCATACCAGTTGGTAAATTCCTCCGATTAAGGAGGAACTGTTCCGACATAATGATATTCAAAAAGAGAGCTGCTGAACTTAAAGAGAGACTGAAGAGTCGAGGATATAGCAATCTGTCATTGAAGAGAGCTTATCAGAGAGCACTTCATACTGCTAGAGAGACGCTACTACACCCGAAACCAAAAATCAAGAATGATGGACCGATAGGATTTATTGGGACATACTGTGAAGACTGGAAAAACATTGCCCACATCCTAAACAAACATATCAACATTCTGAAGACTGATACAGTCATCAAGAAGTTTATAGGTGATGAAATACAGATGGGCTGGATAACATCTAAGAATGGAAGAGACACTGTAGTACGCAGTCACCTTGTCCGAAACAAGAAGAGACCAAAGTCCTTACCCAATGGAACTTTTGGATGCGGTCGTTGCAAATTTTGCCCATACATGACCAAAAGATTGGAGGTGACGGACAGAATCGGTAGAAACATCCGTCTAAAAGGCATCTTCAATTGTGGAACACAGGGAGTAGTTTTATTGTCTGGAATGTCCGAGTCCTTATAGATTCGTTGCTATTACTACACGAGAACTCCGTATACAGCCTACTACGTGACAGTGTATAACCTCTTTTACTCTGTAGGTGTGCCATCAAGGACCTGGGCATCATAACAAGCTTTTTTTCCCCATAATAGAAGTTATAATTACAATATATAAAAAACTTTTATTCATATGAACATCACTGTCCAGTTCAATGTTAATTATTTGACTTCTTTGTATCGTTACTTTGCCTGCTTGACTAACTTGTCACTTTGTGTCCTTCCAGGACACCAATGCACGCTGAAATTGTAACAAAATTACCAATATCAATTATTCAATCAAATAATTACTCACCCAATATAAGCCTAGGTTGTTCCTCCAATGAGACTGATCCCTGTGGAAGCACAAACGCAAAACGTGCGCGTCGGATTAGTTGCGGTCTCCCTCTGATGATGTCGCTATGCAGCCATGCGCTGCCCGAGACTATGCACGGACTGATCGGTATCGCGGCTTCTAACAGAGCAGTTTAGATGTTATGAAGATAAGGTAAGTGGAGTAGAGGGGACTAGTTCCAGACAGTTTAGTATAGGGATTATACACTTACCAGATATAGGCGATAAATAGCGGGTTCCCGGTAGTAATTTGCTCATTTGGGCAACTCCGCTATAATATGCCTAGATAGGGCCACAGTGGTAAATCTTTGTTCCCCTACTATCTCCACCACTGCCGTTAAATGCTATAAGTACTCACTGTTGTATTCATACCAGTTATCTCACTGCGTCAATAACTACCAGATTTTATTTGCAAATAGGGAATGCACTATATAATTACAATCGCCTGTACTTCTTGGAATATCTTGTGATATATTAGTGACATTCAAATGACTGATAAGTGAAAATATTGTCTCAATTTTGCATTCACTATTATTTTTGCATTTATCTCCCTATTTTTGGTCATCAGTGAGTTTGGGAGACAAATTCTATATTTTAAACGACATTTTTTTAATTTGTGTATATATTTTTATATTGGACTTAATAAAAGTTATATTTTATTCCAATCAAATATGGAGTTGGTCTTTATTTTACAAATTTAAGATACAATATGCTATTATGGTTGCTTTGTAGGAAATATACTATTGATCAGTATTAAAAGGTGTCTGTACTTTCCTCTTTCTTTACTTATTCTCATACCCATAGACAGGTCAATTATTACACAATTTATCAAGTCACTCTTTCACAACCCATTTAGATAGGATATATCACTCACTATCACGGGGGCTATCATGCTAGCATTCTATGGATTTCTTCGACCAGGGGAATTCACTGCCACCCAGAACAACCCATAACCCTTCATCCACTACATTAAATTGCTACTCCTTGGACTAGGATTACATGCATACATTTATTCTGAAACTCCTTCCATATGAGCGCTGCCACTTCAGCATCTAAGGCCAATACTCCAGCCGACACTAATCAGTCCATGAGCCGAAGAAAATCCAATTGTTACATGTTGCTATATCCCTAACCTTACTTCTGAAACAAAACGCTTTCTGAAAAATAAAAATAACTTCATAAACATCAGACATACACCACCTTCACTTCCCAGAATTTGCAACTTTTGGGCTTCTAAGCAGGCTAAAGGGTCAAGTAGCATATCCCATACTGACAGCTGCCATACCAAGAGAAGGATCTGACAACAGATATCCATAGTAAGTAGTGGGAGGAGAATTCTCCTTACTTAAACCCCTCTAACCCCCCTTACTACACCCACGCTTCTTTTATCCCTCCCACCTCACTCTTCAACATATCTGGGGGTACCAGACCATCTCATGCACCTCCTGAGGAATCTGTATGTGGACCAAGACGCCACAGTTAGAACCAAACATGGAACAACCAAATGGTTCCAGATCGGGAAAGAAGTGCAAGAAGGCTGTATATTGTCACTTTACTTATTCAACTTATATGCAGAGCACATAATGCGTAAGGCCGGACTGGAAGAATCAAAGGCAGAATTAGAGATATAAAGGAGAGACATCAACAACCTCAGATATGCGGAAAATACTACTCTAAGAGAGTGCAAAAGCTGGCATGCTGCTCAACCTTAAAAAGATGAAGATCATGGCAAGATCTCTTCAATGGAGACTGCAGCCATGAAATTAAAAGATGTTTGCTACTGGGGAGAAATGCTATGGCTAGTCTGCATAAGATATTAAAAAGTAAAGATATATTATATTATAAAGAAAGCTGAGCTGTGTAGAATTAACACCTTCAATTTGTAATGTTGGAGCTTAGAGTTCTTGGACCGCAAGAAGATCTTATCGTTCCATACTGCAGGAAATCAAGCCAAAATGTTCACTGGGATATTTGACAATATGATGAAATGGCAGGATTCCCTAGAGAAGACGGCGATGCTCTGACAATTGAAGGCACAAGAAGAAGGGGACGACAGAGGCAGAGATGGATAATGGCTGACAGATGTGCCTGGTGTGCTGCGGTCCATAGAGTTGGACACATTTGAATGACTAAACAACAACCAGCTAGACCAACCCCTCCTCTGTGTGTTTGATCCATAGGATCACGCTGAGGGTTTTGGCCTGCAGTCGCTTGAACACCTACAGCTGAAAGCAGGTTTTTGTAATTGACATTGTAATTTAAATTAATTGCTCTCATTCTTATACAGGGCAGGATTAACTATTAGGATGTGTAGGTTTTAATTTTATGTTATTAGGCGATTTGAATGCTCATAGCTCTTTACAATAAGTGCAACATTTCTATCACACATTAAAAGAGCATGTTATAAACATTATACAAATCAATCAGCGAAAATAAGAGCAGGGGGTTATCTCTAAAAAGAGGGACTGTTCCTCCAAAAGAAGGCCCCATGGGAGATATGACACAATCTGTATTCAGAATTGAAACATTGGGATATTATAGCACTGGCTCCATGATGACTGATCAATTCAATTAAAACAACGCATTTTATTAGCAGAAACCTCTATTAATACACTAACTAGACAATAAAACTTGCTTCAATAAAGTTAATTTAAAAAAAAAAAAAAAAATCTCTGTGACTACCACAACACACACACACTCATACCTAGCCAATGGAACAGGAAGTGACGTCTGCTTTCCCGCCTCACCTTCCTTCTCCCCTGAGCTCGCGCCGCCCAGTGACTGGCTCGCGCTGCTGCTCAGGCAGAAGATGGCGGACGGAGTGGATCATATTGATATCTACGCGGACGTCGGAGAGGAGTTTAATCAGGTAACGTGCGGTTCCGTGGTTAGATTCGCTTTCCGTAAGAACTGCTACCGGAGTTGTGTAAAAGGGGCGGTGCCGCGGCCCTGTGTTGTTGTTGTTTGGCTCCGTGTGCGGCCTGCTCAGTGTTCGCTCTTCCTATAGTCAGTACTGGGCTTTGTGTTGGCCTAAACACCGCTCCGCCTGCGGCCTGTATGGTGAAAGTAAGGGAGAACGCAGCTCAGCCAGGGCCGTATGGGGAATTATATGGACATTTACTCCTGATATGTCCGTTTATTTTAAACACATAGCTTTTCATGAGGCGTCATTTTATTACTATGTTTTATGGTTTAGTAGTTCATTGGAAAACAAGGCCCTCATGATATACATTGCATAGTATTTGCATCCGTGCTCTAAGATGTCATAGTAGCGCTATACATGTGTTACGTACAAGGCAGAACAAAATGAACACGCTCAAAAGAATGGAGGGCCCTGTTTTTGATGTTAAAATCAGACGTACATAGAGCTTGCATTCAGAACTGCTTACAAGATTGCAAACTCACATCACACTTAGGAGCCAGACATGTTTCGCCAATGAATTGGATATGTATATAGATATGAAATTACCTGTATTTGATTTTTTTTGGAGACATGACCCGCGAGATTTACTTGATTTCGTCCATGCTTGTTGCCAATATCTGCACAATCAGTTGGTTGTTTTATTATTAAAATGACAAAAACTATGATATAAATATTAAAGTGTGCCTCAAAGTTAACAATTTTCCATGGTTCTTAACTCCAGTATTTGTAATAAAATTGAAAAAAACGTGAAATGTTAAGCAACAAATCCTAAAATAATTAGATAAATATACAGACAATATTAAAAGATGAAGATGGAACTCTAATTCCGTCAGTGAAAGTGATAATATATATAGGAATATATATCAGTAAAGAATATAGATCTGATATATAAAGTGATTGGTAATCCATTATCGATGTATTAGTGGGATCTATCATGTTACGTGCACGCACCGGAAGCCTCCTGTGCCAGGCGCTCTCGCGTCCCAATGTACTCCCTAAGCCCCTACACCAGTTACTGGCCCTAAACCTAACCCACTAAAAGTAACTTCCTAACCCCCTACACCACTTACCGGCCACTTAGAGACCGCTACATTGGGACAGCGGCGCGCTTCCTGTGCGTGCACATAACAGGAGAAGTCCTATAAGTGTTTAATGTGCATAATAGTTAGACTCTCTAAGATAATCCCTTAACAATGAGATTATTGTAATGTTGAAAAGCTGAAACAAAGTGTATAATTGAATATGTAAATAAACTTTATATAATTTGTCAATTATTAACCATTAGGGCAGATAGGTAAGCCTCATATCAGTCTCTAATAAATAAAAAAACAGAATTAAGATGAAGACTTTTTTTGTTTTTAAACCGTTGTACATGCACTCAGCGTATCTGCGAGCTCTAATAAGCCTCAAGCTAAAAAAAAAAAAAAAGCAGATTCACCCTTTCGAGAGACTTGCAAAACGCATAAAGTCATATAAAAATATGTTCACACAATGACAAACAAGCCTTTCCCACTGTACCGTACTTGTAGACTTCCGCAGACTATTAGACACCAGGATTTACACCATCCTTGATTTTTTTTTTTTTAAGCAGACTAGTTTCGTCACATCCAGTGATTTCTTCACGGGTGTTGATGTATGGGGTTGTTTTAATATTATTATCATCTTTTACTAGCGAATTGCCCGTCAAAAAATGACGGCAATGAAATAGTAAGGTAGCTAAATTAGTAAATGAATATATTGTACCTATTTTGAAGCATTGTGATGAAGAGCTGGCAATCTGTGTTGATGCTGCTGCAGCATTAGTGGTGTGGAGCTGCTGTATAAGCATGCTGAATGTGTGCAGTGTAACACTGTGCGTGCGCGAGACCAAACCGTTAGCGTAGTCGTGTACTTCCGCATTGGTGTAAAATGGCGAGTAATGTGTGGTATAGGTCTGTATCGGAATATCCGTAGGTGTTTTGTGGTGTTTTGCGAGTTTCTTGTGGTGTTTTGCGAGTTTAGAGTGCTGTAGCCTCGTTTTCGTTTTGTTCGGCGGCCATTTTTTCTCTCGCTTCGTTTTTTTTTTAGTCTCTAAACTGTTTTATTTCGAGTAAAATCGAGGTGTAAGTTGCATTTTTGAGGTCCTGGGTGCTCCCTCTTGGTGTAGGTAAGTTTTTTATGTATGTGCTGTGTGTATGTATTGTGTTTTAAATGTTTGTATGTCGGCGTGTTGCGTCCGATGTTTGCGAGGTCGTAATGTGTGGTAACGTGTTTCGTACGTTGTTTGCGTGCCTCGTAAAATTTAGCGAGTGTCGTAATTTGTGTGTCGTGTTTTTTGAGTAGCGACGTGAATTTTGCGAGGGTTTGAGGCCCTTGCCCAGTGACCTCGCCAGCAACTGAGTCCCTCGCTTCGCGAGGGGCCTCAGTTGCTGGCATGGAGCGCCTTCGGCGCTCCATGCCAGCAACTGAGGCCCTTGCCCAGTGACCTCGCCAGCAACTGAGTCCCTCGCTTCGCGAGGGGCCTCAGTTGCTGGCATGGAGCGCCTTCGGCGCTCCATGCCAGCAACTGAGACCCGTGCCCAGTGACCTCGCCAGCAACTGAGGCCCTCGCTTCGCGAGGGGCCTCAGTTGCTGGCATGGAGCGCCTTCGGCGCTCCATGCCAGCAACTGAGGCCCTTGCCCAGTGACCTCGCTACGCAATGAGTGCCAAAGTCGTGCGTGCGTCGATAGCTCACGTAAGCGTTCCCAACACTGACAGCTACAGTGCCTTGCAAAAGTATTCACCCCCCTTGGTAGTATTCAGGTTTTTTTTTGCCTCACAACCTGGAATTAACATGGATTGTTTGAGGATTTGCATCATTTAATTTACAGAACATGCCCACAACTTTGAAGATGTTTTTTTTTTGTTTTTTTTTTTTATTGTGAAGCAAACAACAAATAGGACCAAATAAAAGAAAAAGTCAATGTGAATAACTATTCACTCCTCTAAAGTTAATAATTTATAGTGCCACCTTTTGCAATAAGTCTCTATGAGCACATCTTACCACTGGGATTTTTGCCCATTCCTCCTTGCAAAACTGCTCCAGCTCCTTCATGTTGGATGGTTTGCACTTGTGAACAGCAATCTTTAAGTCTGACCACAGATTTTCTATTGGACTGAGGTCTGGGCTTCGACTAGGCCATTCCAACACATTTACATGTTTCCCCTTAAACCACTCTGTTGCTTTAGCTGTGTGTTTGGGGTCATTGTTCTGCTGGAAGGTGAACCTCCATCTTGGCCTCAAATCACACACAGATTGGTACAGGTTTTGCTCAAGAATATCCCTGTATTTAGCACCATCCATCTTTCCCTCAACTGACCAGTTTCCCAGTCCCCGCTCTTGAAAAACATCCCCAGAGCATGATGTGATACATAGTGTTTTCTTTGGACGAAAAGTTCAATTTTAGTCTCATCAGACCAGAGCACCTTCCTCCATACACATGCCTTTTTGCAAACTCAAAATTTGCCATTTTATTTTTTGCTGAAAGTAATGGCTTTTTCCTGGCCACTCTGCCATAAAGCCCAACTCTATGGAGCGTACAGCTTATTGTCGTTCTTTGTACAGATACTCCAGTCTCTGCTGTGGAAATCTGCAGCTCCTCCAGGGTTATCTTAGGTCTCTGTGCTGCCTTTGATTAATACCCTACTTGCTCAGTCCGTGATTTTTGGTGGGCGGCCGTCTCTTGGCAGGTTTGCTGTTGTGCCATGTTCTTTCCATTTGGTTATGATAAATTTGATGGTTCTCCTGGGGATCATCAAAGATTTGGATATTTTTTTATAACCTAACCCTTACTTGTACTTCTCAACAACATTATCCCTTACTTGTTTGGAGAGTTCCTTGGTCTTCATGGCAGTGTTTGGTTAGTGGTGCCTCTTGCTTAGGTGTTGCAGCCTCTGGGACCTTTCAAAAAAGGTGTGTATATGTAATGACAGATCATGTGACACTTAGATTGCACACAGGTGGACATCATTTCACTAATTATGTGACTTCTAAAGGTGAATACATACGAACATGCCAATTTTCTGTTTTCTATTTCTAAAAAGTAGTTTTATGTATATATTTTTCTCATTTCATTTCACATTCTTAGACTATTGTGTTCTGATCCATCACATAAAATTCCGATTAACCAAACATTGAATTTAAGGCTGTAATGTAACAAAATAGGTAAAAAGTAAAGGGGGATGAATACTTTTGCAAGGCACTGTATAATAGTGATGTATGCACACCCAAGTCCTGGATCTTAAGTTTATAACACATCTATCAATCCATAATGTGTGTCCGCTTGTCACTCAAGCAAAATGTCCAATAAAACGGTATCCCTTTATACTGCAATATACCAATTATTCATATATAAATAGAAATTGCATTGAAATTTTAGCCGCCTCTTGCCGCTGAGCTTTGTTTCAAATGCCTTGAGCAACAAAAAGTGTGCAGACCCCTAAGGAGTAATTAGCAATTATTGGCAGTGATTTTAGTAGTTAAGATAAGAATATTAATGAAAAATACAAATGTCAATATATATTTACCGTAAAACAATTACATTTTTAATAATCAGTTGTTAAAGTACTTATTACCTGTACCCTTGTTAGACTATTTAGAACCTTTAGACTGTTAAAATGTAGACTTTATTTGGCAACTTTGAGGTTTACAGTAAAGGATTGTTTGTCATATAATGTATGTAATGTAAACTTATTATATTGTTCTGTAGTTAACATATGTTTGTGAAATTTTGGATCCTGGTAGATTGGTGAGATGGTCCTGATATATATTTTTTAGTAGTCCAGGCAGTTAAAATGCATAAACGCCTATGTAGACCAAAGTTAAAAGCCAGTGGCCCTCATGCTCCGGAGTTTGTCCAGCTCTTTGTGCACAGAGATGATGCATTTTTTTGTATGTATAATTTTTGCATTCTTGTTCATGTCCCAGGGCTTAATTCCACTTATAGGGTGTAAAAGGACAGTAAATTCCCACACATCTGTCATATTTGAACATCATGATTTTTTTGTTTTATATTTATATAATTTTTTTCTTGATGCACCAGAAAAGAGGGTATTTGACATTTAGTGTTTTTTCTTCCTACAAATAAAGGTATTCGAACGCAAAAATGTAATCAGAAGTTCTGCCGTTTTTTTTTTTGTCACCTTCCCCACATAAGGAAAGGAAGATAGGGTTAGAAACCACATCATATTTATTAAAATATATTTTTTATTTTTACATTTTAAGGAATGGGCTGGGCTAGTGTAAACCAGCATTAGCTGCCTCTGTTTGTGTCTATAGTCCACTGTGACTGTCTCTCCCTGTATGTTTAGTGGAGACCCGGTAGGCTAGAAGGAGGGAACACTGAGAAATGGATAATGGCATCTGCTAGGGTATACACTCACCTTTACACTCCTAGAGAGGAGTTGGAAAATGAAGGCAGTAGAGAGGCCAATAAGTTGGGGGTGAGGGGAAGAGACAGGAATGGTTGAGGGGATAGAAAGGGAGGATGTATGGCATATATTTAGAGCTGAAAGGAGAGAGGGGAAAGTTGGGAATGTGAGGAGGGAATTGGGTGATGAGGTTTGTAGAAAGTAGGGCTATGAGAGGCTATGTGCTTCTGCGCACTGCAAGGAGGATTATATATACAGTATATATGCATATTGGCTACAAACTTTAGGGCCAGCAGAAAACATATTTGTACCAATGGCTCCCATGATTTTTCAAGATATATATTTAATACCATGTAATAAGTTAGAAATTAATATAAAATGTGTCTACGCTGCAGTGTTCATGTACAAAAAGAATAAACCACATCATTGTCAATGTTTTAAGTGGGAACATTTATATTTTAACTGTATTGGAGTCTTTTAAGCTATTTTTTTCTTTCGTAACAACCCCCTGGCTAATTTGCGTAAATTATTCTGCAGAAGCCATGTAATAGCTAATTCAATTCTTCTGTAAGACTTACGTGAGATGCTATGGGAGCCAAGTAACCAAGCTCGGTTGCTATGCTGTCATTCCTCATAGGTTTGTCAAGGGCTTCAATTGCACATTTAGCAACTAGAAGTATAGCTTATCCTGCATTTTCCTGACCTGAACATTGTTATTTTCTGTATTAAAGGAGGCTGAATATGGTGCTCATGATCAGATCGAATTGTATGAAGATGTCATCTCCCCTTCTGCAAACAATGGCGATGCTCCTGAGGACCGCGACTACATGGACACACTGTCATCGTCTGGTGCAGATGATGTGAAAGGAACTGCCCCTAATGTTGTATATACCTATGCTGGTAAACGAATTGCACTGTATATTGGAAATCTAACATGGGTAAGTGGACCTGTTTTCTTTTATTTTTAGGGTATCAATTCATAGTTTGTCTATAGTAAAAATGCATTGCCTTACTTTAAGCTTACATTACATTACACATTGCATTTTGTTTGTGGTATAGCCTTTCTGATCTTGCCTTATATCTGGGCACACTACTTGAATGTCTCGGTGAAGAGCAGTCTGGGCAGCATATTGTGTGGTAAGAATATACTATGACATATTATCCTATGGAATTTATCTGATCTTTGGATCAAAGCATTATATTCATAGTATGTACAGGAAACAAATTGCACTGTTTTATTAACTATAACCGTTGTAAAGGAACAAGACCATCACAGAGCACTGAACAATATACACAGTAGGTAACCTTAGTGTGCCATTTTTAGCAAGTGTACTGATAGGATAAATGGGAATAACGTAGGCGTTCTTTTAATTTTCTAATGCTTAGATTTTTGTCTTTGCAGTGGACAACAGATGAAGACTTAACAGACTCTGTTCATTCTTTGGGTGTTAATGATATTTTGGAAATAAAATTTTTTGAAAACCGGGCTAATGGCCAGTCGAAGGGGTAAGTGTAAATGACAATCATATATTTTATTGATTTTCAATTTTAGCCGCATGCTGTCCCTTTTATCCTACTTTAGGTACTAAGTGGAAGCTGAGCATATATTTAGTCCTATACATTTGTTTAGTTCTTTAAGAAAGCACTGTGTTTTTTTTGATTTTAAGCGCAGACAGGGCCCTCCATTTTTTTGGGTTTTGCATTTTGTTGATATTGTTTTGACTTGAACTTACCCCTGTATAGTTCTGAAGAATATGTTGGTGCATTACAAATAAAGAAAATAATAATCTTAAATCTTATTATAGTTATTTATGATTCACTATGTCTTCTGTCTCCAGAAAAAAATGCAGTGCTTCAAGCTTTTACATTTTAGGTAATTAATAAATAAAATATCCTGTAAATGTAACTTATCCTGGTCAATAAAAAAAAATCTATGCTTCAGTATTTTTGTGAATGAATTAGTTTGTCATCAGTATTTGCTTTGTCTTTGTAACCTAGCAGCTTTTGTTTATTTCTGCACAGGATTATCATTACTAATTTAGTTATACTATAGCTGAATGTCGGTTATATACAGTTGCAATGTGATGTAAATGATGCCTCACACAAAAGAGCTCTCAGAAGACCTACGATGAAGAATTGTTGACTTGCATAAAGCTGGAAAGGGTTATAAAAGTATCTCCAAAAGCCTTGCTGTTTATCAGTCCACGGTAAGACAAATTGTCTATAAATGGAGAAAGTTCAGCACTGCTGCTACTCTCCCTAGGAGTGGCCGTCCTGTAAAGATGACTGCAAGAGCACAGCGCAGACTGCTCAATGAGGTGAAGAAGAATCCTAGAGTGTCAGCTAATGACTTACAAAAGTCTCTGGCATATGCTAACATCCCTGTTACGATATGTAAAACACTAAACAAGAATGGATTTCATGGGAGGATACCAAAGAGGAAGCCACTGCTATCCAAGCAAAACATTGCTGCACGTTTACAGTTTGCACAAGAGCACCTGGATGTTCCACAGCAGTACTGGCAAAATATTCTGTGGACAGATGTAACTAAAGTTGAGTGGTTTGGAAGAAACACACAACACTATGTGTGGAGAAAAAGAAGCACAGCACACCAACATCAAAACCTCCTCCCAACTGTGAAGTACGGTGGTGGGGGCATCATGGTTTGGGGCTGCTTTGCTGCGTCAGGGCCTGGACGGATTGCTATCATCGAAGGAAAAATGAATTCCCAAGTTAATGAAGACATTTTGCAGGAGAACTTAAGGCCATCTGTGCACCAGCTGAAGCTCAACAGAAGATGGGTGTTACAACAGGACAACGACCCAAAGCATAGAAGTAAGTCAACAACAGAATGGGTTAAACAGAAGAAAATATGCCTTCTGAAGTGACCCAGTCAGAGTCCTGACCTCAACCCGATTGAGATGTTGTGGCATGACCTCAAGAAAGCGATTCACACCAGACATCCCAAGAATATTGCTGAACTGAAACAGTTCTGTAAAGCGAAATGGTCAAGAATTACTCCTGACCGTTGTGCACATCTGATCTGCAACTACAGGAAACGTTTGGTTGTAGTTATTGCTGCCAAAGGAGGTTCGACCAGTTATTAAATCCAAGGGTTCACATACTTTTTCCACCTGCACTGTGAATGTTTACATGGTGTATTGAATAAAAACATGGCAACATTTAATACTTTGTGTGTTATTTGTTTAAGCAGACTGTGATTGTCTATTGTTGTGACTTAGATGAAGATCAGATCACATTTTATGACCAATTTGTGCAGAAATCCATATCATTCCAAAGGGTTCACATACTTTTGCTTGCAACTGTAAAATTTGTAAGTTAGTATGTATATGTGTATATATAATGTATTTATCTATTTTTCTCTTTCCAATGAAGGTTTGCATTGATATGTGTTGGTTCTGAAGCATCATCCAAAAAGCTCATGGATTTGTTGCCTAAAAGAGAACTACATGGCCAAAGTCCCGTTGTAACGCCGTGCAATAAGCAGTTTCTTAGTCAATTTGAAATGCAGTCAAGAAAAAGTAAGTATTATAGAAGATTGTGGTTTCATAATTGTTTTTATTTTGAAGGGTATCCCCTGGTATTTCCGCTTTCTCAATTAAAAGGAATATTTTATTTAAACAATTATTCTAAATTGAGCTTGGTGGTGATGCACTTCAGTAAAAGCATTCAGCCCCTGGAATGAAGTTTGGTGTGGTTACTTGAGATTTCTACAGAGAGAACAAATGTGTAATGAATTTTGTATTGGTTGAGCATTTCTTGTTTATTAACTTAATTACTCCAGCTTTGGGAAACAGTTATTCAGAATAATTAGACATTGTTAAATTCTGTGTGTAGATCTGTTTTCTAAAAAATAAATATATGATTATTTAACTTTTTTTTTAAATTATTATTAGATTTGTTTGCCTCAAATAACATTAAACATATTAAATGTATAGTTTCCATATGTTTTGAGAAGCATGGATACTTTCTGTTTTATTTTTATTGTTGCAGCTACACAGGCTGGCCAAATGTCTGGAGAGGGGAAAGCTGGCCCCCCTGGCATCAATGCCCGTCTGCCATTTCCACCAGGTGGCAGAGGAAGGGGCCGTTTTCCAACTTCTGGTCCTGGTGGGGACCGCTTTCCTGGACCTGCTGGACCAGGAGGTCCTCCGCCACCATTTGCAGGTAGAAACACATTTTTTTTTATTTTTTTGTGTATTATTATTATTATTATTATTATTATATTTATTTATTTTTCAAGAACTGAAGTGGTTCTCTAGGTAACTTTGAGATTTATCTACGGGGAGAATCTCAAAAGCTGCAAAGCAGTTTAAGGAACTGCTTTGTGGTTCTTTCAAGTAAGTCTGGAGAGGTGTGTGTTCTGTGGGATAATTAAATTACTGAGTGAGTACAGTTTTAAAATAGGAAAACAAATTGACAGATTTGGTATTTCTGGCAAAAAAAAAAACTTGATTATTTGTTTTTAAGCCACCAGAATCTAATTTTTAAATTTTGGTTTCTCCATTGCTAACAGGAATGACTCCACCAAGACCCCCTATATGCCCACCAGGTCCTCTAGGGCCACCTGGCCCTCCTCCGCCTGGACAGCCTCTGCCTCCTCCATTACCTGGACCTCCAAATCGTGGAGACCGCCCTCCACCCCCAGTTATATTTCCTGGACAACCATATGGTCAACCACCTTTGGTTCCACTCCCACCTGGTCCACCCCCACCAGTCTATGGTCCACCCCCTGGTCCCCCGCCTCCACAACAGGGTCCCCCACCGCCCCCTGGTCCCTTCCCTCCTCGCCCACCTGGTCCCCCTATGTCCTTAGGACCCCCTCCCCATTTACCTGGGCCACCCCCTGGAGGACCCCCACCAGCTCCACATGTAAATCCCAACTTCTTTCCACCTCCGGGTAATCCTGGCATGCCTTCGTCAGATAGTCGTGGTCCTCCACCATCAGACCCATATGGACGCCCACCACCCTATGATCGAGGAGACTACGGGCCACCAGGAAGGTTAGTCTCTTTAAATGCTTTCTTTATATTCTTATAGTGTGCTTTGCTATGCTTTTATCTTAATTATTTTACCTAAAGACCTGTGTTTTGCAGAGACATGGATGCTGTCAGAACACCTTTAAGTGAAGCAGAGTTTGAAGAAATAATGAATCGCAACAGAGCCATTTCAAGCAGTGCCATTTCAAGAGCGGTCTCCGATGCCAGTGCTGGTTGGTGCATTGTTTTAGAGAATTAGGCACAGGCTGCATTGTCATTTTTATTGTTTGTAGTTAGAGTATGTAGCATTTTACCAGATTTAA
The DNA here is from genome assembly GCA_027410445.1 of Discoglossus pictus. Taxonomy (NCBI): domain Eukaryota; kingdom Metazoa; phylum Chordata; class Amphibia; order Anura; family Alytidae; genus Discoglossus; species Discoglossus pictus. The sequence goes on from CM050167.1 coordinate 312,657,770, forward strand.
AAGATAATTACATTTCTTACTTTAACAGCACATACAATGAACACGGACAGATTGCATTGTAAAAAAAATCTATTGTGTGGTAAATATAACTATTCTTTTTTTATCCCTGTGGAATGTTTCTATGATTTATAATTTAAGTAATTAACCATCAAAATCCCATCAGCTGTTGTAATATTTTTGAAAGGAAATGCACCTTCGTTGGTGGCTGGAGTTTGGAGCAGTTTAGTGAAGGAAGGGATTACACCATCAGCATAGTCAGAGTGAATAGATTAATACTGGGAAGGGATTATGGGGAGAGACATGGTGTAGATCTAATGGACTGGCATCAAAATGTACCAAAGGGAAACCGCAAATATGGTGTTTAGTTACATCCAATTAAATACTTTGTGTTTAAAATCTTTTGTAACAATGTTAATATAGGAAAAGTATTTTTTAAGTTGAAGGATAGATCATTTTCTAGAGTAGTCCAATTGTAACACTATTCTTTATACATTTCTACTTCTAGGTGATTATGGGAGTGCAATTGAAACACTGGTAACAGCTATATCTTTAATTAAACAATCAAAAGTATCAGCAGATGACCGTTGCAAGGTGCTTATAAGCTCTCTACAGGATTGCCTTCATGGAATTGAATCAAAGTCTTACGGTTCAGGATCTAGGTAATGTGTGCAATTTTTGTTGTGTTTTGCAATGGTTCTAATGAATGTATAATAAAAGTGTAGAGTATGTAGGTTTTGTAATAATCCTTTAGGAACTTTAAATTCAGTGAAATGCATAAGAATATACAACTGGCATTTGGGATCTCTAATACAAACATGCACTTTTCTTTGAATTTAATGTTCTTGTGTGATAGTATAAATAATATGCACAAATCTTGTACTTCTTGTAGAAATCTAGTTTTAAATAATATTTAAGCTGAAAACATTTCTATTACTGGCTATGAAGACGTTTTTCTTCTGTACTTAGAAATGTTTGAATCCCAACCAACCACAGCAGACTCACCCAGAAAGAACTGTATTATTTTTTGAGGAAGGAAAAACAATGATCAATAACAAGCCAAATTATGTTTAAATTTTGTGACTTTAAAATTGTTCTCTAATGTGTTCATTCTACCTAATTACAGAGAATGTTGACTTGACTGTTTTTATATAAATTTGGAAAATGTCATCACTGTTTGGAAGGTGTGAGCTTAGTGGTATTGAGGTAGCTATCCTTATTTTGAATAGATATTAATTGAATAATCTCCTTTAGAAGACGTGAGCGTTCAAGAGAAAGGGACCACAGTAGGTCACGAGAAAAAAGCAGGCGTCACAAATCCCGTAGCAGAGATCGGCATGAGGATTATTACCGGGAGAGAAGTCGGGAGAGGGAAAGGCATCGTGATCGAGAACGTGACCGCGACAGAGAAAGGGACAGAGAAAGAGAGTATCGACATCGTTAAAGAAGGTGGGTATTTTAAGACCGCAGCAATTAGCTCATTAAACTTCTTGGTTTGATTGAGCATGGGAAAATATTAGTTTAGACATTCAGTAATCTCTCCCCTTTATTTAAAAAAAAAAAAAATGAATTTAAGGAAAATCTGAAGACATTGGTAAGTGTGCATGAATTAAGATACTCTGTATTCTATATTTTAATTGGCATTTTTTTTTCCAGTGAAAGAGAGTGAGTATGTTCTATACATTTTTAGTCTTACAGGGACACTGAAATGGTTTCAGTGAAAAATGTAAAAAAAATAAAAAATTTAAGTTGCTTGATATTTAGCAACATGTAATGTTTTTAAATCTCACTTTGAGAATATTTTTAAATCATTTATCAATTGAACATTTTTTCTCATGAATATTGCAGCCTTTTAAGCGGATCTCATTGCTCTGGTAAAGTGTAATAAAGTCTTTCCAATAGAGCAACAGGATGAACTTCCATTAAGCGAAGCATTATTTTTTCTTTATTAACCCCCTGAAATCTTAGCATGGGGAGGAATTTTTGAACTGATAAACGCTGTTCGAATATCCCCTTTGAAATACGTGTTTGACCAGTTGCTTGTTTTTATTTATTAAACCGATCAACTTATAAAGGTTGATATTACCTGTGCTATTAAAAGCCTTTACAGTGTCATTTTAAAGTGACAATATTATGTTGTCCGTTTTTATTTTTATTTTTTTTGTATGATGTTGAATTTCCTATTTCCTAATTACTGATTTCTAGACGCACACCCACTACTCTGTATCAGAATTGTGATATACTGTATATACTCGAGTATAAGCCGACCCCAGTAAAAGTTGAGGAACCTATTTTACCACAAAATACTGGGGAAAATTAGTGACTAGTGTATAAACCGAGTGTCCTTCTGTGTCCCCCTCTTGGGTCCCCTCTCTCTCCCCTGTGTCTCTTCCTCCTCAACCCCCCACATCCTCATTCTCAACCCCCCACATCCTCATTCTCAACCCCCCACATGCTCATTCTCAACCCCCCACATGCTCATTCTCAACCCCCCACATGCTCATTCTCAACCCCCCACATGCTCATTCTCAACCCCCCACATGCTCATTCTCAACCCCCCACATGCTCATTCTCAACCCCCCACATCCTCACTTTACCCCTCTAAATACCTCCATCTGCTCCTCCACGCTCCTTCCTGTGTCTTGACCCGGCTAATGACGTGGCGCGCAAGTTACGTCACGTCATTAGCATATGCTGGGTCCGGACGCAGGAAGGAGTGTGGAGGAGCAGATGGAGGTAAGTGAGGGGAGAGGGGGAGGTATTTAGGATGAGGGAGGGGGGTTTAGGATGAGGGAGGGGGGTTTAGGATGAGGGAGGGGGTTAGAGAGAGACGGGGGAGAGTGGCTCGAGTATAAGCCGAGGGGGCCCTTTTCAGCCTTAAAAAAAGGGCTGAAAAACTTGGCTTATACTCGAGTATATACGGTACTTTATGAACATTAAATTTGTCTTGTAATGGCTACTCATCTTTCTGATGGGTCTTTGCTGACTGAGAAGAAAGATGGACTTGGAAAAGAAGCTTTAAAAACTTGACGCTAAAAGCGCACTAACTTTCAATTTCCATTAATGAATCTTACGGACTCAAACTGGATGGTTAGCATAACAAGCTCATGCCTACAGATGAGAAGTTTGTAAACTTTTAAAGGTGTTCATTTTTAAATGTAACTAGTAAAAGGCTGCTTAAATATTAACTTATTTGCTCAGAAAATGTAGTTTCTGGTTACTTGAGAGTTACTATTAAGAGGCCTAGATTAGCTGCACATAGGATGCTCTGCTAAGTATATTTGTCAGTGAGGGCTGTTCTAGCAGCAGCTTTCACTCCTCGCTTACACGCAGGTACGTTTGGCTGGAGGGTGCGGTGCTGAACCCGTGGAATGTAACGCCAACACCACCCTGGCTCAGTCACTGATGCCTGTCTGCTTCCAGGTAAAATTTAATTGCAGAGACGTACAGTTGGTGAAGTATAGGTGCCTGTAAGCATTTTGTGGCATGACAACCTGGCATTTGTTGAGCCCTGTAAAATTTTATTTTTATTTGAAGTAGAATATTCTTTTTTTTTTTTTTTAGTTAACAGTCTACTGTATGTGTGCATTTTCTTTCTTTCTTTTCTTTCTTTCTCCCACCCTCTCCCCACAATTTTTGTTTTACTGGGTGATTTACAAGATGGGCTTTGTTTTTATAGAGCATTAAAAACTAACTATATATGGCATACAAGGTAGATCTCTAAATAGATATGGATGCTATAGTTCAAGAGAAAGCAACTGTTTAGGCAATCAACATAAACATTTTTTAGTGTACATACTCTTCCACTAAAGTATAATAAATGTCTCTTAAAAGAATTAAAGTGTATTAATATTTTAGTAAAAACTAACTTTATGACTTTTTGCCTGTTTAATTATGTCTTGAGTCAATCACAGTGTCTTATCAATGCTTCTAAATTAAAAATTAAATATTTTTAATTTTGTTGGCAAGTGGTAAATTTTAGACCACTTTTTGTTGCTACAAGGAGATGTGTTAAGATGACATTGAAGACCGAGCCCTGCAACGTAGTTGGAGGTAATCCATCTTCTAGTCACGTTTGTTTCTGATTTCCATTTTGTAAGAAATTTGAATCTGCTCTCTCATTCACCAAATATACTTTTGTAAAGATGTGCTGTACTAATTTGTTTGAACGAAGTAAAGAGGCTATGTAAATAATGTTTGCTTCAAGGATCACCATGGTCAAAATCTTTATGAATAGTCTTTCGAAAAAGGAAACTTTTGATAATGGGCAAAATTATTTTTGGAGAGTTAAAAAAAAAAAGTAAATAAACACAGTATCTGCATTTTTAACACTTTAGATCAAATTCTTTTCACAATATTTTTTACTGTGGGCATATTTTTAAGTGTAGTTCTTCAAAACTGTATATTTAACACTAACATGACAATAGTGACCTTTAAATTTCTAGATTGCTAAAACATGTATCCTATTAAGTGATTTAGCCACATAAAGTGTCTTTCCTCTATAAATTTATTGTTTTACATATATGTATATGACCAACTTCATCCCTGCCCATTGCTTAGAAAGAAATGTAGGTAATGCATAACAAATATTTAATAGTTGTGATGGACCTAGTACAATTGTTAACTGAATTGGTTAGCAACATTCTCTCAATCATGTTTATGTATTTAAACTGATTCATCCCTTTAAAAAATTATATAATTTTCAGTTAGTTCAAATGATACAAAAACAGAAAAGGTGCAAATTGTAATACAACTATACCCACCCATTTTTATAGTTTTTTTTTTTTTTTTTTGTTATCAGATCCAGTTACTTTAATAAAGTAAAAATTATCACAGGCTTTCAGCGTTGTATTTTATTATGAAAAATGAGGACCTAAAATCCACTCCTTTGGGGAAAGGCTAATCTGCCTCGACTGCAAGAATGGTAGCGTTGCTGAATGGCAATGATAGTTTAGTGCCCTGGTCTGTAAATAGGCAAGAGAGGCCCTTTATCATTTATCATCATATCTCTATCTTATAGGAGAGACAGGAGAGGGCTGATGTGAGACTCTCAAAAATATCAATGTGAATAATAAAGTTGGAGGGAATGGTCTCTGGAGTAATGCAAACACAAGAAGTCATGATTTGTAGTTGGAAAGTGAAAGATTTAGTACTATTTTTACAGAAAATTTGAGTGGTAGTCAACCACAGTTAAGGAATTCAAACATGCCTGTGATCAACACAAGGCTATCTTGAGGCTATATGAAACCAATTTTTAGGTAGCTAGAATGAGCAGACTGGGTGGTTATTTGTCATCAAATGTATGTTTCCTTGATACATGGATCTGTATAAGCCCGGAATGCACTGAATGTTTGTTTTACTCCCATACAAGCCCATGATTTATAGGTTATTATGTGTTGTTGTTTTTCAAACTAACAGCTAGTTTTTCATATATTTTTTTTCTCTGTACTCTGATTTGTTTCCCCTCTCCCACTTATCTCCTGGCTGGCTAACTACTCAGTCTTAGAATTTACTGATAACACTTTTGGAACTTTTTCCAGTTATAATGCCATATAAAATAGAATATATTAGGAACTAACATCTTCAAATTAAGTCTTCAACAGTTTTCTAATACACGTCTGATAGAGCAATCTACATTTATTTAGAACTCTCCTGGGCCCACAAGGCATAAAGAAAGCAGTGTGGGTGTTGCTCATCATGTGTAATAAATTAAATGTGTGTTTTTGCTAATGATAAAGCACTTAAATGTTATGGCCCAATACTTAATATCTGATGTAAATTGCACATTGCATTCTAGCTTAAAATGTATACGTATAAATAATCTGCTAAATACTGTTTTGAATCTATTAACTATTCTTGTATTATAGGTCCATAACTTGACATTTGAATATACAGTTGTGGTATCTCCATTTTTGTCCCCCCTTCAAATTAAAGTTCACTTTAGTTTCTTTGATATTTGAGTTCAGAATGTATACAAGGACATTATTTTCTCCTTATTTCTTAAAGGAAATACTATCTTAATAGAAGTCTGCCTGCATGAATTAGTGAGGTTTGCTATATTAGAGGGACATGGAAATACATGTGTTTTTTTTTTGTTTATTTTTTTTCTTCAAATGTCTGAAAGCCAAATCTTATTGAGTAGTTTGGCTGCTGTTGATGTCTTGCCTTTTACCAGCCAATGATATCTACAGACTAAAGTAAGCTGCCCACACCTGTTAGTTTCAACAAAGTTTAAGCAGGTTTTTTTATAATATTTTTTTTTTCTTGCAAAAACTGTTGTAACGGTTGTCCATGTCCCTTTCATTTTAGTAAGGTTCATGAAAGTCAAGATAAGTATACATATTTCCATTTTGTGTTTTTGTGTATTTACGCATTCATCTCAAATAACATTTTAAAGTATTCATGAAAGTTTCATAATTTCTCCATGAAACCATATTTAGGTATGCTAGACTGTGAAAAGCACTGTTGGAAATGGCAAGTGAGCCATATGTGTAGTAGAACAGAATCCCTGTTTATTTAGGCAAGATGTTAAGATGTCCCGAACTCATCCTAGCTTGAATTATGAGTTTTTTTAATTGCATACATGTGTTTTATACATTTGTGTATTTTAATTGAATACTATAAATTAACAAGAAACTGAGACTACCTGATTTCTATATTCATTTTTTTACGATTTTGGAGATTCACATAGTTATTGCCTTTTCTGTTTGTATTTTCTTGGATGTTCATTTATTTTTTTATGCAATGTGCTTGAATATCAATTTTATCAAATTGTATAACCTAGCAACATTCCCCCCTCTAGGTGAAACATGCTCACCTATAGTTTCAAGTGTTTAGGGCTTCCAACTCCTAAACACAACTGATTATTGTGTTACTGATTGGGTGAACAAAACAGTAATTTAAATCTGAGGCACCTGGAGGACATAGGAAAAAGATGCATTATCACTACAGATGTAGTAGTAAGTGCATGAATTATAGCACTTGGCCAGTGGTTTAAACAATCCATTTACTTGGGCTTGTAATTTCAAGACAGCACTGTTTTAGACCATTGTATTGCTCTCTCCTTTGTCCAGGAAACTCGGATTGAGAGCTAAAAACACACCCCTTTAAAGTAGCCCAGTTCTGAACACAGGTTCAGCAATTTCTTTGTGTTTCATGTATTGAACACTGCACGTTGTAGTCTGACTACATAGCATCTTAACTAAGACCAATATGCTGCTTTTAGAACCGTTCTATATATGGAAAAAAAGTTAAATCTATAGGTTGTATTTGATCTACTGAATGTTGCGAACGTGTTTTCTTACAATAAACTTCCACTGACGTTGAAATTTGTGCCTGTCAATAATTCTTTGTCCATCTCTAGCCCTTGTTTTTATCATTGCATTGTTGTAATGGAAGTCTGAACAAGCTTGGTTTCTAGCAATTGGTTTTAGGCCGAGAGCAGTGCCCAACATTTCAGTTATTTCATTAAGTAATTGGCAATTGTTACACTCTACCACAGGAGCAGAAAGGCTCATTGGCACTCAAATTCTAAACGGAATTGTTAAATATATAATGTGAATAATTTGTAATATTCGGTTAATACCAGTGGTATTGCCTACAATTTTAAACAAGGCCAGATTTAGAATATTTGTGCTGTTTAATCTTAGTGCTCACTGTGTGCACTGCTGTGACATTGCTAAACTATATGGCAGGATTTCAGGTATTGGGTTGTAATACGGTTTTAACATTCATTCCCTTTACAAAGTGTTTTTCAAGACATTTACAGCACTTTATTTGGTAATGTTGTACTTTCATTTAACATTCTACAATATTCTGTAATCTTAAATGCTTATTGTTGCAAAAAAATGTTACCAATTATACAAATTCCCAAAACATGCTAAAATGTTGTGCCACATGTTGACTCTTGTAACCTTTTGTCAGTGTAAATTAGTTATGCTTATTGTATTACGTTGATATGGGATGTTTTCAGCAATTGTGATAACTCAATAAAGAACAAACTCCATTTCCTGTGGGGCTTTCATTTATTTAAAGAATATTTAAAACTTTTTATAAGTGTCTAAAAAACTGTCATCTGTGGCTGTTGATTTTAATCTAACCTTTCTGCTGACATATTAAGAAATGTTAAATAAAATGTACTATCAATACTAATACCTGAAAATATGTGCAGTTGAGACACCATAACTTTATAAATTAAAATTTAAGTTTGTTGTTAAATTTTTAGCCACAGAAAACATTATATATATTGTAATATACATACACACACACACACACAATACAATTTGTATTGTATAAGTCCTGTTTTACCATCTGGAAATTTATTTGAAATTTAAATTAAATAATATTGTTAGAGTGTGTATATATTACATACCACTCTTTTTAATTGTTCTGAAAAATGTGATATTAGTGTTTTGCAGTTTTCCATTGTTCTTATTTCTACTTGTGTAAGTTCAGTTTTAACTGTATGTATAAAAAAAAAATCTCATCTGCATTTCGTATTTTTTTAAACATTTACTACTGAAATATCTGTTACTTCAAAATGTACACATTTGTGCACATTTCAGGTATTTACAGACTCATTGATCACCTGTACAGACTTGGTTATTGTGTGATTTATGCAACCTACAATAACTCTCGTTTCAGTGTAGTATGATTCCCCCAGGCCGTATTGGCTCATCTCTCCACCCCTGGATTATGTATTGTCTCTAGTGGGAACCACCCCTCTCTCTTACTAATATATTTTACATAAAGCAATTGGAAATTGTTATATTCTACCACAGAGATTAGTCGGCATTAGTCTGATTGGCACTCAAATTTATAAACGTAATTGTTTTTTTTAATTTGCTACTTCCCCCTTGGAAACTCCTACTCTAGAGACAATACATCATTTATAGGGTAGCGGGATCTTGAACTTTATAAGCCTTGGGCATGTTTTGAAGTAATTCTGCACATTGTAGTAATTTTAACGTAATGCATAGGCACAGTAGAAGTTTTTCTTATCACGCCCTACCTAACCTTTATAAGCCCTTTAAAGGGATGATGGTAATTCTTCATGAGCTGACTTTCACAAGATTTTGTATTACTATAAGGAAGGAGGAGGGCCATTCAGTTTAATCAGAAATTGTAATCTGTGGCAAAGATGTTTGGGCTTCAGTGTCCGTTTAAACTTTACAAAATATCAAGACAGTGTATGCAATTAAATATTGTAACATTAGACACTGGGTCTGTTGCCGTTTATTGGTCTAACATTCATTAATGACTTGCAATAGAAAGTTTGTTTAAGCAGGAAGTCAAAATTATCTTGCAACATCCGATATGCTTGGAAAACGTGTGGTGAAGCTCTTTTACATGAATAAAATTGATCTAGAAATGACTACTTGTTGACATTTTTATTTTATTTGTAAAGCCTTCCCACTGTAGATTACATAGATACTGATGATAGTAGCTGTGAGTACCAATATAGCTATATTTTACCTTTTGATTTCTATATTATGATTTCTATATTATATATTATGATTCTTAGTTATGGGCTCTTTTTAAAAAAAAAATAAAAATTTCAGTAGTTCAAAACTTAGTATTAAACTTTAAAACGAGCTGACAAACTGTAACAACTGTGAGCTCTGTACAAGTTTTCCAGCGTGTGCAATTGTAAAATCACTGCAAAATCATAGCATCTTATACCCCTTCATGGCATTGTCTGCTTTGTTTTTCTTATCCTGTGACCTAAAATAATAATAAGGTAAGAACCTGGTTAGTAATTTCATCCAACCCTTGAATCTATATAGTAGATTCATGGTTGGAAGAAAGCACTCTAAGCCTGGATTGGTCCAAATATAAGACCCACCTTTTTTCCGAATATTTTTTTTTTTTTTGAGCTTGCGAGTTACGGGTGCGGCTTATATTTGCAACCGTAAAAAAATCATTGCCGATTTTGCAAACGTTGCTTGTTGCGTGTGCGGCTTCTATTTGCGAACGCAAAACTACTGCCGATTTGTGCGATTGCGAGTTAAGGGTGCTGCTTTTCGTGTTTTAGACTGCGATATTGAATAGCTATTTACGGTTTTAGTGATTCTTACATCGTGTAAAGCCTGTAACCTGCAAAAAAAGCCACAGTGCTAATTAGAAAGCCTGTTTCTTGCAATGGCTGATCACTTTGAGAGTCTTTTTCTCTCCAATTTTACGGGTGCGGCTTATATTTGAGTACTATCTTTTTTCTATTTTTTCCCCTTGAACTTTACGGTTGCGGCTTATTCGAACCAATACGGTAAATGTAAACTAGCCAAAAATGGCAAAAAATTGCAGCTCCCAGCATTTTTCAAGCTCTATATACTTTTAAAGGAAGAGAAAGCTAGCTTGGAGTCAAATTTCATTTAGAATGCTAATATATTACACCTGTATTCAATGTTTAGTTATAGTGGTGTGTCACATCTGGTAAGATCATGGGTGACACGAATAAGGACAATCTAAGCTGTATCGCATGAGGAGTGTGCATACTTGGACTAGTGTAAGTTATTTTACAGGTGGATGCCGATGGAAGGTAAAAGGAACTGAACAAAGGGTGGTATGAGTTCTGCAAGAGTTTCAGAGCCTAATGAGCCTTGAGGGGTATATAACGATATTGCTGAGGCAAGGTTATATTGAGATTTGTAGACAAAAGTTTCAGGATTTACAAAAGAAGTAATAGTGGACAGGAAGCAATTGGTTATCAATTAGTGCTTGATGCATAACCAAAGACTTCTGCAGAAGTGGGTACCATTAATTTAGTAGGTGTAATGGCTGAATAAACACACTCCTCCTTGTCAGTTACATGTTTTAAAAGTAATTGTTCCATTTTCTCACTATATTCTAAAAACCTGTATACGGTTTACCTGCTGCAATGTGTACGTAATATCCATATATATGGATAGTCACTACTACGGATTATTGGCTATGAGTATGGTTTAGAAATTGTTATTTTTGTTTATTTTTTATTTAATAAATATCTTAATAGGAATAGTCAAATAGGTCTTTGTAAAGAAAAAGTCATGCTACACATTGGAAGTGTCATGTATGTACGTATGGTATCTCAATATTCACTAAGTGTATGTTCAATACCTATGTATCTCAACCATTTGGTTGCCTGGGTCCATAGCAGCATGCTATAGATCCAATCTGACATTGAGTTTGTTTTTTGTTTTTTTTATTATATAACTACTGGTTAGGTATATGTTACAGCTTCCTGATTCTTTTGTATGAGCACATTTATATTTTGATTGCACGAGACTACTGTAAATCTTAATCCATTTAAATGTCTGGAAAATATGCATGTTTATTTTTCATCTGTAATACTTGAATAGTCACAGAGAGTGTGACATTTTGTAAAATATGATTTAGGGAAATAATGTCTTTCAAATGTGTGTGTATATATGTATTTTTTTATTTTTTTTCAAAATTTATATTTGCTACAAAAAGCTCAAGTCTTTTTGTATTCTAGCAGAATATGAATTAACGGGACACTGAATTCACAAGTTGATGTATTGAATAGAGCCAGTTTAAAAAAAAAAAAAAAATACAAATGTACTGTAATAGTTAAAAAAAACTATATTTAATTGCTGCACGTCTGTGTCAAAACCTCCCGACAGACCCTTATTAGGGTGTATCAGGATAGTGCACCGGTTAAGTTATGGGGGGTGAGATACTTCCTCTTGCAGCTGAACCGAATACAGCTGAAAGAAATTCGGCTCATGTTACAAAAAAAATTATATATATATATATATTTATATATTTGCTAGTTAGTTCTTTTGGATTACTTAGGGCTACGCTGTTCTGTAACAGCATGCTTGTGAATCCAATGTTCCTTTAAATTTCTGAAAAGAAAAATGTGTGTGTGTGTATATGTATGTATGTTAGTAAACTACAACTTTTTCTGCAAAGATTTCCGTAAAGTTTGAGAATATAAAGGGACATTAAAGTCCAAAATTTGTCATGCATTTAAGAGCATGTTTTAAACATTAGGAAAATATGTATTTATTTATTTTGCATGATAAACATGTACCTAAAATCCTATTATTCCTATTTGTTAATTGCACATAGCTCCTCAATCTGAAAATGTTATGTGAATTGTGTAAAAGCATTTTCTGCTGATCCTTATCAAAGTATAACTGCATATTTAAAAAAAAAAAAAGATATTGCAGGTCACTATTTTTTCCATTCCTTAATGTTTAAAACATTATCTTTTATTAATACACAACTCATTGGGACTTAAATAAACGTGTAAAAAGGGACTGTTAACAGAAATGTTTGAGGTGTATGGAGTAACTCACTAAAGTTTTAAAGTACGTACTTTTTTTTTTTTTAAAGGAATAATCATAATATAAGTGCAGAACAAATTTTTATGTAATACCAGATTCAGACCCCTAATAAAAATCTATATTAAATATCTCATTATTTTTATGAGTGCATTAACTAAATGCATTGTAAACCAAAACTGCATGAATTTAAACTGTTCTTTATTATGTGGTGATGTCTATTGTAAACATAAAATGTAGTTTATAAACTGTTACCAAATCACTATTTTGAAAATTGACAGTATATTGCCATTTTGGAGCCAAAGAGCAATGTGTGTTTGAAAAAAGAAAAAAAAAATCTCCCCTACAGCTACATTTAAAAATGTTAGTTGGGTTCCTCATTTAACTTTGAAATATGACGTTTGAAAAAATATGTTTTAATTTATTATTGGGTTTATGACCATGCTGGGGAAGATGTTTTTTTTTTTTTCTAACTAAGATTGTTTATTTTTTTGTATCGGAAAAGCAAAAATGTATTGTGAACAATTTTTATGTGAATGTTCCACTAAACCAGTGAGAAATGTATACCATTTACTGTAGCAAAAATCTACATCACATAATTTTAACACGTTACAGCTGAAAGAAGAGGAACATCTTGAAAGATCAGAAGCATTCATCATCGAGCGGAGGATGCTTGGCCATCACTTTGCGTCATATGATTCAACCTCTCAGAATTCATGGATAACATGAACAGAGCTAGATGTGATTAAAGCAAAACTGCAAACATGGTAACCAGTAGATCTACTTTTATTTTTTATGTTGCTTAAATGTTTTATTTAAATGAAACCTGTGTGACTTAAACATTAATAGCTTTTGCAACTCTGACTGGTTATACAAAACATTTGACAATTTATAATGTGCAGGCAATGGGAAAGTCCATTTCTTTCTTGTTTTTATAGTGGTTTGTTCTTGTTAAAATGTTCATGTTCTGATAATGTCTGTAAATGGCACCACTTCGAATTACAATAGATGTAGTGTTGTAATAAACTGTTTAATGGGGCTGATGTGTAAAGCTGTTCAAGTTATTTGATGTTTACACCTCAGGGAAAGTCTTGTTTTAGCAATATTTTTACAAAAAGCATTGACGTTTTATACAATTAAAATGTATCCCACTAATAGTCTATAAATGTGCATTGTTCATGGGTATTTGCTGTTTGTTTTTTGTTTATTTTTACTAAATGGTGATTTTAAATGTTTCCAATTTTAAGATTACTATTCTGACACATGACATCAATATGTAAAATAATGTATAATACTGTGGATTGCTAGACATGCAGCAGGAGACATGTCTTAAATTCACTTAAATCCATCAATAACTGAGAAGCTCATTTTGTCTATTTTTGAGATTATTGGAATGCCTGTTTTTTTTTATTTAGCAATTTACATCTTAAAACATAGTTTGCTGTTCTTACTAAGGTGACGTTTTTCTTTAGTGCTTTGAGTCCTTTAAAGTTTTTTTGACTAGCTTCTTTTTTTTTTAAGCATAGATATATAAATATCTCCAAAATGATGTTGGAGGTGGAACGTTCTCTCACAAAAGAAAAAACTCACCATAACAATTTAGTCTATCATGGTGTATGGTGTCAATTCTTAAATGTGTTTCAGAGATGGAATCCCTAGAAAGAGGGAACAAAGTGGTTTTGTGTATATGAAATTACAACCAAACACTATTTCACTGAGCTCTCCATTTAGAAAATAACATCTTGCACAAAATAATGAGTTGTAATTTGTAAATTTAGACCTGTTTAACATGGATGGACCTGTCATGTTTGTCAACATTTGCTAACTCGCTATGCTTTGTATACCTGTAATTAAAATGAAGTTGAAATAATTGTTTAACAAAGTAAATACAAAGCAATTGGATGGTCACCATTGGTGTTGTAAATTTGTTTTGAACAGTATGAAAATTGACTGATTAGCAATTTGATATAGAAATCCTTAGTTTTCTGTTCTGATACTGATTTGATAATGTAAATGTTTATAAGAGCGATTTTCTTTCTGTGAAAAATTTAATGTAAAGCTTGGCAATTTCCTTCTAAATGGAATTATTGGTTATGTTCACAAGTTTTCAAGACCTTTGGTGGCTAGGTGATATACTCCTTATGCTGTGGGGGTGCACTACTAAATATATGTTCCAGCTTCCTTGGCAGCTTAAAGAATACACTGCTCTACAGCAATATAAAATAAGACTATTACAGTTCCAAATGGTTTGATGTACAGTTGGTTCGAACATTGTATAAACATTTTTGGAACAAGCAAGGGAGCTTACATTTTTTCAGGTGGTGTGCGTGTTTACCTTTACTATCAGAACGTTACATCTTTTTTTGCACCCAGCATACAAATATATATTTTTTTATAGGCAATGTGTAATCTAGGGTAGTTTCCTTTTTTAAATAATTGACATTTAAGCATTAAGGTGTCTTTTTACTGTAAAGAATCATCCTTTTCTTTTTATACATAAGATACTGGGTTGCCAGGTAAGTAATGTATCGTGAGCCAAACCCTTTTATTGTATAGGCTAGATCTCGTTTGTGCCATTTAACAAAACCAAGACCAATTTATGTGCATAAATTCATTTTTGTACTTAATGGTTTGAAAAGTATATAGCTTGACCAGTAACACAACGTATTGTTCCTTCCTTTATAACATGAATGACCTCATTTAGTGCATGGGCTTAAATAAAACACATCCTTCAAGTATGCAGCATACATGTTGTTTTTCTAACTGCTGTGTTTTGGGACTACTGTATGTTACAGCTAAAGAAGTGTCCCAAAATAAATTAGAATTATAGTAGAAAGTGTAATTTACAAACAAATGATACAACTAAAAAATAATACAAATTGGTCAGTTGACCCTGTAAATATCTTGCCTATGGTGATACAGACAGATACCTTTTTATATACATAGTGTTAAGTTGGTGCAATGTCATAGGTATTAGCAATGCTGTCTGAACTGTGAAGAGTCATTTGCAAATCTAACTATCTTTTAAAGTGCTTATTTTGTTTACAAGGTGTTAAATGAGACCTTTTTATAGGTAAGTCTTGGGTGTCTGAAATGAATCGTTTTTGATGCTTGTTTTTCTATTTGTTCCTTTTAATTTTAAACTGTTACTGTTTGTTAATAAAAATGCATTTAAGCGAAAATGAACTCTTTTCTGATTTGAAAATATATGCACCTAAAGACATTTGAAAATATTTTGGATGTTAACTTTCTAAATATGTAAAACATCCAAAGTGTATAACTGAAGTACTATATTTTTATTATGTTCCTTTGAAGAAATACTATTGATAATGCCCCTGTTGATTTTAGAAAGTAAAATTTGGCGATTTTTAGTTGTGGCTTTCATTTGCCAATTTTAAAAATCTGCATTTTAGAGTTTGATTGAACAAAAAAGGTTACCTGCATTCAGAGTCTACTCCCAGGTAACAGATAAGGTTACGAACCCATATAATTCTTAAACTGTTTGCTCATTATGAACACTAGTTCTTTAAAGGAGCATATTATAAATATGAAACATCAGTGGTCTTTTAAAAACGTTTGTGTCTTCCTCTATACTGTTGAATTTCTGCCAAATATATATAAAAAAAAAAATATTCCATGTATAATTAGTTATAAAATATTGCAGTATTTTTATAAATGTAACACTCCCACTTGTACATATTCATTGCTTTTAGGTGTATATTTATTTTTGGGTCCACTTTAAAGGAAACTACATGTGCAATGAAGGAAACGAATGAAGGGTTGGGCCTGATTTTACCTGAGCACAGGCATGGTGAATGAGAAATATAGTATTGTTTAATCCCATTATGTCTACTGGTTCCTAATACAAGAAATGTGATTAAATTGTTTTTTTTGCACAACCTCCTATTCCACCCTTTGCATTAATTTACATTTAAAGATACAAGTGGAGGAGAGTGTTTTCAATGGGGTCATATGAAGATAACCGTAAGTACAAGAAGTGTTTTCTTACGTAGTCGTGCTGTAGGCAGCACCCATACAGCTTTAGTGACATTTTTAGAGTAAAAGTGCAAGCTTAAATTCCATGTTTTTTTAATTAAAAAATAAATATTTGTCAAAATATACTTTAAGCGCATGATGGTAAACTCTCCGCTCAGAAGGTTACTACAATCTGTGTTATTACACATAATGATTATTGAATCGTTATTATTCATTATCTGGTTATCTCAAAACATTTAGCTTTTTTTTTTTTTTTTTAAGTATGTTTAGACCCTATATTGCTGCTTCTTATACTTAAAGGTGGATTGTAATGCTCAATCACTCTATAGTTTGCTGTAGTCTCTAGTAACTAACGTGACTGTTAAAATGTGTTATGACTAAAGTGTTATTATTCTCAAATGTTACATGTTGTTTATTTCTATTCTAAAACATGTTTAATTTAAGGTGGTTATAAAATTATGTAATCTGTACTTAACGTACAGAATCAAATGTGGTAAAACACATATTAAAATGTCAGAACCCAATTTTCTATAGTTTTGACATAATGCAATAATAAACAGTCATTTTAGATATATTATAGTCTTGATTGTTGGAGTTTCAGCGCATTAATATCCATTCTGATATTGCACCTACTTGGGTAGCATAAAGCCGCATCCTGTGGGATCTCACTGATTTTTTTTAAATATATATTATTTAGCCTTATGTTGGTTGCTCCAGAACTTTTTTTGTTTGTACTTTCTGCGCAAGTGAAATTACATATAGAAATATACACTCTGTGGCCACTTTATTAGGTACACCTTTCTAGTACTTAAAAAAAAAAAAAAACACCCTTTTGCCTATATAACAGCCTGGCATGGATTCAACCAGGTACTGGAAATATTCCTTAAATATTTCAGTCCATGTTAACATGATGGCATCACGCAGTTGCAACAAGTTTGTCAGCCTCACATCTCCCATTCCACCACATCCACAACAAGCTCTATCTCTGAATGAGATCTGGCGACTCTCGACTATATTGTAGGTCACTGAACTAGTCAGTAATGGAACAAGCTTGAGATGGCGTATTCTTTGTGACGGAGTGCTTTATTCTGCTTGATGTAGCCATTAGACAATGGGTCGACAGTGGCCATAAAAGAATGCACATGGTCAGCAACATGTAGGTTGTGGCATTTAAACCATGCTTAGTTTGCATTAAGAGGCCTAGTGTGTGCATTTGACAACCATTCCCCACACAATTACACCAGCATGAACCTTTGACACAAGGCAGGATGGATCCATAAATACATCCAGTTTATACCAATTTCTAACTCTGCCATCTGCAGAAATTCGGATTGGTCAGATCCGGGAAAACAATTCCCCAGTCTTCAACTGTCTAGTTTTGGTGAACCTGTGCCCACTTGTAACTTCAGTTTCCTCTTCTTTACTGACCGGAATGGGACCTTGTATTGTCTTCTGGTTTGTAGATCTTTGGTTTTGGAGGTCTGCATAACATCTGAACTTCTTGACATCATTGGCTGCTTAGATATTTGCAAGTGTATCTAATAAAGTTGCTTAGTGTACATGTACAACTAACATGTTTTTTTAATAGGAACACTAGTTATATTTTGTGACATTTAGTACTTTAGCCTTATTAGTGTATATAATGTCAAGAAATATTTGAGAGAATTTTCTTATGTGATATAAAAGCATAGTTGGCAATATTTTTTTTAGTAAAAAAAGTGAACAGATTGATGGTTCTACTAAACAATTATATGAAATGGAACCAGGTGCACTTAATATATCAAAACAAGAAAAGATACAAGTGAGAATTTAATAGCAACAGTAAAGGATATGCATTAACATACAGATACATTGTTAGGGAGTGCAGTAAAAGGGTCGTTCGTTCTTTTTTCTTGTTATTTTGTAAGTTGTCATAAAAGACCCATTTGCCTAGACTGAAGTCCTTGCTAGCAACTCCTATTACACTGCCTGCTACTACTGTGTGTTTTACAGAGTGGCCTCAAAAGGGTTTTTGGTTTAGCACTTCTCCCTGGACGAGCCCCACCCCAGAGATAACATATATTATTCAGAAGGTGGAGAGATCTGGTGCATGATTTAAAAATAGAAATCTTGGACCTTATGGGTTTCGGCTGAGCCACCCCTGAGATTGCGCGCCCAACC
Source organism: Discoglossus pictus (assembly GCA_027410445.1). Classification (NCBI taxonomy): domain Eukaryota; kingdom Metazoa; phylum Chordata; class Amphibia; order Anura; family Alytidae; genus Discoglossus; species Discoglossus pictus. The sequence goes on from CM050167.1 coordinate 312,676,210, forward strand.
GGGTTATGCAGGCATGCGTCACAGCAGCATCTAGTGGCAGGACAGAGTACATAATCCCCCCAGCTCCCCCATTATGATCTCCAACACCCCCTCCCAAGTTTTGAAGAATAATATATACAGTCAGGTCCATAAATATTGGGACATCGACATAATTCTAATCTTTTTGGCTCTATACACCACCACAATGGATTTGAAATGAAACTAACATGATGTGCTTTAACTGCAGACTTTCAGCTTTAATTTGAGGGTATTTACATCCAAATCAGGTGAACGGTGTAGGAATTACAACAGTTTGTATATGTGCCTCCCACTTTTTAAGGGACCAAAAGTAATGGGACAGATTAACAGTCATAAAACAAACTTTCGCTTTTTAATACTTGGTTGCAAATCCTTTGCAGTCAATTACAGCCTGAAGTCTGGAAGGCATAGACCTCACCAGACGCTGGGTTTCATCCCTGGTGATGCTCTGCCAGACCTTTATTGCAACTGTCTTCAGTTCCTGCTTGTTTTTGGGGCATTTTCCCTTCAGTTTTGTCTTCAGCAAGTGAAATGCATGCTCAATCGGATTCAGGTCAGGTGATTGACTTGGCCATTGCATAACATTCCACTTCTTTCCCTTAAACTCTTTGGTTGCTTTTGCAGTAAGCTTCAGGTCATTATCCATCTGCACTGTGAAGCGCCGTCCAAAGAGTTCTGAAGCATTTGGCTGAATATGAGCAGATAATATTGCCCGAAACACTTCAGAATACATCCTGCTGCTATTGTCAGCAGTCACATCATCAATAAATACAAGAGAACCAGTTCCATTGGCAGCCATACATGCCCATGCCATGACACTACCACCACCATGCTTCACTGATGAGGTGGTAGATTTTGATCATGAGCAGTTCCTTTCGGTCTCCATACTCTTCTCTTCCCATCACTCTGGTACAAGTTGATCTTAGTCTCATCTGTCCATAGGATGCTGTTCCAGAACAGTGAAGGCTTTTTTAGGTGTTGTTTGGAAAACTCTAATCTGGCCTTCCTGTTTTTGAGGCTCACCAATGGTTTACATCTTGTGGTGAACCCTCTGTATTTACTCTGGTAAAGTCTTCTCTTGATTGTTGACTTTGACACACATACACCTACCTCCTGGAGAGTGTTCTTGATCTGGCCAACTGTTGTGAAAGGTGTTTTCTTCACCAGGGAAATAATTCTTCGGTCATCCACCACAGTTGTTTTCCGTGGTCTTCCGGGTCTTTTGATGTTGCTGAGCTCACCGGTGCGTTCTTTCTTTCTTTTTAAGTATGTTCCAAACAGTTGATTTGGCCACACCTAATGTTTTTGCTATCTCTCTGAGGGCTTTGTTTTGTTGTAATTCCTACACCGTTCACCTGATTTGGATGTAAATACCCTCAAATTAAAGCTGAAAGTCTGCAGTTAAAGCACATCTTGTTCGTTTCATTTCAAATCAATTGTGGTGGTGTATAGAGCCACAAAGATTAGAATTGTGTCGATGTCCCAATATTTATGGACCTGACTGTAGATATATTATAGCAATGACATGCGTAGGCACAGATGCACAAACTAGTCAGGAACACAAGTGTGTCTTGCATCATAGAACTTAAGACAAGTATTACGTATCCACAGCAACATTAATATACTATAAAGATGTATGGTTAAAGCTAAAAAATATAAAGTTTCCCTGTACTGTGTTTTACATTACATTGGGTAATACAACTTAATCGGGCTACTAGCATAATCATTTTGAGTAAATATAGAACTTAAGTAATTTTACATTGTAGCAAATCTGTTTGTCAGGGTTTAATGTAACATACATAATAATTATATTGGGAGTGTATTTTGATATTAATAATATTTTATAACCGTCATCTGTTGTAGCTTTATAGTATGGTAGCAGAGAACCCATTTTCACAAGCAACAAACAATAAAGGAAACATTACATTTTGGGGAGAAAGACAAGAGAATATTGGGTACACAGGAGGTGAAGTACAAGGAGAGGGACAGAATCGCACACACTGATCACAGGCTATTTGTGATTTTAGAGTAATTATTGCATATCCATGGTTGTGAAGAACTTTAAGTAATGCCTCACAATGCCTTACAAAATCAGCCTGAAAATCAAAGTATTCTTGTGTTTGTGTAAGCATATTTAGCCTTCAAACAAAACTGACTTAATTTACTCTACTTTCCTGCCACTAAATGCTTGCATAACCCAGTCGGGCGCGCAATCTCAGTGGTGGCGTAGCCGAAACCCATAAGGTCCAAAATATTTTTTTTAAATGCACAATAAAAGGTGAATGAATATTTTTTTGTGTTTTTTTTTTTTTTTCTTATCCACCCCTGCCTATCTATTCTTTAGAGAGAACTTTATAACCAGTGTTTAATGTATAATATACCTCCATAAACAGCCTCCTTCCAGTCTTTTAGAGCCCATCTGGCTCCTTTTTAAAAATAATTAAACGCTCTCTTACTAGACATAGTGGTTCCTATTTCATAAAACCTAACATTTAAGAGAAAAGAGGGTGGTGATGATATTTTTGTTTAAGTTAACAGAAGATTGCTGCACATCCCTAGATTTAAATTGCATACACAAAGTGAAGAGGTGCAGTTGGAAGTGCAGATGTTGGGTCACCTTCAGAATTGCCATTGTAGAAGAGGTTAATACTCCTGATCTTTGTTGACAGTGGCATTAAAAAAACAGAACAATTCAGGGGCCTTACAGCGGCATTTACAAAAATGTTTGACTTGGATTTCAAACATATATTGAAGTCAATGTACAAAAGTGATTTAATTAAATTTGAAATTGATTTAAATTCATAAAATGCTTTCATTTTACACGCCTACAATTCATTCCAAAGCGTTAAATCTTTTACTTATGGAAATGTTGTGTTGGAACTGGAACATAAGTCATTGGCTTACATTATGTTTAGCTTCTTTTTGCACATTTTTCTTTTGTGCAACCATTTTCTTCAGGAATTGAACCCTGTCGTAAACAGAGGCAGTGTAATAACTGTATTTCTTGGAATTATGAGCAGGAAACGTTTTTTTTTTGTTTTGTTTTTTTTAAAACTTGTTTTAGACATTCAGATGTAAACACAAAAGTATTATTTATATACTCTCTCTATACACACACATGTATTATAACTACAAAAGTGGATCCTGGACAAGCCCTTTTTAATGCTTGAACTCAATGTGAAAACTGACTGCATTTCTTTAGGGCTTATGTATAGGACTTTTTGACTTTATAAATTTGAGTATTTAAAGTCTCATTGTGTTTGCTTTTAGAACAGTATGTTACAAACAGCCTAACTTCTGTTCATGTGCCATTGATTTTTCTTTTTTTAGGTAATCAGGCACTGGGCTGGTAATATATATATATATATATATATATATATATATATATATATATATGTGTGTGTATTTTTTTTTGGGGGGGGGGGGGGGTTACATTTTTCTAAATATTCTACATATAGGTTGTTATCCCAGTAACAAAACAAAAAACTTTAAATTAAAGGAACTCTCCCTTCCAAATGGTTTCTAGTTCTAGCATCTTTTTTGTAGGAGGGCAGATTACAATGCATTAAACAGGCTTTATTTTAGAGTCTCTGACTAAAGGGGAAACTCCTGTGCTTACTCTCTATTCCCATGAACATTTAATTTTCATGTAAATATGGTTAATGCAAATTGTAAACTGACCAATCATTTTGTTTGCAATGCTTACTTTATTGAAATAAAGCAATTCTAAAACTAACTTTTATTTATTTGTTTTTTATAGATGATGTATTTGTAGATCACTCTTTGATGCACATATTCCAAGTCACTCATTTAAGCAGAACCTGGAACACAGTTTTTCTCCTTTTTATTTGTAGTTGGCAACACTCTGTAGAGCTATACAGGGGTTAAGTACAAGGCAGAAAACAAAATGAACACGTTGCAAGGAATGGAGGGCCTGGTCTTTTAAAATCAAACGTACATATTGTTTGTTTCCAAAGCACCTCACAAGATTGAAAAGCTGCAAACATATAGCCTAAAGGCTTTGGGTGTGATACAGGAGAGTGATAGATGGATGATGGCAGTGTGAAGGTAATAATATACAGCAAATGCCAGTGTCTGTGTTGCTCTGTATATTGTAGGTGTGAATTATATAATGCTGTATGGATTAAAGTGGGGAGAGGCAGGCGATTGAGAGGCCAGGAACGAGCTAGTTGCAGTAGTTCATGTTAGAGATGATGAGAGAATGGATTTGAACTTTAGTTGTCTTGTGTAAGATAGTGACATATTTTGGAGATGTTTTTCAGGAGAAACAGACTAATTCTTCACATATAATCAGTAACAAAATCTTAAGATGGCAGGGTCCAGTTGAACCCCAAGATAGCGGGTCTTAGAGGTGGGGGTGATGATGGCATTGTCGACAGTGAGAGAGAATTGAGAAATGGGAGCTGTATTAGAGGGTGGGAAGACGAGGAGCTCAGTCTTTGGTAAGCTGTTTGAATGGCCGGGTGGACATCCAGGAGGATATGCTTGTCCTCATATATTAGAGATTTTATTTTGGCACTTGTGACCTGCCATGGGTTCTTATTCAGCTCTCAAACAAATAATATTTATTAAACAATACTTCACAGGCTACTCGGTGTGTAAAACACCATGTCTTGACAAACAACTTTACTTCTGGCTATTATGTTTTTGGGGGGTATTTTTACATATGTTTATAAACAATTCCCTGGCTCCTAAGAAAATTTGATCTAGCGCTTCTGTTTTTTGGATTACTCTTAAGTTTAGTATAAATATGTCAAGCCCCTAGGATAGAACCGGATATCTATATTCTAAAAGCAATTTGACTGGAGAAAAAAATATTCTAGAGCGCTGCATGGTTGTTTTTACACAATCCTTGGGATAAAATTGAGGAGCTACTCAAGCTGTTTAGACCAAATTTAAGATGCATTTAACTCTAGCAATCATGTCTTTTGGATGTAAAACTGTTTTGTTGAATGGCTGAAATGAAAACATTGAAGCTCCCGACATGAATAAAATAAACTATTAAAGGGCCACTGTAGATGTATGTTACCAATTAAAATTAGCAGCTGTGTAAGCCAAGAGCATAACATTATTTTTAGGAAATATTCAACGGATAAATATTTAACGGATAGGTGGATTAAGATCAGATTTCCACACAGGGCAGTTCCCCTATTCCATAGGATCAAGATTCAGGAGGGAGCTTGCTTGCCATGATCTATAACAACCCCTCATTCATTGAAGTATGGCTTATAGCAGCTTCCCTGAATTAGCAGAGTGCTAAAATTAGGATTTTCTGAAAATACTTCCATGCTTATGCTAATGTGGTATAATTCACATTTGTGAAAGGGATACAGTTGAAATGCTCTAGCCTTCAGGTATTTCCTGAGGGTTTTAATAGAGGAACATTTGTCTAGAAAAGAAAATGTTTTTTGTTTTTAATATCTCTTGTTTTGTGACACCTTTTTAAACCAAAAAAAAAATATCTTAAAAAACTTAACTTCCTTGAATTAACACTTCTCAAAGCAAAAAGGATATAAATACATTTTTGAAGTGAGCCTATGAATCCATATCTGCTTCTATGCCCCAATTAAATGACTTTTACAGACTTTTCCACAAATAACCACATGGTACAATATAAGCATTTCACACTGTGATAACCTTACAAAGTCAATGGCCATAATAAATATAATCCAAACAAAAATGTTCAAATAAATGGACCAAAAATCGCAGTCTCCCTCTTTTTTTTTTTTTTTTATAGTAAATAGATATTACCTTGTTGGGCTTCCCCTGGTGTCTAGCCGGGTGGGGAAAATCCACACCATGCCCTCTTAGCATGATTGTTCAATGAGATCATCCTTCAACACACTCATTGGTGTTAAGCCACTCATGTTTATTACAAATTGGGGGAAAACAATAGGCAATAAGTAAAAACCTGAACCAAACCTACAGCATATATGGACTTTTAGTAAGTATACTTGTTACTAACCTGATTCCTCTAGACTGTGATTAACCTGATAAAAAAATACCAGTATTCTACAACGACATACTAAAACCTTGTAATAAAATTCGACTCTACATAAATTATATATTATTATTCAATGATAATGATTGGCTTAAAGTATTTTTAAAGTGGTGGCGCGCTGGCATACTGCACCCTGATGACGTTCTGCAATCCAGCCAGCAGTTTGGAGTAGGATAAATAGAATGCCAGCCTGCATCCCATCTGCTACAAAGGGCCTCATCTCATATTTACTGGAGGCTGCTAAGGTAAGGGTCTTACACATGCCAGTCCCACTACCCCACAAATATATATAGCCCCTTACCTTAGCCTTAGGAGGATGGAGCGCAGAGCGTCATGAGAGCGCAGTTCTCTGCACTGTGATGACAGCACGCTGGTCGGCGTGCCATGTAAAGTAATAGGCTCTGAATGTGGAAAACGAAGTAATATCCACCCATGATAGTCTATCTATAGATATGTACAAATATGCTTTATATGCAGATATATTCTAGTACCACATAGAAGTAGAGATCTAAAATATAAAACACAGATCACATCTATCTGAATTCAATTGGTATTGATCCTTATAGCAAATTCCTCCATAAATCCCAAAATACTGGGATAAAGAGGTGTGAAAGGTAGTTACACAGTAATAGAGGTTCAAAAAATACTTTTAGTCCACTAAGTTGTGCAAGGTAATTAAATCAGGTAATGATGTACTTTCCCTCCAAAGGGATTTACATAAAATAGAGGAATGGGCGACTAAATGGCAGATGAGATTTAATATGAATAAATGTAAAGTTATGCATTTTGGAAGGAACAATAGCCATGCAATTTATAATCTTAATGGAGCAAATAAAGGGGTATCAGATATTGAAACAGATTTGGGAGTATTTGTGGACAACCACCTAGGTGTAAGTGCTCAATGCCAAACAGTAGCTGCAAAGGCAAATGAAAAATAGCATGTCTTAAGAAGACTATATAAACACGGGAAGGAAATATAATTCTGCCACTTTACAAATACCTAGTACGCCTTCATTTGGAATATGGAGTACAATTTTGGGCACCACTTCATATAAAGGACATTTTAGAGCTGGAAAGGGTACAGAGAACGGCAACAAAACTAATAAGGGGAATGGAGGGGCTAAGTTATGAAGAAAGACTAACCAAATTAAACTTATTTTCTCTAGAAAAATGGCGTCTAAGAGGGGACATGATTACATTATATAAATACATCCAGGGTCAATATAAGGCTTTGTCAAGGGAACTTTTTGTGCCAAGGGGGTTTTCAGCTGACAAGGGGACATCCATCAAAAGATTTCATCTTAAAGAAAGAAAAGGGTTATTCACAATAGGGGTGGTTAATCTGTGGAATTCTCTACCAAATGAGAGGGCTGACAGCAGATTTGATAACTTTAAAAGGGATTGGTTTATATATTTAAATAGGGCATCCAGGGTTATCCTGGATAATGGGAGAGTATTGATCCAGGGAGGAATCTGATTGCCAGTATCTGGGGTCAGGAAGAATTTTTTTTATTATTATTTTGAGACAATTCGCAAGGTTTCACTTGGGTTTGCCTTCCTTAATTAACAATTAATCCACTAATTGCAGATCTGAGGAGATCTAAAAAGGTTGAACTTGATGGAATGAAAGCCTTTTTTTCAACCTCAATTAGTATGTAACATAACTTTTTTTTTTATATTGGAAAAGCAGGGAAAAGTTTAATGAAGAGAGGTTGGAAATTCCAACGAGTAGACACTACTCTTAAAGAAGCCTTGTGTGGTAGGAGGCAATGATGGTGTAAATCATCAACTTTCTGAAAACATCCACGTGCACTAATTTTCCTGCATAATGTCAAACATGCTTTATTAAAGGGCCACTCTATACACTTTTCGTATTAAATATTTTTAATTCACCATTAATTCTCGTCTTGCCCATTACTGAAAAAAAGACTAACATTTCAACTGAGATAACATTAAATAGGCTTGGTGAATTGGAGCATGCACTGTGGGATATAGAGGCTATAGCCCCGTAACCACTGCATCACCAAAAAGAGCATGTGCCAAAATTTCAAATATAACTTAATTGGTGTCATCTCAGTTGAAATGTTGTTTCCAGTAGTGTCCATGACCATGAGAGAGGTGGGTAGGGGTACAGCAGCAGTTTTTAAATTATATTTCTGGCTAAAGGTTTGTATTTTTACTATTTGTGTGTGTATTTTTAATGGTGAACTAAAAAAAAGTAATTAAAGGGATATGGAAGGTTCCCTGTTTTTAATATTAAAATATACTCCCCAAGTATTTATTTTCATTTTAATTATCAGGGCTTAAGAGCTTTGTATTTACTCACTCCAACCTAAATGTCTGCTGCCAGCAACTCCTGCTCAGTGTTTCAGTGGATAGTACATCTAGTACACTGTCTCGGCAGCTTTTCATAACATGATGTTGAGGAACAGCCCCTCACCGGCTAGCACATTTAGTACCAACAGATACGTGTGCGTGAGCTTTGTATGGACTGTTCTGAAGGTTTTAGTGAGTAATTGCTACTAAGTAAGTCTAGATATGCAAACGAACACGTAGTATATTAACCAGAAAACTTCTCTATACATTTTGACGTATAAAACATGTGCTGTGAGAGTGGTATTATCAACAATTTATTCAGATTAGCAGTGTGGAGTGAAGAAGACCATGCCAAGCTGCGCAATTGGCAATCATGACTGGGTCTGCTTTTCTTTTTCTTACCTTGCATTTTTTGGCAAATGAGCAGGTTTTATATATTGGTCAGTCTGCTTGTTTGTCCCATGTGGTGGCCAGAATACTGATTCTTCTCCCTTTAACATAAGTACCTAGAGTTGAAAATTAGCATATTGCACCACAAAAATAATGCAGTTTGAGAAAATCAAGCAATGCCACATTTAAATACAGTTTTTAATGGTATTAAAGATAAAAAAAACAACTTATGGTGGGGTGGCAGTGCTTGAATCACTTTCAATTAAAACATTAATTACAACCAACTAGAAGTATGTCTCTATATGTATATTTTTTCGGTTTCTTTACTAAATGGAACTTTTATTATTTTTTGTTTTAACTCTTCCTGCTGTTAGGCTGGCTACTCTACTGAAAAAGTGGTTTGAACTTGTTGACTTACCTAAAGTTTATTAGTTGTTTTTTTTTTTTTTTTTTTTTTTTTTAGAGGTACATTATTTTTTTCCTGGGGGGGGGGGGTGTCTTGTATATTTTGCTTTTGTTTCTATATGCATGGGAATGTGCATTTGTCCATTCAGCAGGACCAAACACACTTCTAAGAATGGGATAGTTACAGCCTTCCTGTTCCATCAATAAGTTATCCTACATTCACATAGATGGGACATTTTGAAGGTAGTATAAGCAAAGGTTGATGAAGTATGCACTATTCAATGGTGATTGCTCCCACGTGATAATTACCTGGATATTTGTATGTGCAAATGCACTGCCATAATAATGGGCCCAGAATATTCCAAGAAAACAATGTAACTTAAGGCTATTACCTAATAACAGGAATTTGTAGAGTGTGTCTTGTGGTTATGGCGAGACAAGGTGAAAATCTCCTCTCTATTGATTGCAATAGGCAAGAATTGAATGCACAGTTGTGTAAAATTACTCCTGATTAATGGAGTGATGTTATTGAGGACACCAGCAGGGAACGTAAGGTATATATCATTGGTGCAAGAAGTCTGGCTGATGAAACAAAATCTAACAAAACGAAGCATGCAGTATAATAGCAAGATTATAGTGTCCTAAATAGAACAGTCAAATAAATATATTATCCATCCATGGAAAAAGTGGCTTATTAAGAATTAATAAAAAAGGTTCCAATGACAAAAAAAATTCAAAATAAGAGAACACCAAGAACTTCTCTATTTATAAGAGTAGCAAAAGCAAGCCAGACTGCTCAAATGAATTAAAAACGGCAATAATGCTTACAAAAAAGACCTCTTGAGACAGAAAATGTGAATTAAATCCCCAGTGTGGTATGATAGAGTTGTTACCTTTTTATTTATAGTGTCACTATTTTACTTGGTCATGTATACAGTAGCAAAGTTATTAGCAACTGTAAACAAAAACAAAAAAACTACTATTTATAGAAAACATTAATTTTTGTTATCTTCACAGTAGGCTACGATGTCCTTACCTCTAGGTCAGCAGTGGGGATAGAGCTATCAGCTGATTGGCCCATTACAGCCCCATTGAGCCATTGTAGCCCTAGCATGCTATGTCTAGACCAGCATATAGACTGCGCAGACTTGTTTGTGGTCCATCTCCAGGCACAGTTTGTCCATGATAGACACAGAGAGATAAAGATGAGCAGCTTTGCTTGAGTGAGAACAAATAAAGATAACATATTAACTTTTATTCACTTAAACTGCATACAGCCTTTTAATAGTCTATGCTGAACAAAAATTAGCTTTACTTGTAAATGCACCACAGTTGCACTTTAAACATAGAAATCTAATTTATAGAAGCTGTTTTTGATCAATGTGTGTATTTTGTTTTGTGCTTCTAAGAACCAAGATGTCGATCATCCCTTGAAACCTTTCACTGCTCATCATGACCTGTTTATGACATCAGGGCCCTGGACCACATTTTTAAAAAAAGGTTGATGTAGCCTCATAGAGCACTGGAGTAGTTAACAGATATATAAAGATGGGGAAGCCTCTTAACCGCCCGAGCAAGATGAGACCGTTGCTTAAAAACACAATTGCGTTTTTTGCAGTGAGTGTGACAAAAGCACTTTTGGGAAAAAAGAGCCCCCTAAAGATGGTAATTAGTATTCAATCCTCTTATTCCAAAGGTGTAGACTACATTCTGCAAGTCAACATGGTGTCAGTGGTGCAAACAAAAAAACAATACATCAAAATAAACTAATATTTTAACAGCATGGAGGATCTTTTCAGAATGTTGTCATCCAAGCCATTAAGTCTGTTATTCAGTCTGTACTGCACAGTACTGTCTTGAAGGTAGGTCAAATTATACTGGCAAAAATGTAAGTCATCTAAATGGCATGGATATCTATTATTGTATCAGTTGCACAAGCGATTTGTATTTGGTTGAAAACACTTTCAATGAATTAACTATCTACATTGATGCAGGGTCCTCAGCTGTATGTTCAAAGAAACCAGCCTCCTCCTGTGACAATATGTGTCATGTAAGAAAGGGAATGCATAGTATAATATAGGGTGACTTATACAAACATACTAGTCCCTAGCACTGAAACACATTATTTATATATTATAAAGTGTCAAAAACTTTTGTGAACACTTATAGTTAAGAGGTGGTAAATCAGGGAAACACAAGGTGCTAAATAAATGCACATTATGTTTTAGAAAAAATAAAAAATCTAGAATTCATAAAATATTTTTTTTATTTTTTGGAAATGGAAAATTCTATGGGACTTGTTAATAAGACCTGACATCTTCAATTGTTTCTGATCACACTTCAACCTTTGGTACTTTTGACTTCTTGTGTTCTTCAAAAGTAACCAGTCCTGGCTCAAATTGATAGACATGTCATCGCTGCCTCACCAATGCCTCCTGCATGATGTGTTTTTTTCCTATGACCATCACAATGAGTAGCCAGCAATTCTAGTAGGTTATCAACAAGGTGGAAATCAAAGCAGACATGATCTGTATTGACGTAAGAGTGAATATAAGTACAATTGCTTTTCAGTAGATGGAATATGGACTGGATTTAAAAAAAAAAATCTCCTAGATATCCTCTCTGTGGGTTCTTCTTACACACATGACAAGGCTGAAAATGTGGCCTAGCTCAAGTTTGAGAACTGGAGCAAAGCTTGTTCTATGGGAGATTCATTGAAGCCAGATTATATAAAATAAAAACAATTAAGAAACAAAACAAGATAATTTTTTGTACGTGTCACATTAAATAGTAAAATGCAGGTAGGGGGTAAAGCATAAATGGGACTTTGTGTACAAAGACAAAAGTGAGTATCGGTAACTGGAGAACACAAATGTACATCTGGGGTTTTCTGTTTCTCCTGTTCAGGGTAGAATTGCCTGTTATTTCAGGGCTAGATCATTCTGGAGCGAGACCAGACTGATATACTATTGGATATTTCTCCCTGTGAAGGGCACACGTGAGCTAAAGGAGGCTGCTCTCTGAGTGGGTTGTCATGTTTATAGCACTAACCTATTAGGGTTAGTTTGTGCTCCTTTTCTGGTAGGGAGATGAATCTGCAGCTTTAGTGGCTATTAATGTTATTATTGGTTATTGTAAAAGCACCAACATATTCTGTAGCACAATACATATGTTAATTCCAAGGCAAAGACAAATTCAATATTAACATTTAGCAAAGAATGGAGGGCCCTGTCTTGTGTTATATTGTAAATGGACCCTGCCCAGCTGTGTAGATGGCTCAACCCAGACAGTGACATCATATTCTCATCTTCTAGTGCAAGCTGCAGCTGAAGATATATGCAAAAAATATAGAAGTGATTCATTTGATTTTATGTAAAAAATAAATAAAAAAAAAGCCAGAGGTCAGTGGTCCTTTAGCCATTGTGAACATATCTGTACTAAACATTGGTCTAAAAATGTCTTCATGCACTGCAAATGAACACTAAAGTGGAAAATGTATTTTATGGTGACGAAAAACATAACTGGATAATTGAAAAAAAAAAAAAAAAACATTTTTAGATTAACTAGCATGCATATACAATGTCTGCCACAACAGGAGTGAATGGAAGTGCAGCTCACAGTAGAACAATTCTCCCCCAGGCTCAAAACCACCAAGCTCTTTGGAATGGAAGCTCAGAAACACATGCGGAGAGTTTGGTAAAACTAAAAATGTCTTGAACATTGTTCTTATTATCAAAGCTTACATAACTTAGTGACACAGGTTAAAATATGGTATAACAAACTGTGTAAAATAATCCCATAAAACGTACTGATTCTCACCCAGAGTGCTCTAGTTTTATCATGTACTCCCAGAAGAATCAGTCTCTAGAGCAACGCTACAGATTGGTACCCACTAACATGAACACTACACTATCCCTAACACCCTCCCTTATACCTATCTATATAAACCTCTTCACATAGCAGGGAAGGGTTTAAATAATAATAAATGCAGAAGGTTTATAACCCTCTCCCCCTATGATCCTGGTAACCCCCAGAATTCTCCCTTATTTCTACCCCCTATGAGCCCATGGCACCTCCATATGAGAACGTCTGCAGATTTACATATTTATCAATGGCCTCCATTTCATGGCTTATGGGAGGTCTTACTGGAGCCATGGAATAAAGGCCATTGACATACAAATGTAAAATTGCACAGACTTTGATATTATATATCCTTTAATATTCCCATTGAAAACCATTAATAGATAAGCTATGTACTGCAAACCGATCACATGTGCCATCCACTACAACAGGCAATACACATCATAAATACAAATACCGGTACATTTGCTACTGACAAATTCACATAAAAATGGCATAAATTTGCCAATATTAATGCTGAATGGTAGTAGCAAATTGAGGTGAATCTGTACTCTAAAGAGGGCGTAATTATTACTTTGTGTTCAACCTCAGCTGACACGTCACAGATTGCTGAGGGGGCTAATAGAATAAAGAACACAAGTGGTCAACCAATTCTATCCGCATTTCAATGGAGAAAAAAGGCTGAGCTGGATAAGTATTTCAATGATGATAAAATGCTTCTCCGTCTGACCTCTAGAGTTGCAGTTAGATGGTTATTTAATGTACCAGCAAAACTAACAACTCCTAATCATGTTGTATAACTGGCCAAGAGTATATACAATGCAGGAAGAATTTAATCCACAGCAGCACGGTCCAAATTCTTTTTTATGGGAACCATGTGAAAAAAACAAAAAAAAAAAACATTACCAATACCATTTTTCTCATATATAAAGACTTTCCCAGGATAGAAATACAGTATATTAATATAAAGCTCATAACAGGTCTGCCACCATATGAGATAACACACATGCACGTTCCTAACCCACACAATTTTCCCATTGCACATGTGCTATCAGACAACCAATCACAGTGCTAGTACTGAGAATGGCCATTTTCATGAATGGGATTGCTTCTACTGAGAATCTCATTAGAATGCAGATGGCAAAGCTACTCAAAAAGGAGAATCACACTACAAACCAAGAAGGTGCTACCCAAGTGCTTAATACTTATGGAAATGCCGAGAATTGAACTAGTATGTTAAATACTTCACAGCCATTCTGGCAGGCTGCGTCCTCTAGTTGAACAGAACTAATCCAGAAAACTTACTAGTATTTTCTCTACAGAGATCAGACTTGTTTTTACGAGTAACATCCTAATAGGAATAATCCACTGCTTTTAGTAACATGCTTCCTTGCATATCTAAGTGCTTGATATATTCTTACATTTAAAGAGGGCATGGAAAACAAATGTTCTTTGTTGAACCAGAAATAAATGATTTGTAATGTATCAGTGTTTTTTTCTTCTTTTTTTTTTCCAAATAAAGGCCTCAAAAATATTCAGAAGTGTGACTGCTCTTGGGGGCTTGCCTGCAGCTAGCCAATTAAATCTACACAAAAAATTTGCTCTCTGCATTGCCTGGTAGTTTCAAAGACAGGTTTTACTTTTTCATACAAAATATTTTTTGTAATGTTTAGAATGTGCTCTTAAATGATTAAAACACTTGTGTTCCATCCATGTCCCTATAGATATACAAATAAGGAAAAACATTTCAATTTCACATTAAAGTTCATCAGCAAAAAAATTACATTTTTGGTTTTATTACAGACTTACATCCAAATATAAAAAATGAGATGATTAGAAGCATCCTATATTGTTATATTGCACTTTAAATATACTGCATTGAGAACTTATTCACAGAAATATACTTGAACCAATGGTATCTGAACATGATTTCTGTAACCAGATATCAGGGCATAGGACCACAACTTCATTAACCTTTAATATCTAACACACACTGAAATGCATACATTCACATTGCATCGCTGTTGTCCCTTACAAAACTGTAATACTTATAGATTTCATCTATGCGTAAAAAAATAAATATCTTGAATAGAACGCAGTCTTGTGGGGAAAATAGTCTTACGGCCTCTGCACCAGTTTACTCTTATTCACGTCCTGTTCATGGAGTTTAAAATGTGTATAGGCTAAAATGCCTAGCAGCGTGCAGAGGATGCCAAGTCCTTGATTAAGAGAGAGAGAGTCCTGGAATAAGATATATCCTCCCAGCAGTGTGATGCAGAATTTGAAGTGTCCGAACATGTTGTACCTGGGTTACTGTTAAGGATAACCATGGAAATATATTAGCAAATAGATTATAGTACTAAAGAGATTAAAAAGATATATAGAAGTTTCCTGGGTTTCAAATGTTTCCTAAAAATAGCCACTGATTAGTAGAAAAATATGTATTGTATTGAAAAATTGAATGTACTTACATATTTTTGTGCTAGATACTGCTATCTGTATATGCACACCCCTAGGAAGCTTACATAACAGTGTACCAGGGACAGAGAGTAAAAAAAAAAAACAAAAAAAAAAAACACTAGCAACAGTTGATACAGGGAATATATAACCTACAGGGTTGTAATTATTGTGAATGTGCTGCACAGAGAGACTCTTACATAGCACTTTCTAACATGTGCCAGACTACATATCCCAAGCTGCTTTGCAGCACAGACAGCAAACCCAGATTGTGATACAAATGTTTCAGCATCCACCTGATTGGCCAAAACAATATTTGAATTTTGTGCCAATTTAGCAAAATTTACAAGACATTTTGCTAACTGTAAGGTAAGTATTAAAATATTGATTTTGGTATTTTTTTGATGCAAAAAAATAAATAAAAATGTTTTCATGCACTACTGCTTCTCCTCTATCAGATGCACTCGTAATACAGGGAACTTAAATATGCCTTTATTAAACATTAAAGTGATACAGTAGGTGTTCCAAATATAATATAATATAATTTATAGGTATAATAAGGACTTCATTAATTCATGGCTAGGGATATGTTGCATTTTCCCCACAGTAAACTAACAAAGTTTTATACCCTACTATATTTGGAAGCTCTACGGTCACTTTTAAAATACATATGCACCTATTTATGGAATACATGCTGAAAAATAAAATCACATTAATATATACAGAAAAATGGGGGGCTATTTTATTTGTTAACCTTTTGCAGGGGCTGTCATGGGTTGGGGATTGCTGCATGTGCCATTTTTCACTTAAAGCACACGGCAATGTGCATTGCACCCTTATGAAAACGAAGTAAATCGCCATCAGTGTTTGTTACTTGAAGTAATACATGACTAAATTTGAGACATCTTTTGCCTCCTCCATCACTGCGCATATTAAAGAACTCCTAAAATAGAGATTGTGTGGAAAGCTGATGTGCTTGATATATTACTCATATCTGATCTATTAGGATCACATGCAGTACTGCTGATAGCACATATTTATGATTAACTGAAGTGCTACAAAATGGGATTGGCAATACCTGGTCAGAGGAGTATATGTTAATAACATGTAAATGGCAATTCATTGGAAGGCGCTCATTGCGAGGCTCGCAAGGGAGAGGGTTTGAGAGAGAGAGATCCCGTGCTGGGGGTGCAAAGACACACAGGGGAGGGGGGAATCAAATATTCTGTCATCTGACTAGTAAGCAATGAAGACATCATCTTAAGAGTTCAACCTCTGAGATTTGTATGCTCAGAACACAAATTTCCCCTTCCTCTAATACTCCACAATTTTGTGAGCATGAGCAAGCCCCTTCCAAAACAATTAGTGAAATTAACCAAGTGTGTATTTAGATGCGGTCTTTGCTGCAAGATAAGGAATACGTTTGCCGAACACTTAATTTCTATGTCCCATAAAGATAATGTGTTTACTGTCTCACCAGAAGTACCACTGTAAGCCACAATAAGTTGACATGTTCAACAGTTGACTAAATGTTTTTTTCTTTTTAAGCTGGATCACTAGCTAGTGAATAAAGTTTACATTTTAAAATATTCTTCATCCCCTACTTTTCTGTATTATATCACAATAACCAGATGCTCCAGTAACAGGTCACCAGTTACGCAGGGCAAGGTTCCCAATGAAGATAATACACTGAAAAGGATACGTGACAGGTGATGTATTTCCTATGATCCAGTAGATGGATAAGTTTACTGTGAAGGCAATAACACCAGAGAGCAGCACCATCACCTGCAAAGAAATGGACACAGAACATGTCAATCAATCCGTGTGATTCACAGCCAAGTGTTTCACATGTATGGCTCAGTAGCAAACGTACAATCGCTGTAGGGGACCAAGGACCAAATACTCCGCCTTCTCCGACTACCGGTTCAAAAAATGGCACAACGGACAGCAGCATGGCAGAGGACATGGGTGCCTGGTAGTACAGCAGCTGCATGGAGTTCACCTGTAACTCGTGCTGTTTGGCTCCAACCCACTGCAAAGACAGGATTTTACAATTAATAGGCAGATACGTAGAGAGATCACAGTTAGATAAGTGACCCATCTGCAATAGATATAATGAACAGGATACATTAGAACTTGAACTATATCGTTATCAACTCAAAATTATATCAAACATTAAATACAATTACCAGTAAATGCATTTTAAAATGTTTCTGTATCCTCTGTTCATTGTGCTCGTTTTCCGCCCAATCATGTTGGCCCCCACTTCTAGGTTGCCCCCCAATTATTAGCCTAAAATTAAATCTGTCTCTTAAAACATAGTAAAATAGGTGAATTATAAAGGTATATATGTTCAGCTTCATAATACAAAGCAAGTGGGTATGGAGTGAGAAGGTAAATGTGAGTGATTAAGGAAAAAAGTTATGTATATCCCTGTATAAGGCCTGGTATTTATCATAAATAGCAGTAACAAAATCTGAATGGATTAAAAAAAAAAATCAAAAGTACTTTAAGATGTCTTATACATATTTTTCGTGTGCCTCCAGTTTTTTTTTTTTTTACACCCTTGCAACAAAAAGAAAACCTCTAATTAAAACACTGTAACATTACAATACCAAATAGTAAAGGAACACTGTAGTCAAATGTCTCCTATATATTCTTTTGAATAATTAAAATAATCTAAAAAGCAAAAACAGATGTTAAATATTTCAGTTTTATGTGCAATTTTTATTTACTCCAGGTTTCCATTTCAATTAATTAACATCTTCTTTCTGCTACTGTCTCAGGAGGGTGTGTCCTTGCAAACTAATGAACTTTTCCTTAAACTAAATTAAAAAAACTGGCAGTTGTAGCTGCTCTTTTTTCAATACACAGACAGGATTCTTCCGTCTCAGGTAGTTGCTAATCAGAAAACATAATGGGAGATTTCACCTATGAAAGGGTATTACATTATAGGCTGTATTCTGTACATTCTGAGAACAGTTTGTCTCTTATGTGCAATTCTTTAAATGAATATTAAATATAAGCGTGTTTTTTAAGTCTCATTATTTAGCACGAAGCAAAGAGATTTGTGGGATTCGACTACAAGCTAAAAAAGCCTGCGCTATTCACTACAAATATTTTGTAAATTTTGAAAAACATCTTTATATAAACTAAGTAATGATGATGAGCAAATAAAATGTACCAAAAAGGACCAATATCGGCAATACAACAGTAACTGACAAAGCTGTTCTGTGCACAATAGGGTTTGGTCACTGTGGAGCTATATAAGCTGGTGAATGCCGTCACATTCAGCAGTAACATGGGCCAAAGCTAGTAGATACATGGATTCAAACCAGGTATAACTTTCCTGGAAATTAAATCAAATTCCCATGTGCCATCTTGTCTGTTTAATTTGATAGAACAGTGTCCTGGATGGTGTGTTGTGCTATAGGCTTTACCCCGGAGCACAATAGCGTTCCCATTGTCATCTCCATTCACAAAATAATTTTATTTAAAAAAAATTTAAAAAAAACTAGCAGCACTGCCCAGTAATAAAGAGAAAATATTTACCCTCAATTAAATTTGTATGACAATACATTCTAGTGTACTATTATTAGTTAATTATAATTAGTGACGGTCATTGGGTCACAGTAATACCGCTTTAAAGGATCATCAAAATCTTAACAAACAGCTGAATATTCACAGAAATGAAAAAAAATATATAGTCTTTATAAAATGCAATTAATCTATACTGGTGGTGATAGTAGTTAATTGTAATTACAGTAGCTCACTTTGATGTGGGGGCGGATCTCTGGCTAACTCACAATCCTTTGTCATTCCATTTCATCCTATTGGAAATTATGTATCACGGTGGAAACTTTCAGCAGCAATGAATAAATATAGCAAGCTTTCTAGCTAGATTATAGATTAGTATTATTATTTTTACCTTTTAAAATATTGGACTTGAATAATACATACATTGTTCAATACTTACCACTTGATAAAGTGATGTTACTAACACACCAAGTGTGGCAAACACCATTCCCAGCATATTGAACTTCACATCATAGTACGAGTTTAGAAACACACCCATTGTAATTGGTATCTAGAAAGATTACAATGGAAAAAACCACAACATTATTTGGAAAAGCAAAAAATTAACAAATAAAATAAAAATAAAAAAAGCAAGAAAATATAAGATGTCAAACTGTCCACTGTTACAAGCTACGTATGGATACCATTATATTGCTATACATTATAATGGGCCTACATTAATGAAATAAACAATATATTGAATTTCCTTTTATTGATATAAGATTACCATGGAAGGGTTTATTCCAGTAACAAAAATACCCATTCTCCAGATAAGGCAGGTTTAGGTTTAGTAGGTGGTAGTAAAAGAAACTGTAGGTTAAAAAGGACACCGATAGGTTACAGGACCACTTTAGTGATGTTATAAAGGGCTCTTTTATGGATAGTTAGGTAAAGTTTAATTAAGTTTTTTTCCCCCAAACCTTTACTGTGCAATTAAAACAATACATAACTTTTTTTTTTTTAAATCCTGCCACAGGTGATATACACTTTAGATCTCTACACCCCAAAGTACGGTCCCTGGAGTGGGACCCAACCAAGAAGAAAGAACCAAATTGAAATTATTTTGATACCACTCTGTAAAACCCACATTACCAGGAGGCAGCATTGTAACACGAGCTGCTAGCAATGTACACAAATATTTTTTAGTTGCTTCCCAATATCATACTGCACAGTACAGTAGGGCATTCCCCTCTGGACAGCTCCCACTCTAGAGACAATAATCATTTGACGGTGGAGAGATAAAAAGTTCATACTACCTGGAGGCATGTAATAGTAAAGGGTTTTGTTTTTTTCTTGTCAGTCCCTACCCAACTATTCTTTTAAAGAACGCTAAAGTGATCCACCCCTGAAGCACTGAAGATTCCCGGGGATCAACACCCGCGGTCATGTATTTTTCAGACAATTACTTTATTTTATAAAGAATAGAAACACAACTTAATTTAAAATAAAATCTGTTTAAAGAGATATGTGGATCAAAAAAAAAATATCCACAACATCAGATATAGGAGTGAAAATCATGTGGGAAACAAAATACCAAAATAGAGGAGCTCAATCAGAGAATGAACTAACCTTAATAGGTTAGCTCTATGGACATAATAACCCACTTTGACAGCAACCTCTTTTGGCTCACTTGTGCCCTTCACAGGGAGAAATATCCTGTAGTATATCAGTCTGGTCTCACTCAAGAGTGACCCAGCCCCGAAATACCAGGCAATTCTACCCTGAACAGGAGAAACAGCAAACCCCAGACGTACGTTTCGGCCTTCATTGGGCCTTGTCAGTGAGGTGTAGCTGGTATCTCTTTAAAGCACAGTGAGCAAAGCAGTCCACGTCTTGAGTCCCCCATCACTCTAAGGGAGACTAATCCCTAAGGGTTATATGAATAAACAAAATACCAAAATAGGAGGTGCTCAATCAGAGAACTGACTGAGAATTCAAATTGATCGAGAATTAAACTTGGTTATAAGCATTTATAGTTACTGTGCATGTAGAACCCTCTTCACCATTGAAAATCTGACAGCCGCACTTCCGCCACCAGTCGACAAATGGCGCTACCAATTTTAGCATATAAGACGCGCCGACAGAAGAGGCCTTGAGCTATGAGTGGCGCACCCAAGGCTTTGGGGGGCCGAGTGCCCGAGCTGAACATAGCGATGGCCTCGCTGTCAATTCAGCGCCGTCGAGTTGCACTTCTTTGCATTCCCTGGAATGTGACGGTGCCTGAAAACTCACAGCGCCCTCTGGCGAATGGTAACTGTAGCTGTCAGTGCTGCAGAAGAAATGCGCGGCAAAGAGGGATAGATTCAATCTTTTTCACCCTTTGATAAAAAGCTTCATAGTTACTTTGAGTGGATGATTTGTCACACAGCCAACACACTGCTTCACTGGCAAATCAGATCAAGTGAGTGATATTGACCCAGCTCCTAGCAGCTGCTGAGACAAACATAATATGTGTATCATTATGTGTTGTATAAACTGATTTATCTTGTGCCAGCTCTGCAGGGGGCAAGTGATGTTCCCCAGGGCTTTCCAGGTGGTGTAAGTGTTGTAATCTTAGCAGAATGCCAGCCAATGACCGGCGGGGTTCATAGTTGTCCTATACAGTTTATAATTGTTATTTTTGTGTTATCCTGTGAACTCAAGAGAAGAGGAAAGACAAAAGAAGACAGAAAGAGTGTGAAGCAAGAGAAACATGGAGTTGTTCACTGCTTTTACTGTTCTCTCAAAGAAAACAAAGAAATCCCTGAACCTAACACAGCAAGTACTAATACCCTGGGCAACATTATGGTCCTTTCCTTTTATAGTCGTGCAGCGCTCTAGACTGCAGTACTGCAGGCAAAAACAATATTCCCCCCTCCGATGTGGCTCATAAGGCACGACAGACAGAGGAATGGAGCCGAACATACTGATGGCCTAACTGTCGATTCAGCACCATCGAGTTGCGCCACGTCAAAGGGGAGAATAGTTCTTTGCCTCCAGTAACTTTTTTTCACCACCAGGTGGTGCTGTGCTGCACTACCATAACAGGATAGGCCCAACATTATATATATATATATATATATATATATATATATATATATATACACACACATATACACACACAGCAGTTCAGAGTGTTGACAAATTCAGATGAAACTTAAGAGATGTCAAGTTTTTCAGAATCTAAACAAGAAATAACATTTCTGGATCTGGTAGTTGTGAATCCCTATTATAACACACCCCTTCTGGATTGCTACCTTGTTGAGGTGAAGTGGCTTGTGTATCTCAATGAAGCTGTGAGCTATACCATGTAGGTTCACCCAAGATATGTAGGTCATAGGAGACAGATCAGACAAATCGCTGACCACCGGAGAAGAAACTCCAGTATCTTTGCCATGAAAACCTTATGGATGAGCACAACAAGATTTGCCTGGAGTGATGCGGTCCATGTGGTCACAGAAAGTTAGCCACGATTACACAACAACAACTATAACACATCAATGCATCAGCATTTTCAGATCCCCATAATGTGGCACCTTACCAAATGGATTGATAAGTAGCTGGGCCATTGATGGCCAACCACTTAATTACTTGTCAAAGGTTAAAAGTAGCAGTGGGTGTACAACGATGAGTGTATAAGCTCACACACTCACCAGCGTAAGCTTGATCTTCATGGAGAAGGTCTTCCCATACCATAGGGTCTGGATGAGGATGATGACTGGGGTGGTCATGACCTTGGCTAGCTGGTAGGTACCTATGGTGTTGTTCTGCAGGGACAGGTTGGTAAAGACCACAAAGCCACAGAAGCTGAGGGCCAGCAGTAGCACCTTGGTGGGAGGTAGACTCTTGGGGCAGAAGACACCCAGCCTCTGGCAGATGTACAGCCCCAACCAGGTCACCACAAAGTGCACCAGAGTCAGGCTCATGTTGGGGAAGCTGTGATGGACGTAGATCCACTTGTTGATGAATACAATGCAGATAGAAGACATCAGGTTGGCCAGAAGGCCAGCAGCAATCCGTCCAGAACCAGAGATAGACATGCTGATAATGGGATGGAGCAGGTAGGGGAACTGGGGCAATAAGGGGAAAGTCTGGGGGTAAGAGGGGGCAATCAGGAGGCAGGCTGGGGTAAGAGTGAAAGTGGAACTGATTGGGTAAGAAAGCAGAATTGGGCTCAGAGTAGCAGGAAAGTGATTAAGGAAATAAGAAAACAAAGATCACATCAGGGGCAGAAGAAGTGCAGCAGAGGAGAGAACACAGATGGAAAGTGGGGCAGAGAAATCAGGAAGAAGGATGGAGGAGTCACACTGCATGGGCAAAGTCCCCGGAAAGTGGGCATCAGGCAGGGAGTTAGGAAGGGAAGTGACTGCACAGTGATGGATGCCCCGGCACATAGGCTGCACTCACATTGAGATCATGTACCCGCCTCCCCAGTCAGGGGACATGAGAGGGTGCGGCCTGTCATACGCATGCGCATCTTCTTACTGCTGACACGTCACAGCAAAGCATTCATAGCTGAACCGTCGCTTTAGTCAATCACACAAGGACCGAAGCTGCTGATTGGAAGGATGTGATGGAGGGGCGGCGCCAAAGCTGGTAGCACGTGATGCTTCGTCGTGGCCATCTTTAGTGTGGGCGAAATTTATTTGTACAAATTCTAGAGTTTTGTTTTCTGTTGGTGTTTAACCAATCAGAACAAGAAGTAACGGAATTTCAGAGAATAGAAATGGAATAAACAATGCTGACACCTATTTATTCCATTATGTTAGTGTGCATACTCATTAAAGGGACTCTGTCACCTAGGAATCAAGTTGTTATGTTATTCTTAAAGAGAATGAAAAACTGGCAGATCTTAGGGCTATATATAAGCACAGAGCATATTTTTTTACAGAAGATTTAAGTTAGTGAAGACCTTGTTTTTAGATAGAAGTTTACTAACTAAAAACTTCTGTAAAAAATATGCCCTGTGCTTATATAGAGTCCTTTAGAATTGCCCAAATCACAATTTATTAAGGCTGTAGGATTACAGTCTGCTTTTCTGTCTCTGTATTGCCTAAAATAAAGACCTCTAATGTTATCTGACAGTCACACCCGTCTCCCACCATTATCAAGCACTCTGAGCTGCACATTAGCATACAGGAGCTGCAAAATCAATTATAAATATTTTAGAAATGATTTACTGTAGAAAGAAATGCTTATACAATGTATAACCAGTGTTTAGTGCTCTTTAAACTGAACTCAACTTTGTGTTGGGGTGACCTCTG
The DNA here is from genome assembly GCA_027410445.1 of Discoglossus pictus. Lineage (NCBI taxonomy): Eukaryota > Metazoa > Chordata > Amphibia > Anura > Alytidae > Discoglossus > Discoglossus pictus. Next base: position 312,700,498 of record CM050167.1, read on the forward strand.
ATGTAGATTTCTAGTCATGTGCATTCATGAGAAATATTTCTGCAATATAAACACCTATATATGAACTATGAACCTGTAATATATACTCGTATGTGCTTCTATAAAATGCTGCTCTCCATTCCCTTCACCTGTATTGTTCTAATTTTTTTACAGTAAACTTTACAGAATTTGTTTTATTGTTTTGCTTTCTGTTAGCTTTTCAGAGCCACATACCAAATCTGCACTGTTGTCTGATGGCTATTCATAATTATTTGGGGTCTGTATTGTTTATAATTTAGAATTTTAAAATATTTTAAACCTCCAGTTTCCCTTTAACCATCCATTTTCACCTTCAGTCTTAACATTTGACATTAGTAATGACATTAGCTGTGGAATCACAATTTGTCAACAACATTGCTCAGTAAATCAGACTTTATCTTCTATGACATCTCCAGTGAAATTCCCCACTCTGACACCTAAACCCAATGCTAATAAGATTTTACGGATTACTCTCAAATCAGGGCACTGCCATAACTGAAAAAACAGAACAAAGATTTATAAACATTAGAGACCACTCGCAGATGCTCTGAAAACCTTTGCTGAGTCTCCCAGAAGCATTTAAAGTGACCATATAGCACAAAAAAAAAACTACAAAATATTGATATTTCAACATTATTTGACACTCAACAATCGAATATTAACATATGTGTAATTTAAAAATATGATATTTTGGTATTAAGCCCATTTTATGATACAAAATCCAGGGTAACAAAGAAACCAGTACACAAGGGGTTAATACACGTCACAAAACCATGTTGCCTATGAACAAACACTCTAATGCATTATCTATAAATATATCATATTTTAACAAAAAATAAACACATTTTTATTTATTGAACCTATGAATACAATTGTCACATCTTTTTAATATCAAAATATATTAATAAAGAAAAACAAATATTTTATATGTTTATCGCTGTTCCTCTGCTGTAACCAGTTACAGGCAGCTGTTCCTTTCCCTTTCATTATAAGATTTATGACGTTACATTTCCTATTGGCTCCTAGAGCCGTCTCATCCGTAAAGCTTAGTTTGGCTGCTCCCTGGACAGAAATCAGTTGTGGCAAAAGAGCAAAATTACAAATCTAAACTGAGTGCTGTCATCCGGGGGAGTGAAATATTTACATTAGTGTAGAAGTTAGAGGGAAATAAAAGCTCCGGCAGACTTTTTATTGCATTCCCCATGGGGCTCTAAGAAGGCAAACTGGCTGTCTGATGAGGCTTTGAAAGTAGCCCAGAAAAGAAGGAAAGTGAAAGGTGGTGGTGATAGGAAAAGATTTGTCCAACTGAATGCAGAATTCCAGGGGTTAGGTGAGAAAAGGAGACATTCTGTAATGAGCGATGTAAAGAGATAGAAGATAACAGAATAGGAAAGTCAAGAGACCTCTTTAAGAAAATTGGGGATTTCAAACGAACCTTTCATGCCCCAAAATTGGAGTAATAAAAGGCAAAAATAGTAGAGAATTAACATAAGCAGATCAGATAAGAAGAGGTGGCAAAACTATATAGAATATCTATACAGAAATGATCTTCACAGCATTGATAACCTCAATAGTTTGTCCAAGGAGCTGGAGCCAGACATCTTTGGAGAGTGAAGTGAGATGGGCCATAGGCAGCCTTGTTGATAACCAGGCGCAGGAGTGATGGAATCCCAGCTGAACTATTCAAAACCCTAAAATATGATGGTGTGAAAGTGTTGCTTCTATTACTCCAACAAATTTGGAAAACTCAATAATTGCAGTCTATATCCCAATCCCATAAAAGGCAGTGCTAAATAATGCTCCAGTTTTCAAACAATTGCACTAATTTCACATGCCAACAAGGTACCCCTGCTTCATAGACTATTGTAAAGCCTTTTGCTGTGTGGATCAGAACAAAATGTGACAAGTTCTTAAAGAGATGGGGATACCAGCCCATCTCATCTACCTCCTGAGGAATCTGTATGTGGACCAAAAAGCCAATTTCAGACCCAAATGGTTCAAAATTGTTAATGGAGTGCGATAAGGTTGTATTGCCGGAATAAATATTGTTGGGAGAAATATCAACAACCTCAGGTATGTGGATGAAATTACCCTAATGGCTAAAAGTGAGGAGGATCTGAAGGGCCTATTTATGAGGGCGAAAGAAGAGATCGTGCTGGCCTGCTGCTCTCATTAAAAAGACAAAGATCACAGGAAACAACAATCTTAGTTCCTGGCAAATAGATAGGGAAGAAGGAGAGTCAATGATAGATATTACTTTGAGGTCTGGACCACTAGACATGGAGACAGCATTATGTGTATTTGGAGGTTGGCCTATTGTTTACAGGTGCCAGACAGGATGCCAGCCTATTAGTCAATATCCTGTGTTTGTCTGCCACTCCCTGTCATTGTTGTGTTGTATACACCCCACCACTGTGTCTAACCCCTATAAATATTGTTCACTGCTGAGACATTTAGAAATGGTATTTTCTCTTATTTACTCCTGGTGGCTGAGATATTGATCTTTTGTGGATCATAAGGTTTTAACCTGAGGAAGCTACAGTACAAGTAGCAAAACGCGTCTTACTTTTTATGCATATACATTTTTGGAGTATATTACCGTTATTTATTGTCTTTTATTTTTGTTGGGAATTAATAAATATTAATATTTTCCCATTACAATGAATACATAGTGTTCATAGTAGAGTGTCAGCTTTAAATGCATGTATGCAAACAGACACTAGTTGTATACTGTCAGCACAAACAATTATACAGAACATACACTAGATCTTCAAGAAAGAAGATTGACTATTGGATTAAGACACAGATTTCAACGACTAATTATCACAAGTGATTATAATATCTCATAATTGCTGAGATTCCATAAGGTGAGAGTCTCTATTATTGTACGTATGAAGGGATCTAAAATACAAGAAGTGACCTGCACTAGGATTGTGTGTGCTATCTCTCCCCCATCCTTCTTCTTTTCTAACTACGCTCCAGACGCTACAGTGAACATTGGTTGCTTGAAGATAGCAGCACAAGACCACAAAGGCAATATTACACATTTACGAACTGACTTATACAAGACCTTGAAATTGTCACAAAGACACTGCCCATCGCGACCTACATCATTTCAAAGCACTTTCTACATACTGGGGATTTTATATCCCCATCATACGTAGATATTCAAAAGGCTGTATAGAAAATGTTTGAACACAGATGTCTTTGTAAAGGACCACTGCAGCTCAAGAAAAAAGGCACTTGTTTGTTAAGTATGTACCAGACTAACAATATTAGCAGCTGTGTAAGCCATGACCATAAAACATTTTCTGATTATTTTTTTATGAAGACTCATTTTACGAGTACACCCTAACCTGATAGCTCATTGATGGGGTATGTAGTTAGAAGTGGAGGTGGGTGAGGGAACAGGGAGAAGTCCAGAGACTTTATTTGATAATATGGTAGGAACCTGTGTTTGATAATCAGATAATTTAACACCACACCCCTTCCCCCTCACTGGCCCAGAACAGGGTGTTGCATCAGAAGATGCAACTACGGCTCTCCAGAAATGTAAACATCCTCACACACACACACACACACACAACTCCCGCCAATGTATTATGGATCCATTCAAATTCCTGTAGAGAAGTCAAAATGTATTTTTTTCTAACTGCAATGCACACACAAGGACACTAGAGGGAGAAGAACATTTCCTTTCCAGGATTCCTGACTTCTGCCAATAATATGATGACATTGGATGGCAATGCTAACCACTAAGTTACATGGCAACATCTCAACAAAATAAACATTCTCTTAGATATTTGCCTGTTGACAAAAATATGCTGGTCATTTTTGATCTGACTAAGAACTAGATCACAGTAACCTGATCAAATTTGGACTTGGATAAAACCTGATGGTAAAATTATCCAGAGTAATGTGATCTTGCCCTAAATTTGTCATTGATACTAATCAGGGTTGCAATAATATTATACACCATACACTCCTGTGTGTACAGGCATTTGACCTTAAATATTACCACTCTATTTCAGTCTACTGAGCAATTTTTTACATATGTAGTTATGCTTATACCAACATTTTCTATTTTATAATCACACTAATCGTTTGCCTGTCATAAATGATTGTATAATATTGTGTTAAAACTTGTGTCTTCTGTCTGTTTGTGCACCCTCTCTCTGTGTACCTTGTCTCTCTCTCTCTCTCTCTCTCTCTCTCTCTCTCTCTCTCTCTCTCTGTGCGCCCTCTTTCTCTGCAACCTTTCCCTCTCTCTCTGCTCACTCTCTTTCTTTGTGTGCCCTCTCTCTGTGTGCATCTTCTCTCTCTCTCCTTGCACACTCTCTCTCCTTCTCTCTCTCCCCCTTCTCTCTCTCCTTCTCTCTCCTCTCTCTCCCTTCCTTTCTCTCCTTCTCTCTCCCTCTCTCTCTGCTCACTCTTTGTGCGCCCTCTCTCTCTCCTTCTCTCTCTCTCTCTACCTTATCTCTCTCTCCTCTCTCTCTCCCTTCCACTCTCTCTCCCTTCCTCTCTTTCCTTCTCTCTCTCCCTTCCTCTCTCTCTCTGTCACGGACCCTTTTCCAGAGCCTGGATTTTAGCCCAGTGATCTACCATAGAGAATAAACTACCCCATTGGAAAATGGGTAGGGGAATTATATTGCCAGCATGCTTCATGTTTCCTATGGCATATGCCCCTGCCTCATCCTGTATACTGTATGTAATATTACTGTGTTCTGTGTCATGTTTAAAATAATTAATGTGTAAATATAGTTAATGGCAAGTATGTAATGTGTGTGTATATAGTTACTGCCATGGTTACTTTTTTGTTTTGTTTTGTTTTTTATGTCTTTATTTTAAAAAAAATTACATACAAAGATGAATAGGACACATACGTATTAGGCAATATCACATTATCCAAATAAAAATACATACAGCATGCTCGCATCATTTGTCCAAAGTGCTCCAAGAGGGAAGATTCAATATTTTAAGATAAAGATTTTAAAAATAGTTAAGAACGTTAGACCTACTATACTTGAGGAAAGATAAGTTCTTTGAATAGAGTCCCAAATTACCCATTTCTTTGGGTTGTCTTTACATGTACCACTCCAAATAGAATGTCTCTCCAACTCCAGGCATCGTTCCATTCTACAGACAATGTCGTTCCAAGTTGGTAAATTTTTTTGCTTCCATTTGGGCGCTATTAAAGATTTAACAAACATACAGATTTAAGTCATGAACATTATATCTTCAGCTTTGAAACTTCCTTCAAACATATGAAACAGCCGCCTTGAGGAGAAGGAGAGACATTCCTCTTTAGGTTGACAGAAATATATTCAAAACATTTTAACAGAAGGAGCAATAAGAGGGCAATACCACCACATATGTATTTGATTCCCGGTCATTTCGCATCCTCTTCAGCATAGTTTATCACTGCTGTTATGAGATATTTGATACATTTTTCCGATACATAATACCACATATTGGTTAATTTAAAAAAGGTTTCCCTCTGAGATGCATTTTTAATAACACTAGCGGTAGTCCTAAAAGATTTATCCCATTGTGCCTGTGGTATATCAGAGCCTATTTTGGTTGCCCATGCTTTCATTCCTATTGTTCTACACTCCTCGTACTGTCCACGGACGATGATAAACAGTTTAGTAATCAACAGCCTTAATAAATTGTGATTCGGCCAATTGAATAGGGCTCTATATAAGCACAGAGCATATTTTTTTACAGAGGTTTTTAGTTAGTGACCTTCTATTCAAAAGAAAGGTCTTCACTTACTAAAAGCTTATGTGCTTATATAGAGCCCTTTTCAATTGGCCAAATCGCAATTTAATAAAGCTTCAAGTGTGTAAAATCTTGCTTCTCAAGAATAACTTCAAAAGCCTTAAGTGGGACTTTTGCATTAAATAACAAGTTTTGAATTTTAACTACCTTTTTCAATTATTCATATGAGAACCAAAATTTCAGTTGAATCTCAAAGTTCTATCTTAACTGATCAAAAGTGGCCATTTCATTTCATAGAAAGAGACCTTTAAAGTTGCAAATACCTTTATTAAACCAGAAATCTGGCCAGTATATTTTATAAAAATTAGCTACCGAGTCAATATACTTAAATGCTGACAGATTTTAAAATTCTTATTGATTCTTTATCATGCCTTAACGATTGTTTTCACAATAAAGGCTTCTTTTTAAATTTGTTTTAAAGGAAAATACCCCTTAAAAATCAAGGCTTTTTAATCTCTGTTTAATACAGAATTTTCCTGTATTTGATACCAAGGGTATTTGTCTCAAGGCTCCCACCATTTCAGTAAATGGGAGAGCATTGTGGCATTCTGATGTGATTTAATAACAGGGTAGGCTATACCCCCTTTTGTGAATTTTCTAGACATTGCTAATCTCTTAATCTGATATGTTTTCTTAAATGTATAAATGTATCTATAAGACATTGATATTTTACCAACCAAGATTGAGGCAAATCTATGGGTAAACATCTGGTGATAACGAGTTCTGCCAGACAATGGAAATCGAACGTCTTTCCAACCTTCTAGGATATTTTTTATTTTTTGATAAGTAATTCTATAATTAGAGGCTAGCATTTTATTCATATCTTGATGAAAAATTATTCCCAAATGTTTAAAAGAATTAACAGTCAAATGGAAATTTACATTTCAAGAGTTCTTTAAGTTCACTAGAAAAATGTAAACATAACGTTTCTGATTTATCTGGATTCATTTTATAGTTTGAGACCTTACTAAAATCCTGTATTAATTGTAACATGTGTGGTAATGATTTCTCTGGGTCCGCGAACAAGGTTATTTTGTGTACCAACTGCAGTGCAAATAGGGTGGGGGAGAGAGGGCACCCCTGTCTCGTTCCGTTACTGATCTTACATTCACGCAACCCAGTTCCAAACCCACTAACAGAATCTGTGGGATTAGAGTATAGCCCACCAATTGTATAAGAGCCAAACTCTCTAAAACCCATTGCACTCAAGGTAGCATCATATAACCCCACCCTATCCTAGCTTTTTCTGCGTCTATAGACAGGAACAAAGTGGGGAAACTAGAGTGCTTAGAATAAGTCAAAAGATCAATTAATTTTCTAATTCTAATTCAGATATGGAAGGTACATTTTATCTTTTCAGAAAATTTTCAATAACCTCTGAAGAAGGTTCTGTGGAGAGGTTGTACAAATTATAATAATAAGCGGCAAATGCTGTAGCAATTTCCTTCAGCTTAAATATTTATTTACCTTCACACAACAGATAATCAATTTTTGTCCGAGTGTTGTTTTTTTAACATTTTGTTAGCCTACTTATTATATAAATAACCTACTTGTTTTATTGTCATGGTAGTAGTATTTCTGCTGCATCTTCCAAATTGCGCTGTCTGATAATAATTGATGAATTTTGTTAATCTGGTTTTGTAGATTTTTCATTTCCATTTGCGTAGCATCATTAAATTTGAGCCTATTACCGGTACTTTGTTCTAAATTATACAATTGAAATAGTAATAACCGGAGAGGTTGACCTCTTTCTTTCTTGATCTGATATTTCATTTTAATAAGGATCCCCCTCATAAAGGCTTTAAAGGTAATCCATGAAGTATTACTCAAGTTTACTGTTCCTTTATTCAATTTAAGAAAATTAGTAATTTCATTTTTGAAATAATTGAATCTAGTTTGGTCCTCTAAGATATTATCTTCTAGTCTCCATGGGGGTCTATGTTGGTCCTCATAGTCTAAAATAATGGTCAAAGATATGAGAGCATAGTCCGAAATAATAATAGGGCTAATTTCTGAATCAATAACCCTATTCATACTTAACTTATCTACTAGAAACATGTCTATCCTTGAGTAGGTATTGTGAACTTTAGAGAAGTAAGAATAATCACCTTGATGGGGTTGCATGACTCTCCAGACATCTAACATTTGCTTCTCATTGATGTATTTTGCAAACCGCCGGGCAGAGTCCTGCACCCTACCAATATTTGTAATTGTTTTCTCCGATTTCCTATCTAATGATGGGTTCATAACTAAATTAAAATCCCTGGCCATTACCTTAATCCCTTGGCTGTATTTTTCCATTTTCTTCAAACAACGTTTAATAAAAGGAAGTTGAGTGTTGTTGGGGCGATAAACATTTAATATTGAGAACTTATGGTCTTTTACATCTCCCACCCATAATACAAAGTGACCGTTAGGGTCTATTTCAACTAGTTCTTCTTTTATTTTCAGTCAACTATCAAAAAAGATAGAGACCCCTCTTAAGTTTCTTTTGAACATAGCATTGTATTTATGGACATAAGATTTTTGGTCAAAGGGTGGTAATTTATTTCTGTCCCAATGAGTTCCTGAAGTAAAATAATATTGTCTTTTTCTTGAATTATTAGCCTTAATATAGATTGTCTTTTATTTGGAGAATTCAACCCCTTAACATTTAAACTTAAAAGTTTTACCATCATTTCATAAAGAAGGCAAAGACCTGATGCAGTGCAGCAGTTATAGACCCATATCTTTAATAAATAATGATATCAAATTATACTCCAAGATCTTAGCAAATAGATTGGCTTCCTTGTTGCCGACCGTGATTCATCCGGACCAGGTGGGCTTTATTCCGGGTAGGGAAGCGCCTGATAATACTAGGCGAATCTTTAACCTTATGGATATCGCTTCAGACAAAAAATTACCACTAATGCTACTATCTTTAGATGCAGAGAAAGCATTTTATAGGATTGATTGGACTTATATGAAAGAAGCATTGCTTAAATTTGGCCCTAGTGAAAACTTTGTAGGAAGCATTATGACATTATATTCTGCCCCTAGGGCCTATATTTCCTATCAGGGTTTCAAGTCTCAATTATTTAAGATAGATCGGGGAACAAGAAAGGGATGTCCTTTATCACCTCTACTTTTTTCTCTATGTTAAGAACCACTAGCGATAGCATTAAGGGAAGCTCCAGATGTTAGTGGAATCAAGTTAGATGATAAATAATATAAGCTAAGCCTATTTGCGGATGATATTCTCCTCACAGTTACTAACCCATTAATTAGCTTACCTAGCCTATTTAAAACATTGAGCAATTTTGTCCATATCAGGATTTAAAATGAACGCAAATAATGTCTCACTGCCCAAGCAACTGGAAATTTTGCTGACCTTAAACTATCCCTTTAAATGGTCCTCGGATCATATAAAGTACCTAGGTATTCATATCCCTAAATTTACCAAACAGATATATGATGCCAATTACCCCATTATCTTTACAGAAATATATTCAGATCTTCGCACCTGGTCTTCATTAAATATCTTGTGGTTTGGTAAAAAGCACGTCATTAAAATGAACACCCTCTCTAAACTGCTATACCTTTTTAGGACTATAGCATCATCGATAAATCTTAAAGACATATCAACATTACAGAAAGCAATATTTAAATTCATCTGGGGCAATACAAACCTAGAATAAATAGGACAACCACAACAGCATAAAGGAGGTTTAGCAACTCCTGACCTTCTACGATACTATAAGGCGGCGAGATTAGCCCAAATGGGTAAATGGTATATTAAGAGAGCCCATCCAGTTTGGGTGGAGATAGAACGTCAAGTTTTATGGGACCAAAATATTCTCCTGAACCAAATACTATGGCTAAGCATCCATCAGAGCATTCATTTAAAATCACTTCCGATGTGTCTGAGTCACTCCGTCGTACTATGGAAGCAAATCAACAAGAGAACTCCTCTACTACAAAATGGCTCATGGCTAACGCCATTATGGCTATCCCATGCAGACTTATCAATCAATAAAAATACCCAATTTGCTTGGTGGATTAGAAGTCAGATAACAATTGTTGCAGATGTACTGTTAGAATGTCAAAACTGGTCTCCATCAGACTTTGGCATAAATCACTGATTGCCACACAACGAATGGCTTAACCTGATGATGATTAGCACACAAGTGGGACAAACTGCAAAAAAAAAAAAAATTAGCTATCAAAACTCCCTTTGAGCATTGTTGCTTACACAACTCAAAAGGTAAAAAACCCCTCACTATTCTTTATAACTACCTAAATGAACAGGCCATGCCTAATAATTTGTCCTATAGGGCCTCCTGGAAGGGTGAGCTCAATTTTAGCCTAGATGATGAACAATGGTGTATAATTATCAAAAACACAGAAAACTCAGCTTTAAACATTATATTGAAGGAAAATGTTTACAAAACTATCTTGAGATGGTACCTTACCCCAGCTAGACTCCACTGTTCAAATAGTCAGTTGGATGGCAATTGCTCCAGAGGTTGCAACACCATAGGTTCCTTAAAACATATGTTATGAGATTGCCCCAAAGTTCAGAACATTTGGATGGCGACCTATATTACCCTGGAGAAACTATGGGATACAGTTATTCCTCAAAAACCAGAAGAGGCATTATTAGGCTTACCACTCCTAGGTCTTTCTAAAAATGCACAATTTCTATCAAATTAGATATTTCTGGCTACTAGAAGCATAATTGCAAAACATTGGGAAAAAAACTGTTCCAGCCTTTGAGGAGGTTCTATGGAAGATTGACTTTATTCGTTCCATGAGTGTCTTATCTGCTGAGATAGATGCAAAATACAAGAAATGAGCCTCCTGCTGGGATATGTGGATGCTGAGAGTTGGCCGATGAGGTTGGTGAATATGGTCCTTGAAAGAGGGTAATATCTTTCCTTCTTTTTCTTCTTTCATTCTTCTTTTTATATATTTTTTTATTTTGTATTGTTAGAATATTGCTTAATATACATTAGAAATACTAGGAGAAATACTAGGAGAAGTTAAGTGTAGTTCTTTAACAAAAACTAAAAAGAGAGAGAAAGAGTTGCAGTAAATGTGTTTATTATAAGCTGTTAGGTGTCATACTACAATGTTTTGTATTCTTTCATTAAGACATGTTCAAATGCGTTTTAACCTACTTTTCTCATAATAAAAATGTATTAAAAAAAAAAGTTTTACCATCATTTGACCTGTAAGAGATTCTTATAATTTACCTCAAGAGTCTTAGAATAAACATATTTGTCCTTATATTCTCTTGTGAAACTGTTTAGAATCAGGACCCCCTTGAAAGCACTGCACTCATTCACACTCATATTAACAAATTTACTTGTCACTGCTAAAGTTGGAAAAATAAACAGTGAAAAGCGACAAAAACAAAGAAAATTTACAGGGCTATTTGCCGATGTATAGAAGTGATAGACCATATTTGAAGGAGATAGTGGTCGTTCCCCTATATATTTCCTTTCCATGGGGGGTTCATGTACTTCCCAAAAGCGGATAATTTATAGTTTTGCTGTGTGTAACTGACATAAACATAAACAAAAATATATGCGTGTTCATTTCTGTAAACATCAATAAGCTTTCATAAAAAAATTGTGTTATTACTATGTGAATTTTAATTTATCAATTGACTTCTGCTTCTACTCTTTTTTCTTTCTTCTTCTTCCTTCTCTTTCCCCCTTTTTTTTCTAAATATTAATTCTTCAAATTAACCCGTGTTTACAGTGCTTAATATTCACAACCCCCCCCCCCCAAAAAAAAAACGGATTATATTATGTCATATATCCACAGCACCCTTCATGAGTTCGATGTTCCCCAATTAACCCACTATCTTATAAAAAATCAAAAGTTCATATACCTTGTCACTTCACATAGAAAGGTCTATTTTTGTTTCCATTCAGGGCTTGACAAAGCCAATGATCTTACAATCTCTGCTCTGACTTCAGTGGTAATGTCCCATCTCTGGAGCAGTTCTTCCCCGTATTATGTTCTTAATCCTGTACCACTTGGTTCCTTTTAAGATCGATAAGCCACCCTGGCGGGCCAATCTGTATGTGATTTCTTTCTTTCTCAGAGCTTGAGTGATGAGCCAAAATTATTTTCTTTTAATTAATATAGCAGCAGATAAATCTGTAAAGACCTTTATGTTTTGATAAGGTGGATCTATTTTTTTTCTTATTAAAACTTACTTTTGTTGTTAGTTCTTTAGTTGAGTAATAATGAAATTTGAGAATGACGTCTCTCGGGGTGGTATTGGCCAAATATGGTAGCTTTGGAATTCTGTGTGCAGCGTCCAGTTTAAATTCTTCCTGTGGTAATGAAGGAACCAATGACAAAAACAGGGTGGTGAAAAACATCTTCAAATTATTGTCCCCTATCTGTTCTGGGATATCTTTGATCCTCAGATTACAGCTCCAATGTAAGTATTAGCAAGAGATAGCACAATGTTAATTAAGAAGGTTTCATGTGATAGGGGGGCTATAGGGAGAATGAATCTAAGGATTCCATATCTGGAGAAAAATAGGCATACGGTCCTCCAGTACATGGGTTAGCCTTTCATTTAATGCAAAATTGGAGAAGTCTGGTTGCCCACATTCTGCCGTTTGACTACGGCCCATGTTGACTTTCCCCCTACAAAGACATGGAAGCCATGCTTCATTTGGTCAGAAAGGACTATGATCTAACTTTTGAACCACTGGACCAATTTGTATCATTTTGACACATGTTTGTATTTGGAGTATGCTGATTTTGAAAATGTACGTTTTATGTGAATGTGATGCATACTTTTAAAGTTAAGAAAAATGTGTAGAAATGTGTTACAGATTCTGACCACCCCCATCTATGAGTCACTAAGGCCAGATGGTTAAGAGCAAAGGTTATCTACAGGCACAGCAGGGGAGATAGCAGAACAAAGAGAGCTCCAGACATACCGGCTCCAAAACCCCTGGGGTTTCTCAGCTTTCTTAGCAGGGGCACAGGGGACTGCAAAAGCCATGTTTACCCTCTGGTGGTCAGAAGCCAAATGACTCTATTAGCCACACCTAGTGGGCGGACCTGGGAGGAGTCTCATATTTCCCACGCTGTGACACTATGTGATTGGCCAGAGGCCATTAGGGGCTGACCTCAGGTAGCCCCACCCTCTACTGTGTATGTGGAAATGGTTTTAATATGTCTTTGTAATTAATAAAGAAGAGAGTTCACTGCTTGACCCTCAAACACAGAGCTTATGTCTCGTTCTTGGGGGATTCATGGGATGCTGTTACAGACTGACTGCCAGGAGTGTAAGCATCTTGGGGTGCTTTTCCTGCTCAGCTGCTAGCGGCTATTCGTGAGGTTCCAGTTCAAGGCTTGGAGTATATTCCCCCTGGATCCAGTTTTGGGGGAATGGGTGTCCTGCAGTAGCTGTCCCTATATCACTGGACGGGCGGATCGGCTAAAACGGCCTTGGTGCCCCCTTATATGTGTGGGGGTACAGTAACACTGGTGGCAAGCGGCGAGATTGTTCCCACAGCCAGAAGGACAGCTACAGGAGACACCATTCCGTGGATTTACAAGTTGGGGGCAACGCATGTCCCAGTACAGCGACCCTAAAAGCAGCAGAATGGAACTAGCAGTGCTATACGAGGATGAGGACCTGGATGGCCGGGATGCATTAAGGAAAGGCATCTGGTACCAGGCCCTGGATAATGTACAATACCAGCGGGGTGAGAGTCTCCCCAGTGAAGAGCAGCGGTTACAGAAGCAAGTGGCCCTGCGCATGCCCTTCCTGGGAGAGCAGCCCCTTGAGGAATGGGTGGAGGAACTCAAGCTCCGTGCATGGCAGGAGCTATGGCTGTGGGATGCCTACCAGACGCTCTGGTGGTATATGGCACAGTATATACCCTGGACAGCCGAGCATGATAAGCCAGAGGTAGAGGAGTTTGATGGTCCTGGCTTGTTATGGCAGTCATTTGCAGAGCCGGACTTCGGGAGCCCTGCGCAGACCAGACTTCTGGATATTTTCTATGAGAGGGAGGCTAGGCATGACTGGGATGACCCCCATTAGGTAGAGCAAGACCTTGTTCACCTAGCAACCCTGGAGTGGGAACTGGAGAAGGACTACCGAGATCTCTTCCACTCCATTGGGAAGGCTCAGCAGGACAACAAGGTGAGAGACCCAGATCCAGACCCCTTCAGCTGGGAAGATATTGTAGAGATTTATTGGGAGGAACCCCAGGCGGCAGGTGGAGATGGGACCGAGGTCTCTCCACCGGCCCTACAGGGATGCTGGGTGGCTAGCCCAGATCCCCAGAGCCAGTGTGGAGTGCAGGGAGTGGAGAGCATTGTCTCCCCTCTCCAGCGGAAGTGTACCTTGCAGGGAGAGGAGAGCAGCGTCCTCCCTCCCCAGCGTCAGGGTGAGCTGCAGGGAATTGGGAGCCCTATCTCCATTGCCCAGCGGCAGATTGATATGCAGGGAATTGAGAGCTCAGACTCCATCCCCTAGCAACAGGGCTGTTTAGCCAGAGGGGAGACCGTTGGTCTCCCCCTCCTACAACCAGGCTCCAAACAGGCTACTTCCATGGTAGCGCTGGCACCAGGGCAGAGTACCGCTGGTCTCTACCAACTCAGCAACCCACCAAGGCATCTTACCAGTGCCCAGCACAGCCGTGGTGAGGCACCTGGACATGGACAAGTTTCTCCTCTACCCAGGTGTAGTAACCAGTTATTGTGGGTGGGCTGTACTGCTGATTGTGTTTTGTGGGTGGGCTTCTGGACTAACAAGGGCACTGACCGGCAGGAGGTCAGATACCCTGTTAGTCTGTTTGTAAAAGGGAGAGATGTGACGAGATCAGTCTCGTCACTGCGAATTGGAGAAGTCTGGTTGCCCACATTCTGCCGTTTGACTACGGCCCATGTTGACTTTCCCCCTACAAAGACATGGAAGCCATGCTTCATTTGGTCAGAAAGGACTATGATCTAACTTTTGAACCACTGGACCAATTTGTATCATTTTGACACATGTTTGTATTTGGAGTATGCTGATTCTGAAAATGTACGTTTTATGTGAATGTGATGCATACTTTTAAAGTTATGAAAAATGTGTAGAAATGTGTTACAGATTCTGACCAATCCCATCTATGAGTCACTAAGGCCAGATGGTTAAGAGCAAAGGTTATCTACAGGCACAGCAGGGGAGATAGCAGAACAAAGAGAGCTCCAGACATACCGGCTCCAAAACCCCTGGGGTTTCTCAGCTTTCTTAGCAGGGGCACAGGGGACTGCAAAAGCCACGTTTACCCTCTGGTGGTCAGAAGCCAAATGACTCTATTAGCCACACCTAGTGGGCGGACCTGGGAGGAGTCTCATATTTCCCACGCTGTGACACTATGTGATTGGCCAGAGGCCATTAAGGGCTGACCTCAGGTAGCCCCACCCTCTACTGTGTATGTGGAAATGGTTTTAATATGTCTTTGTAATTAATAAAGAAGAGAGTTCACTGCTTGACCCTCAAACACAGAGCTTATGTCTCGTTCTTGGGGGGATTCATGGGATGCTGTTACAGACTGACTGCCAGGAGTGTAAGCATCTTGGGGTGCTTTTCCTGTTCAGCTGCTAGCGGCTATTCGTGAGGGTCCAGTTCAAGGCTTGGAGTATTTTCCCCTTGGATCCAGTTTGGAGGGAATGGGTGTCCTGCAGTAGCTGTCCCTATATCACTGGATGGGCGGATCGGCTAAAAGGGCCTTGGCGCCCCCTTCTATGTGTGGGGGTACCGTAACAGCAACGTAGTTCATTTTATTAATGACTGATTGTAAAGTAAGAGTGGGGGATTTCCACTGTCTGGCTATATGACTTTTTGTTGCTAGCATTAAGTACCGAAGGAGTCTATTTTGGTATTTAGATACCATTTAGTTAGGAGATAGAGTGCCCTAGCAGGCCTGTGTCTGCCTTAGCCATAACAGGCTTGCCAAGTATGGTTGCGGCTAGATGGAAAACCTTGTTCCAAAGGGACTGAACCAGGGACAAGACCACCAAGTGTGGAAGAAGGTTCCAGAGATCTGACAAGCTCTAAAGCAGTTAGGATTGGGGGAACGTTTGCATCTAAATAGTTTATCTGGGGTGATATATATCCTATGAAGAATCTTTTTTTTTTTTTTTTTTTAAATGAATTATGTTTTTATTATGTGTTTCATTATGTCAGAATTAAACAAGATTAGTTAAGAATACAATATATTTCCAAATCTGTCTGAAAAAATGGTTAGCTTTCTAGAAATACATTCTTAAAATAATATATGTGGATGAATGTAAGCGTAATACATTGTACATCTCCGTTTTTGGGTGATGTCTATTTACTGTACTTTATTTGCTCCTGGGATACTGGGAATCTTAGCTACATTGCTGCCAGGAATGACAAAGCTTCTGGTGGTTTACATATGAAGAACAATGAACAGAAGGTCATCATCGTGATCACTATTATAGTTTATAAGATATTTATTAATATTGTTAACATTTTATTTTTTTACATTTATCCCTTTTTTTTTCCCCAAATCTTTTTATTGACACATAAGCAGTGCTCAATAACACAATATTGTTGGACTCGCAGGTCCAACACAATTTTGCATAAACAGGATTTTTTAACAACGTTTTAGATATCTTGTACAACTTTGTTGTCAATAATGATTATCCTGTCCTGACAATTTTGGGTGTCTGCTTTATGTGTCCACCATAACCTTTTTCCGTTTTCTCAACTTTGCAGGAAACGCCTGCTAGCTATTCCTTCCCTAGCAATTGACTTCTCAATACTAAACTTGTCAAATTCTTACATGTGAGCTAACTTGTTGTCTTTCCATGTAGATATATATAGATGTTCAATTTTGCATAGCTCGAGAATTACATTATTCACCTAGTATATGGGAAGTATAACATCGAACAAACAATGAGTAAACAAGTCAATGAACTTATTACTTGTATCTTCCTTGCTTTTTTTTTTTTCCTCTTTCTTCTTGTCTATCTTCTTCAGTTTACTCAATTCGCCAGTAGTTGTCAACGCCCAAGACACCCGTCACCCCGGCCTGGAGTCTCCGCCTCATCCAATTACGCCTTCCCTAATTTCCACTCTAAATCAAGTTTTTGTTAAATTAAAATAGCTTTGTCCGACTCCACCCATCTGTCCCAAATTTGACTAAAAGTGGAGAGGGAGTTCTTTATTGAATGCGTAATTTTTTCATAAATCATGATGTGGTTTAATTTTTTTATAACCTCTTGGGCGTCTAAATGGGGTCATTTCCAATTCTTTGCAATGTGGCTTTTGGTTGCCAGTATGACCATTTGTATCGACTTGTTATGGTTCTTATTAAAGTTCAGTACTGGCATTCCCAGTAAGCATGTCTCCCTAGAGGGGTGTATTTCCCTGTCTAATACCTCAGAGATCATTGCAGTTACCCTTCGCCACAGGGCCTGTACTTTTGGGCAGTTCCACCAGATGTGGCCAAAGGTTCCTCTATCTGAGCAGTTCCTAAAGCACTCAGGAGGGGAAAGCGGATTTATCTTATTTAGCCTGTCAGGTGTCATGTATACCCTGTGTAGTACTTTAGTTGCTGTTTCTAAATAGCTAAAGAAGAGGGAGCCTTTAGTCAGTGCCTTGTGTATTTTTCCCCATCTCTGGGTGTCCCATTCTACTCCCATTTCCTGTTCCCATTGTAGGACATGTTTAGGCTTTTGGTCTTTAAGTGGCTTGTTGGCAAGCGAGTAAAGGGTACCAATTATACCTCTGGCTAGGGGATTCTGCGCACATACTTTCGCAAACCAGGTGTCCTGTGGGGGACCCCAGGATTTGACCAGTTCTTGGACCCTGTGGCATATCTTGTTATAGTTAAATATCTCCCTGTCTGGTAGATTGTATTTATTTATGAATTGTATAGAGGTTAAAAGGTTGCCGTCTTGGAACCATGCCCCTAGCAGGTCTAGTTTCCGCGAGAGCCACCACGCTTTTGAGACCCCCCCTAATTCCTTCATAATCTGGGACCCCGAAAGGACTGGCTTGAGAGATGAAAGGGAGTGTGTTAACTGCCGCTTGGAGTTCGCCCCTCTCCACTCCTGCAGGGATAATTTAATTGTTGGATTATTGAAGCCTGATTTTGCTATTGGGGGGAGTGTCGGGGACCAAATGATATTATCCCATTTGTAGGGTTTCATTTGATAGTTCTCTAGGGATACCCACATTGGTTGGTGTTCACTGGAATGGGCTTGTGGTAGGAAGGAAATCTGGGCTGCTTTAAAGTAGTGTATCAAATTTGGGCACGCCAAACCCCCTGCTTCTCTGTCTCTATACATTAGGGACTTGTTGATTCTCGGGTGTTTATGTTGCCAGATGAATCGGAATACCGCTTTTTGGAAGCCATCTAGATCTCCTCTATGTATTCTAATCGGGAGTGTTCTAAAATAGTATAAGATTTTGGGTAACATGTTCATTTTAAAAGCGTTTATTCTTCCTGTCCATGACAGGTTGTATCTATTCCACCTAAGTAGATCTGTTTGTAATTTTTTGTAAAGGGGGATATAATTTTCTTTGTATAAAGCTGACAACTCTGGTGTGAGGTTAACTCCTAGATATCTGATACTTCCCTTTGGCCATGAGAACGAGTGTCCCTCTTTTAGGGCTTGTACCTGGTCTGAGGGCACTCTCATGCATATTATTTCAGATTTATCTGCGTTAACTTTGAGGCCTGACAAGTTCGCAAACCGGGACATTAAGTCCATAAGGGATGCTATTGAGGTTACCGGTTTTGTAAGCGTGCACAAGATGTCATCTGCGAACAGACTGCATTTCATTTGTTGACATCCCACCTCAATACCCTGTATGGTGGGGCATGTCCTAATGGCCTGAGCGAGAGGTTCGATGGCTAGAGCGAATAGTAGCGGGGACAGGGGGCATCCCTGCCTCGTACCTCTCTGGATGTTTATAAGATCTCTATTAGCCCCTGGAAGCCTAAGGCTTGCCGTCGGTGCTTTGTATAATGTATTTACTAGATTTGTAAATTCGCCTTTTTAGCTATGTGGGAGACATTTAGAATACGTCGTATGTTATCCCCAGCTTGTCTGTACGGCACAAAGCCCACTTGGTCTTTGTGTATTAGTTTGGGGAGGAATTTGGCTACCCTTGCTGCCATTAGCTTAGATAGGATTTTAATGTCCCCGTTTAACAGGGATATTGGCCTATAGTTCCTTGGATTTAAAGTATCCTTTCCTGGTTTAGGGATAAAGATTACATCTGCCTGGTTTAGCTCGGCTGGCATTGGCTCTCCTAATAGCATCTCATTAAATAATTTGCTTAGGTGTGGGGCAAGGTGTCTTGCAAGGCTTTTATAATATAAGTTTGAGTAGCCATCCGGGCCAGGGGCTTTTCCTGCTTTAAGCGTTTTTATAGTGTCAATAACTTCGGACGGGGTTATCTCTGCATTTAGGGAGTCTAATTCCCCCTCCGAGATTTTGGGAATGTTTAGGCTGTTAAGGAATTCCTGCACTGTGAAGTTATTGGCTTTTGTTTTTGCCGAGTAGATTTCTTGGTAGCACTTGTGGAATGTCTTTTTTATTTCCGATTGGTTCATTGTAATTTCTCCACTTTCCGTTTAAATTTTGGTGATATGAGTTAAGTTTTTCTTTAGGTTGAGTCTGCGTGCAAGCATAGGGGAGGGCTTGTTACCCTGGGCGTAAAACTTATGCCTAGTTTTCCTAAGGGCCTGTTCAGTTTTAGCGGCTAGTACAGAATCTAGTTCTAGTCTAGCGTTGTCTAGCTGGGTTCTAGAGACCCCAGGAGCTTTGGCCTGAATTGCTTTTTCCAAGTACTGCAGTTTTTTAAATAAGTCATTTTCATTTTGAATGCATTGTTTCTTTCTGGCAGCTGCCATTTTAATTATGGTGCCTCTAATGTATGCTTTGTGCGCTACCCAGACCCACCCTATATTTGCCTCGGGGACCATGTTTAACGTGAAGTAATCTTGAATGTCATGTTCTATTTGAGCTAGCGATCCGGGATTGGTTAGAAGTGCCTCGTTTAAGCTCCAGGGGTTGTGAGACTAAGTCCCAGTTGAATTTTGATGCTAACTACCGCGTGGTCAGACCAAGGGCAAGGGTGGATCTGGGCATCCACTGTGTGGTTAAATAGCGAGGTATGAGTTAGGAGAACATCTATTCTGGAATAGGAATTGTGAGTTGGGGAGTAATAAGAATACTCCTTTTCCGAGGGGTGTAGTCCTCTCCAGGCATCAATCAACTCTAGCTCCCTCATTTGTGTGTGAATTGTTTTGAGCTGTTTCAAGTTGCGCGTGGGATGGGTTGCTCTTGATCTGTCTACAGAAGGCTCGAGAGTAAGGTTAATGTCACCTCCTAGTATGATTCTGCCCCAGTCTTTTTGCTTTAAGGTACTTAGTAATTTAGTGAGGGCTCTGGTGGGCGCTGTGGTAGGGGCATAGATATTAACCAATGAGATTCTGAGGTTTAGGATGGTTCCTGTTAAAATTAGAAAATTACCCTCTTTGTCTTTGGTTTGTTTTTCGACTACAAATGGGAAATCACGGTGTATTAATGTAGCTAAGCCTGCTTTTTTGCTTTTCTGGTTGCAAGTGTAGAATACTGGGAATTCCTTGTGTAGGTAGGTGGGTACTTTGCCCTGGGCGAAATGGGTCTCTTGCATAAATATGACAGATGGATGGAATCTTTTATAGAACAGGAAAGCTTAAATTGAGTGTTGAAGCCCCTTACATTGTGTGTTAAAAAGGTGTGCTCTACATCAGCCATTGGTTTTTTGTGTAGTTAGCTTTATATGTTCTCAGTGGGGAGTGTGTGGCGGTTAGGTTACCGGGATGTGGAATGCTGAAGGACCGTGACCTGCGCCGGGAACCTCCCTTGGGTGTCTTGGGCGCCGAGACCACCTGTAAACTGGATAGACTAAGAAGAAAAGCAAAAGAGATACAGAAGCTTAGATTCAACATTTCAATAAACTGGTTAAAACATGTCCTAACAATTTGGTAGTTTCCCTGTCTCCCTACCTGTTTCCATACCTTGAGGCCAGTAGCTATTGCTCCCATTACTGGGTTTGACCTCTTAGGGAGAGGACTCCCTCCTGGGGGTTCTACCTGGGGAGTTGTTAAGGGCTCTAAACTCCCCTTAATCTTCATCCCTCCAAATCATTTAAGTCACCTCAAGAGCTCCGCTACAGCTAGATCTGCATTTCTATATATAACAATCTATCGGTCTCTAACATAACTTAAACATTTTAGCTATTTGCTGCAATTTCTTCGTCTCAACCTGATAATGGGGAAAAAAAAGTGTTCAATACTCTCTCAATGATCAGCATCAGGATCCTCGCAGTCGGCTGACGGAGCGGTGTCCAGACCTCCTCCTGTAGCTTGCTCATGAGAGGCCCCCTACTGAAGGCTGCTGTTTTTGTTTTTTTGGCTGATACTTGCCACATCTTGGCAAGACTGGGTCTGGGTCTTGGACTTCTCCTTTCAGCGTCTCTATCCTCTGCTAGTAAATTTAGCTTTCTCAGGAGGATCTCAGCCTCTTCTACTGTGTGTACTCTGTAAGTGGATCCGCCCCGCTGGAAAATTAGTGAAAATGGAAAACCCCACTTGTAGAGGATTTTGTTGCTGGACAATATCTCCAGCATGGGTTTCATCTCCTTCCTTTTCTGCAGTGTGGCCGGAGCCAAGTCCATGTATACTTGTATAGATGAGTTGTCCGGGCCTTTGATTTCTTTGAGCCTTCTCGCTGCTGTGAGTATCAAGTCTCTTGCGCTTTGTTTGGCAAACCTTATTATTATATCCTTAGGTTGGTTGTTAGCTTTTGTTGGGCCAAGGGCCCTATGCGCTCTTTCAATAGCCCAGTCTGCTTCGCTGCTTGTGGGAATGATCCCAAGTATGATCGCTTTTGAGTACTGCAGTATGTCTGAGATGCTGCTTGGGACATTTCTCAGTCTTATGTTATGTCTTCGTGAGCGGTTTTCAAGATCTTCAACCTTGTCAGTCAGCTCTTTTATCTGTGTGGAGTGTTGCACCATTACCTCTTGATCATGCATCTGGGCTTCTACTATCTGGTCTGTTTGCTCCTCTAACAGCTGCGTTCTTTTTCCCAGGCCATGCAGCTCCCTTTTCAGGTCAGTGATAGCAGTCGTCATTAGTTCTTGGAACATCAGTTTTATTTTTTCCATGTTTTTGTCTGTTAGTTCCACCTGAGCATGTGCTACTTCCGGCTCTCCCTCTCTGACCGGAGAGTTTGAGTTGTGCGGGAATAATGACGCATCGTTTGGAGCTTTGTAAAACTCCTGGATGTTTCTACTCGCTTGATTCTTTTTGGGTTTGGTGCTGCTGCGAGCCGCCATGATGCCGCCTTGTCCTGAGGGTGTGATCTATAGAGGTTGCCGTCTTCTGACTCTGTGCTGTAGGTGAAGCAGGCTAGGGATTTTGCTTAGTTGAGCATGAGAGTTTAGCTGGGCTAGAGCTTTTCTGGTAGCCGGCTCATGTAGGTGACTTGCGTAATTCAGTGAGTTATTGCATCTTGCTTTTTGAATTGTTTAACATATTTAGAATCCTAGTGAAACTTGTCTTATAAGCCTTGCCAGCTTATTTGTGACATGCGTCTCACAACTTGTTGTCGTTTATTAAGTTAGGAGAGATGCTGGGTTGTGATTCTGTCTCTTAAATCTTTTAACCCCTTTTAATCTTAATCTTTGCACAGATGCATTGGAGGCAGTAATTGTGCTGTTGTAGGCTGTCCAGTTGGGGACTCCCCTGTGGGGCTTAAAAAGGCTGCTGTTAGTGCTGTCTGGGACCCATTTTGGAGCCTTGTCAGGGGGCGGGCCCCTCTTGGTGTATGTGTCTCAAGATGGCCTCCTGCCCCCTCTAAGTAAATAGAGTTGTGCCACTTTAGATGTTGGGGTCTAGGCTGCCTCTATTATGCTTATTTTTGCTTATGCACTACTTGTGTAGGGATGGTGAGGAAGGGATCTGGTGTAGTGTGTCCCTCTTACCTCCCAGAGTAGCCTCTCAATGAAGTCTGGCACCTCTTTCAGTATCTGGCACAAGCTCAGTGGGGGACCAGGTGGTGGAGGCCTCAACCACTTACTTTGATCCAGTGGTAGGTGATGCTCGTTGGGGGTTAAAAGTGGGCTTCTGGGCTGCTTGGGTTGCCCCTGCAGCACTTTTCTGCTGTGCAGCTGCTGCTGCTGCTGCTGCTGATCGCCGGGGAGGCCGGATGCACTAGACCTCAACCATGCGGCGTGTTAATTAGCCCAGATTTTCGCAATTCTTCTTTACTCCTCTTCCCCTGCACCCCCTTACACTTGTGCTGGTGTTTAAAGTTTTTTTTTGTGGGGGATTAGGGCAGATTACCCTGGATTGAGTGGGTATTGGGATGGAGCTGATGTCTGGCAAGTCTTGCTGTCCCGTTAGGCCACGCCCCCTTCCCCTATGAAGAATCTTAATAGAGGTCTCCAGAATATTACTGCTCAAAGATCCCCTAGTTAGGTTTTGCCAAGAATTTTGCCAAGTCTCCATATCCCACTTGCAATTTAGGTCTTCCCATCTTTGGATATATTTTGGAAGGGGGGTGGCAGGAGGGGAATTAAAAGTATCATATAGGATACCCACAATACCTTTTGTAAGAGGAGCAGACAGGCATAGCCTAGTAAACCAATTTGAACTCGGTTTACCTAGTGTATGTTCTAACATGGAGAGAAAGTGTTTAAATCTACAAAATGTATAATGTTTCTGAATGGGGATATTGAATTCTTCTTTTAGTTGAATGAACGTTAAGGTAGTATTATCTCGATACCAGGAATTCACCGTCAGTAAGTTATGGGATTTCCACCATAATAAAGAGGCTGCAGGGAGAGTATCCGGGAATCTGGGATTGGGTATTATGGGAGAAGGAGTGGGGTACCTCAGGATCAGCTGAAATTTACGGACAGCCCAAGAGCAAATAGTTACGGAATGCTTTATATACGGACTGTCCCAAAGATGTCAGTGGGTTTTTGGAGCCATTGAATAGAGTCCCACGTATATGGGGCCATCATAAAGTTCTCAATAAATATCCACAGAGGTTGGTGAGTGCGCAATTGGAACAAAGGCCAATTGTGCCGCTTTAAAATATAATTTCAAATTGGGGCAGGAGAGACCTCCTTTTGATTTATGACTGAACATAAGTGATTTAGAGATACGATGTGATTTCTTCTGCCATATAAATTTAAAGACTTGACGTTGTAGTTGTCTAAATCTATGTTATTCAAGGCAATTGGTAGGGCGCAAAATAAATACATAAGGCGGGGAAGGAGGTTCATTTTAAAAGAGTGGATACGTCCTAACCATGAGATAGGGTGTTTTTCCCATGTCAGTAGATTTTGGGTGAATGTTTTGTAGATGGCCGTATAGTTGGACTTGTGAAGATGTGCGGTGTTACGGGTGAGATTCACACCCAGATATTTAATATGGTTAGAAGGACAGTTAAAATTTAAGTGCTGTTGCAAAAAGGTTAAGTCCGAGGGGGGTAAAGAAATATTTAGAACTTCCGTTTTATCCACATTTATATGGAGCCCAGAGATTTTACTGAATGTTCCCAGTAAGTAAAAGAGGGCAGGGACTGAAGTGCAGGGATCTGTCAATTAACAGAGTACATCATCTGTAAATAAGGCACACTTAAAGTTGTGGTGGCCTATATTTATGCCTTTAATGTCTATGTTCGATCTAATCGCCTGAGCTAGGGGTTCAACGACTAAAGCAAATAGTAAAGGGGATAAAGGGCAGCCCTGTCTGGTCCCCATCTGACTAGTAAATGAAGCCCTTGCTTCACCAGGAAGTTTTAGGATTGCTTGAGGAGATTTATAATAGCTATTAATCGTGTTCAAAAAACGTCCTGTAAGGCCAAATTTCGACAACACTGCTCTAAAATAGGGCCATTCTAGAGTGTCAAAGGCCTTCTCCATAGCTAGAAGTCATAAGGGGGTACGGTGTTTACCCGCCCAGTGCATGGTATCCAGAATCCGCCTAATGTTATCCCCTGCTTGCCTAAAGGGGATGAAGCCCACTTGATCCTTATGAATTAGTGAGGGCAGAAAGTTAGAAATTCTATCGTCCATCAATTTAGCAAGTATTTTGACATCCCCGTTTAGTAGCGATATAGGCCTGAAATTTTTAACCTCCAGTGGGTCTCGGCCCTCCTTTGGAAAGAAGACCATGTCCGCTTGGTTCAATTCAGGTGGTATGTTGTGACCGTCTAATATCGTATTAAATAAAGTCACCAAGTGGGGAGCCAAAATTTCCGCGTATTTTTTGTAGTACAAGTTAGAAAATCCGTCCGGACCTGGGGCTTTACCCAGTTTAATTTTTTTAATTGTCTCCAAAACTTCCTTTACCGTCATTAAAGAGTTCAGACCCTCTCTCTCTTGAGCCGAAATATGTGGAAGATCGTAGGACTCAAGAAAGGTGGAGATTTGATTAGCATGTTGCTAAAGGTGGTAAAGGTTTCTTTAATTTCATTTGAGCTATACGTGATGTTCCCTGAGGGGTTTTTGATCTTGGAAATTTTGGAGTGGGCTAGTTTCCCTTTTAATTTTCTAGCCAGTAGAGAATCCGGTTTGTTAGCTTTTGTGTAAAATTTATGGCCTGTCCATCTCAATGCTTTTTCAGTTTGCGCTGAAAGTATTAAATCTAATTCTGCTCGTAATAAGTCTATTTGTTTACGGCGTTGGGTTGAGGGATTGGTCTGGTTAGATTTTTCTAGAGATAAGAGTGATGCTCTGATCTCAACTTCCCTTTTTCTTTGTTGTCTGTTGTGTGTAGCAGATAGTTTAATGCAAGAGCCCCTAATAAAGGCTTTGTGTGTTGCCCAAACCCACCCTATATCCGCACCTGGGGTCAAGTTATCTAAGAAGTATTGGCTGAGATCCAAGGCAACCTGGTCCTGAAAGGATTGATTTGAGAGGAGCAAGTCATTAAGCTTCCATGTAAAAGGTGGTTTGTATACAATGCCAAAATCAAGGGACATGTGGACCACAGAGTGGTTGGACCAGGGACAGGGGCGTATTTCGGAGGCAACTAAGCCATCCGATAAGGATGAATCCATTAGTAATGTATCTATTCTGGAGTATGAGCCATGCACTGGGGAGTAAAACGTGTACTCCCTTTCTCCCTGATGTTTCAGCCTCCAAGTATCCAGCAGATGAAGCTCCTCAAGGAGTCTATGGATGCGCTTAAGTTTTTTAGAGAATTTATCTCGCTGGGACTTAGAGGACCTATCCATACTAGGGTCTAAAGCTAAGTTGATATCCCCCCTAGAATGATTTTGCCTGTATCTATTGATTTTAGGTGAGTAAGGAGTTTAATGAGAGTATTATGAGGGGCGGTGGTGGGGGAGTACAGAGCTATAAGAGAGATCCTAGTATTCAGAAGGGATCCTGTTAGTAAAATGTAGTTGCCCTCTGGGTAAATTTTTTTACTCTCCACGGTGAAAGGGAAGTCTTTATGGAGTAGTATAGCCACACCTGCCTTCTTAGTTGGACAAGTTGAGGTTATGAAGTAGGGGAATGATTTGTGTAAGTAAGAGGGGGTTTTCCTTTAGCAAAATGAGTTTCCTGCATAAATATTATTGAGGGTCGGAGTGATTTATATGAGATAAAAGCTTTACGCCTTTTGAATGGGGAGTTAAACCCTTTAACATTGTGTGTGAGACAGGTGAACTAAGTGTCAGTCATTGTACCTGTGGGAGAAATGAACGCTCAGGAAGATGTTGAGACCACTGCTAGGCTCATGGCGGCAGAGGACCAGAGGCGCAAGAGGAGCGAAGGACCTGAGCCAGACAACCCAGGATGTAGGGGAGAATAGAGACAAAAAGAACAGTTTAAAACTTTGAGAAAATATCCAAAAAATCAACATTTTATCAAACAATATAAAAAAGAACAGTATAATGGGGGTAGTTCCTCACTAAATAATTTAAGGCACACGGAGTGCCGAGGGCAAGGAGGGGATCTCCCCAACCTTGAAATCCCTACTAGTGAGGTGGGGCAAAGTATAGGTCCAAGAATGTATTAAGATTAAATTAATAGACCTGAAGGGGCCCGGCCCGTAGTTGCAGACAGCCGGTTATGAGGGTTTTTGGGTCTAAGATTGGATTTAAGTTGAGGGGCCTGAGGGACCCCTGTCTAGGCCAGCCCAATGCCGGGGGGGGGGGGGGGGGGGGGGCGAATGGAGACTATGACAGGGGCCTTTTTGGGAAGGTTAGTGGATCCACTACGGGTCCAGATTATATGGAAAGATCCAAATGGGCTTGATGCTGCCTTGTACAGGAGGATGGGAGGAGGGTTAGAGCCCTTTCTCAGGCATATAGTGAATGCAGTTTAGGATCCGGCTCCTAGGGACAGCAGACATAGGGGGCATACTAAACCTGGTCCCGGGGAGAATTCACTTGGTTTGGGTAAGAGAACCAGGCAATCTAAAGTTCCCAAGTTGCCTTGGTAAGTATGTAGGAGTTCAGCATATCCTACTGGGAAGTGCAAGCCTAGAGTAATGCCTCTAGATTATACGTCGTAAGTAGTCTTTGGTGTGTATCAGGGAAAGCAATCCAAAATCAAATGCAAAACTGGATTACTAGGAATGTCCAGCAAAGGTTTAGAAAAAAGCGTAGAGACGTTTGGTGTGACCTCTATTTGGGAAGGCCTCCTGGGTCGCTTAGGTTTCGAGGCTGTCACCCATTGCGTAGTCGGACGTTGAGAAGGCGGCACATTTGCAGGTTCCGCAAGCTGGGGTCCAGAAGGTTTGAAAGTTCCTACAATCTAGGCTCCGGGGCTAGTTAGAGTTGAGCCAGGCAAGCCATACATTCTTCCAGTGAGAAAGCTGTATAAGCAGATGAACCCACTTGAAAGGAGAGGCTGAATGGGAAGCCCCATCTATATTTAATTTTGTTGTGAATGAGGATTGCAATTGCGGGCTTCATGAGTTTACGTTTCCGGAGCGTAGATGGTGCTAAATCCGCAAAAATCTGCAGAGTGGAGCCATCTGGACCCACAATGGAGGGGGACTTTCTGGCTTCCTGTAGAAGTAGGTCTCTTGCATTCTGGCGGAGAAAGCGGACCAAAACGTCCTTCGGTTGGTTTGAGCTCAGGGGGCCACCCAAGGCTCTGTGAGCTCTCTCGATATCCCAAGCTGACTCTGGATGTGTCGGTAAAATGGACTGAATAGTCGTTTGCAGGTACGGCAGAAGATTAGTTACCGCTTTAGGGATGCCGCAAAAGAGAACGTTGAATCGTCTCGAGCGGTTCTCCAAATCCTCTAGCTTGGCTTCAAGGGTGGAAATTTGCAATGAGTGTTGGTCAATAACCTGCCTATCAGAAGATTGTGACTCAATAATTTGATCTGTTAGGTTTTTCAGGTGGTTGGTGCTTTGACCTAGGTCTTGGATTTCCTGCTTGATTTCCCTGACCGCTGGGGATAGGCGAGCTTGTAAGAGAGCATCTATTTTTGCCATTGTCGCATCTGTCAAGTCCACATGTGGAGGGCAATCCGGAGCATTTTTGATGTCCGAACTGTCTGAAGAAGTGGGATCTGGCCGCGGAGATAGAGTAGGAGGAGGGGCCTGCGTTGAAAAGTGATCCTTAATTCCTCTAGATTGCTGGGTTTTCTTGCTAGATTTCCCCATGATGAGTAGGAAGATAGTGCTTTTAATGGGTGAAGCTGAGGCATGAAAGTGTGAGAGGACACTGTCTAGGCTGACAGTCGGGAGTCACAGAGGTAGGCTTTCTTTCTGTTAACAAGTATGGATCATATCCACTAAGCCACCGTCCCAGTCATATCATACCAGTAGGCTGGGTGCCCTCAGGTATAGAGACTAAGTTTTCATCTGTTGGGTAAGGATCTTGTCCAAGAGGTCTCCAGTCTGATCATATCAAATCGTTGGGCCCAGAGCCTTCAGGTACACTTATAGTGCTATTCAGGCATAATGGTAGGAAGACTTGGCTGATGATAAAACGTGGGGAGAACAGAGTCTTGTCCCATAAGATAGCTGAGAGGAGCAGGTAGTGATGAGGGGTTCAGGGAGTGACTAAATGGAAGGCCTTATAGTTCTCAGTCAATGTTGTACAGAGCTGTAAATACTTTATATGCCCACCAGATGGCAGTGTGGTGTAGTTTTATTGTTGCAGGTCTGAATTTGCAGGCCTGAAATTTGTCCACAAATGGAGCAGTGCAGGCAAATTAAGTGAGCTATTTCTATCAGGATGTTATGTTTAAAAGTTTGTCCAAAACATGTTGGGCGTGCCGTCCACCCCACAGCAAATCTTCCAGCAACTTTGTTTGTGAAAAAACGATTCTGGCACGGATATATTGTAGAGATAACAAACCACAATGGATTTTCGTTTGTGCTTATAATCCTGAAATACTGTAAATCACGCTATTTACTAGATTAGGGCTTTCCTTTGACCCCTGGGGGGCTGGCTTGTTGCATAGCAGCTCTCTGCAACCTGCTCCTAGGCCTTTAGCAATGTGCAGGCACTGGGGTTGAAAGTGTTAGGTACTCCTTAGTGGTTCATCACTTTAGGTCTTAGCATCCCCAAGTTAGAGGGTATCTGTGCAAGCAAGTTAGCTTTTGTTTTATGCCCTTGTTTTGCTGTGTCAACATGTGTTTGGAGAGATTTTGACTCCAAGCCCCTAGAATTGGAGGTGTAGGAGGTGTATGGGGCCCCTGAGCTGGAAGGTCTGATCAGTGGATGGTAATCTGGGACCTTAATCCCCCACCTCCTAACCTATTTGCTAGGCAATCTGGCACCCTACTGGGGTGCTGCTGTGCACTCTACTCCCCTCAGTCCCTGCACCTCGCCCTTGTAGTGTTGCACTGTGTTGCACTTAGCTTTCTGGCTTTGCCTCAGGGTTGTGCAGGCTGCTGGAATCAAGATGGCGCCCACTCTAGGGCGCAGCGTTTTCGCCCCCCACCCGCCACTCTGGGTCGATTGCAGGGTTCAGGGGGGTCCTGTCCTTACCTCTGACCTCCGCCAGGGAGGACTAAGGAGATTGCAGCGTCACCCTGGCCTCGCCTGTTGGGGCCTAATGCACCCCCGATTTTCGGGTATCGGGGTGATCCTGGTGAGGAAGGGGATCCCCTTGTAGCCCTTATAACTCTTTGGGGCCTCTCCCACCATCTCTGTCTGTGAATTGAAGAGGACCTGATGGCGATAAAGCTATCATCCAGGCTCCAAATTGAAAGTATGCGTTGTATGCACTCCATCGCGCCTTGGTGCTCCCGCCGAAGCGTGCCCCCGGATGTGAAACCAAGGTAAACTGGTTCCGTCCATTTCAACCTTTCAGAATGTGATTCTTCCCCCGTTAGAGGAACCTCAAGCTCATCCTTCATGGGTAATCTTGCTAGGAGATGGAACAACACAATCCCAAACGAGACCGCTCAGTGAGCTAGATTCGCGGGCTAGCTGGGGAGATAAGCAACCACGAACTCCTTCAGTCTATTGCCACATCGCACGGCTAGTCCCGACACTTCAGGTCACACCCCATGACCTATTTTTTTTAGCTGTCCTCTGCCATGGTTACTTGAGTACAATGTATATGCTGTTATTGATATATTTGGTCCAGAGGTGCAATTCCCAGATGTTTCCTACCTCCATAAAGTCCCTCATGCATGATCAAAGGAACAGCCATACATTTTTAATCTTTTGTATTGCCCTTTTGGGGTTTTAAAGAGAGCAAACGGAAAACTACCCCCCCCCCCCCCCCCCCTGTATTGTCAAAACATACAACCTGTAGACTATAGCAGTTGGCTTGTATAGCCCCTACCAGCTTGGATCATTACACTCTCCTTCTCCCCCTCCCTTCTTCTCTCTCTCGCTCCTTCTCTTCCTCCCCACTCCTTCTCTCTCTCTCCTGCTATCTCTCCCTTCCTCTATCTCTCCCCCTCCATCTCCCTCCTTCTCTCTCTCTCCCTCCATCCCTCTCTTTTTCTCTTTCCCTCCTTCCCTCTCTCTCCTTCCCTCTCTCTCCTTCCCTCTCTCCCCTTCCCTCTCTCTCCTTCCCTCTCTCTCCTTCCCTCTCTCTCCTTCCCTCTCTCTCCTTCCCTCTCCTCTCTCTCCCTCCCTTCTTCTCTCTCTCTCCCCTCTCTCTCCATTCCTCTCTCTCTCTCTCTCCCTTCCTTCCTCTCTCTCTCACCCCTTTCTCTCCATTCCTCTCTCTCTCACCCTTCCTCTCTCTCTCTCTCTCTCTCTCTCCTTCTCTCTCTCCCTCCTTCTCTCTCTCTCCCTCCTTCTCTCTCTCTCCCTCCTTATCATTCCCTCCATCCCTCTTTCTCCCCTCTTCACTCTCTCTCTCCTCACTCACTCTCTCTCTCCCTCCCTCTCCTTCTCACTCTCTTCCCCTCCTTCCTTCTCTCTCTTTCCCTCCTTCTCTCTCTCTCTCTCTCTCTCTCTCCCGCTCCTTCTCACTCTCTCTCCCCCTCCTTCCTTCTCTCTCCTTCCCTCCATCTCTCTCCCTCCATCCCTCTCTCCTTCCTTAACTATCTCCCTCTTCTCTCTCTCCCTCCCTCTCTCTCTCCCTCCCTCTCTCTCTCCCTCCTTCTCTCCTTCCCTCTCCTTCTCATTCTCTCCTCCCTCCTTCTCTCTCTCACTCCTTATCATTCCCTCCGTCCCTCTTTCTCCCCCCTTCTCTCTCTCTCTCTCCCTCTCCTCACGCGCTCTATCTCTCACTCCCTTTCCTTCTCACTCTCTTCCACTCCTTCCTTCTCTCTCTTTCCCTCCTTCTCTCTCTTTCTCTCCCGCTCCTTCTCACTCTCTCTCTCCCCCTTCCTTCCTTCTCTCTCCTTCCCTCCTTCTCTCTCCCTCATCCCTCTCTCCTTCCCTGTCTCTCTCCCTCTCCTCTCTCTCCCTCCTTCTCTCTCTTGCCCCTTCTCTCTCTCATCTCTCCCTCCTTCTCTCTCTCCTTTCTCTCTCCTTCTCTCTCTCCCTTGCTCTCTCTCTCCCTCCTTCTCCCCCTTCCTCCTTCTCTCTCTCTCACCCCTCCTCTCTCTCTCTCACCCTTCCTTTCTCTCTCTCACCCTTCCGCTCTCTCTCTCACCCTTCCTCTCTCTCTCACCCTTCCTCTCTCTCTCTCTCTCTCTCTCTCTCTCCCTTCCTCTCTCTCTCTCTCTCTCTCTCTTCTTCTTCTCTCTCCCTCCTTCTCCCCTCCCTGCTTCTCTCTCTCACTCCTTATAATTCCCTACATCCCTCTCTCCCCCTCCTTCTTTCTCTCTCCCACTCCTTCTCCCTCACTCTCTGCCTCTCCTTCTCACTCTCTCAACCTCCTTCCTTCTCTCTCTTTTTTGTTTGCATTTTTTTTTTTTCTGGAATGAGGGGGCCCCTGAGGGCTTCCACCCCAGCCAAACCTGCCAATGCAGCCTGTGCCTCCTTGACCACACATACCCCCAGACTGAAATATGTGTGTCTGTTGGTTTAACAAAAAAGCATTTCTACTAAAGCTTCAGTGGGTGGCAGTGTGGAGAAGTGTATCAGGGAAGAAGGTAAGAGAGCAAGGGCTGCAAAGTGGCACCAAAGTACAGGGGGATGGGTTTCGTGAGGGAGAAGCAAAGGAGATAGGGATGGGTGCTATGCAAGGTGGGTTCTCAGATGGATTGGGTGCTTTGCGGGGATGGATCCTGAGAGGGGATGGCTGCTGACAAGAACTGGGTGGTATATAGGGATGGATGCTAAGAGTGGTGGCTGCTGCGTGAAGGTGATGTTTATATACAGTGGATATAAAAAGTCTACACACCCCTGTTAAAATGTCAGGTTTCTGTACTGTAAAAAAATGAGACAAAGATAAATCATTTCAGAACTTTTTCCACCTTTAATGTGACCTATAAACTGTACAACTCAATTGAAAAACAAACTGAAATCTTTTAGGTGGAGGGAAGAAAAAAAAAGAAAAAAATAATGTGGTTGCATAAGTCTGCACACCCTCTTATAACTGGGGATTTAGCTGTGTTCAGAATTAAGCAATCACATTCCAAATCGTGTTAAATAGGAGTCAGCATAAATCTGCCATCATTTAAAGTGCCTCTGATTAACCCCAATAAAGTTCAGCTGCTCTAGTGAAGGCAGTCATCATCAAGTGGAGAAAATATGGGACAACAGTGACATTACCAAGAACTGGAGCTCCCTCCAAAATGGATGAAAAGACGAGAAGAAAACTGGTCTGGGAGGCTACCAAGAGGCCTACAGCAACATTAAAGGAGCTGCAGGAATATCTGGCAAGTACTGGCTGTGTGGCACATGTGACAACAATCTCCCGTATTCTTCATATGTCTGGGCTATGGGGTAGAGTGGCAAGACGAAAGCCTTTTCTTACGAAGAAAAACATCCAAGCCAGGCTACATTTTGCAAAAACACATCTGAAGTCTCCCAAAAGCATGTGGGAAAAGGTGTTATGTTCTGATGAAACCAAGGTTGAACTTTTTGGCCATAATTCCAAAAGATATGTTTGGCGCAAAAACAACACTGCACATCACCAAAAGAACACCATACCCACAGTGAAGCATGGTGGTGGCCGCATCATGCTTTGGGGCTGTTTTTCTTCAGCTGGAACTGGGGCCTTAGTTAAGATAGAAGGAATTATGAACAGTTCCAAATACCAGTCAATACTGGCACAAACCCTTCAGGCTTCTGCTAGAAAGCTGAACATGAAGAGGAACTTCATCTTTCAGCATGACGACGACCCAATGCATACATCCAAATCAACAAAGGAATGGCTTCACCATAAGAAGATTAAGGTTTTGGAATGGCCCAGCCAGAGCCCAGACCTGAATTCGATTGAAAATCTGTGGGGTGATCTGAAGAGGGCTGTGCACAGGAGATACCCTCGCAATCTGACAGATTTGGATTGTTTTTGCAAAGAAGAGTGGGCAAATCTTGCCAAGTCAAAATGTGCCATACTGATAGACTCATACCCAAAAAGACTGAGTGCTGTAATAAAATCAAAAGGTGCTTCAACAAAGTATTCGTTTAAGGGTGTGCATACTTATTCAACCATATTATTTTATTTTTATATTTTTTCTTCCCTCTACTTAAAAGATTTCAGTTTGTTTTTCAATTGAGTTGTGCAGTTTATAGGTCACATTAAAGGTGGAAAAAGTTCTGAAATGATTTATCTTTGTCTCATTTTTTTACAGCACAGAAACCTGACATTTTAACAGGGGTGTGTAGACTTTGTATATCCACTGTATGTGTATATATGTGTATATACTGTATATGTGTACATATTTATCCGAAGAGGATGTTGCAGGAAAGTGGAGCTGTGTGTGCTGCAGGCAGTGGAGCTTCGCATAGGCAGGAGCACTGAGTGATTTGGTCTCGACGGGGCCCAGTGCAAAACATTTTTTACATCGCCTCTAGGGGGACCCAACATTTTTTTTGCACCAGGGCCCTCCATTCTCTAGCTCCGCCTCTGGTCTATACCCTCATAATAGTTGATTGTGCAAGACACCAAAAGCTGATCTATATCACTGTCATATTTGTCACATCAATGACATGTTTGCTTTAAATAATTTAATTGAGGCATCAGGAGATCCAGGCTTCCATGAGGGCTTCAACTGGGTTACGGGCTTCAGTCTCTGATTCATTGTGATGGTTAACATCGGAAGTTAAAGGCCGTCCAAGCCTTTGATCTTTTTACACGCGGAAGAGTTCCAATCGCTAAAATCGCAAATCGCTATTCAATTGCTCCGAATCCCCCTCGCTAACTACCCCGCCAAGGCCACAAATGGCAAAAGTCGATCCACAAGTTATGGGTTCCAAGGAGGACTCGCAAAGGGCCTAAAGACATGTCCAGAGATCAATACTGTACTTCAAAATACGGGGAAAGGGATGAAAGACATTTTAATTAATTGCACAACAGTCTCAAGCCTGCAAATGGGCAATCAAAAATCATTTATTTTTCTGTTTCATTACGGCGTTAAATCGATCTTGGGAACCAATGAGTTAATACATATCAGGCCACCCACATGGACTATCACATTGCCTTCATTCATTTTTATTATTTTGGAGATTGCAGGTTTGCAGGACTGATCGCATATCGGACCCCGAATCTCTAGTTGATTGACATGTCACCTCCATGTTTTACTGACATAATAATGATGGGCTCCTTTTCTATTGGCTGCTTCTAAATCAATAGTTACGGCCTTGCTTAATTGATCATGATCACGCTCCGAAATGCTACTTACGATGGCATGGTTTACGGTTTTGGCTTTCGGGCCATAACTTGCGGGCTTGATCAATTGAATAGCACGGTAAGTCAAAGACGCTGCGGGCCCGGAGCAGGCCTGCAGACATACGGCCTACATCCTGGGAGTTACGGCCTCCAAATTGAAAGAGGCTCATAGTGTAGCACAGTTTCAGTGGAATGCTTGTTGCACATATATACAGAAGAATATATATGCAGTAATATTTCTATAAGTATGTAAGCACCACATACACTTACGATTTTATATATATATATATATATATATATATATATATAGTAACTGGAGATTGGGGCGTGCACAGATCTAGGGCAGCAAAAAACCTAAATACGCCCATGCATATCAGCTTTACATAATTTAAAAATCTTCTCTGATTATATTGAAAAACCTTAACTAGTAGTTCTACTCACCATTTCCACTACTGCCGGTATTCTTGGTTATTGTAAAGTAATGGTTTCCTCAATCTTATTGTCCAGCTTCTACGCTGTTTTAAGCTGCCAGCTACGGAATAAATGATATTACTCCTGGGCTAACAGCAGTTTATATAGACTTGACTGTATTGTGATATCACCTCAAAGTCAGTGGCGGTTGGTGAACTTTCAAGTTGGAGGGGTGCCAGAGCAAGAATTGGCTCCTCCCCTTACACAGACCCCATCCATTTTAAACACCTCCCCCTGTTGTCATATTGACCTTTATATGCCAGCCCAATGACCTTATACTTGCCCCACCAATTGAAATAGACTCCACCTACTGATTTTTTAATACTGTTTAAAAATTCTAGAATCTTGGGATTCAGGCAAATAATAAAATTTCTCTTCTGCATGAATGCAATGACACTCACCAGCAGTTGAATCTCTTGAGTCTCCTTCTCGGGTGTCTTCAAGTGTAGTAGTCCAAAATGCTTTTAAAAGCATACTGCAGAGCAACATCTCCCATAGAAGTCCACCTGAAAGCAGTTTAAAGCAATCTAAGATACTTTTAAAAGCATACTGCAGAGCAACATCTCCCATAGAAGTCCACCTGAAAGCAGTCCCCACCCACCCTTGTTTACACTTAATATATTGAGGAATACTAATTACCTGCACACGTTCAATCAGTGACATCTGATTATCACCTCTAACCACTCCCTTCAAGAATACTTGCTTACACAGTGCCATTATGTTTCCTCACACCACCTTCCTTATTATAACCTCCTGCCTCTTTCTCAGACTCTCTTATACTGTCTCTACACCTCATGTCTCCAATAATATAACTATCTCACCTTCCCTGCTTTCCTCTCCTCTTCTCTGCTCCCATGAACTCTTCTTCTTCCTCCAGTCACTATCTCATCCCTCCCCTAAAGCTGGGAAGCAGAAATGCTCCTATAAGTCCTATTTCCATCTCCTTTTACTCTCTCTCCTTCTTCTGATGGCTTGTGGGGATATATCCCCTAACCCAGGCCCCTCACTCATTCCCACCTGCTGTCAGCCACGCCGAGTCCCCAGGGCATCAAATGCCCAAAACACCCATAATCTAATACCCATCACTTGTCACAAACCATCTAATTTGCCCTTCTCATGTGCCCCTCTGGAATGCAAGGTCTGTTTGCAATAAACTTACCTTCATTCATGACCTCTTCATTTCCAACTCCCTCAATTTACTGGCTATCATGGAAACCTGGCTCACACCATCTGACTCTGCCTCCCCTGCCGCACTCTCTTATGGTGGTCTACACTTCAGCCACACTCCTAGACCTGGGAACAAACAAGGTGGAGGTGTGGGCATACTGCTATCCTCTCGCTGCATTTTTCACTGCATACTCCCTGTTCCCTCCCTTCAATTCTCATCTCTCTCCACACTATCCGCATCTTCTCTCCCATCCCTCTGCGAATAGCTGTGATCTATCGCCCGCCTGAATCACCCTCTCAATTTCTGGACAACTTTGCCGCCTGGCTCCCTCACTTTCTCTCCTCCAATATACCTTCACTCATTCTTGGCGATTTCAACATAGCCACGACACACCCACCTCACCAACAACTGCAAAATTACTTGCACTTACCTCTTCCCTTGGCCTCTCACAATGGACAGATTCCGCAACTCACAGTGGTGGACACTCCATTGACCTTATTTTTACTAATCTCTGCACTATCTCCAACCTTGACATCTACCCACTTCCCCTATATGGCCACCACCTGCTAACTTGCAACCTCACCTCATCTTTCGCTCATGACCCTTCTTCAAATCCTGCCACCAGAACATGCAGAAACCTGCAAGCACTCAACCCACAACAATTTTCAAATGTACTAAAACCCCTTCTCAGCCCCCTCACCACCCTTGCCTGCCCTGACATCGCCACTTCACAGTACAATGCTACTCTAAAATCAACCCTTGACTCTCTTGCCCCCATAATCACAAGCAAACGCCCTCGCTCTCATCCACAACCATGGCACACCACACAAACACGCTATCTACAGAGATGCTCACGCACTGCAGAACGACTATGGAGGAAATCTCGCACTTCAGCAGACTTTCTCCACTACAAGTTTACCTTGCGCTCCTACTTGTCTGCCCTCAATCTTGCCAAACAAAACTACTTCTCATCACTAATATCAAACCTGTCCTCCAACCCTAAACGTTTATTTGCTACATTCAACACCCTCCTTTGCCCACCCCCACCTCCTGCCCCTTCCTGTCTAACTGCTGATGACTTTGCCAGCCACTTTAAAACCAAAATTGAAACTATCCGAAATGAGCTCTCTTCTCCCAGCTTGGCCCTATCCCACCATCCTTTCCACAAGCCGACAACACCCAACCCTTACCCTTCCCCAAGCCCTCCTCCACTATGGATTCCTTTGACCCTGTAACCGAGGATGAAGTATCTACGTTATTATTAACCTCTCACCTTACAACATGTTCACATGATCCTATTCCTTCACAGCTAATCCCTCCCCTATCCACCGCACTTATCCCAGCTCTCACACATCTATTCAACCTCTCCCTAAACACTGGCAGGTTTCCATCCTCATTAAAACACGCCATAATTACACCCATTCTCAAGAAGCCCTCATCTGACCCAGCTTCGGCCTCTAACTACCGCCGTATCTCACTATTTCCCCTGGCTTCTAAACTGCTTGAGCGGCTTGTTTACAATCGCCTCACTAAATTTATTTTTTCCAATTCCCTTCTTGACCCCTTCCAATCTGGTTTCAGTGCCCAACACTCAACAGAAACAGCCCTCACAAAAGTCACCAATGACTTGCTAACTGCCAAATCAAAGGGTCACTTCTAAATTCTAATTCTCCTGGATCTCTCTGCTGCCCTCGACACAGTTGACCACCCTCTTCTAATCGAAACTCTTCGCTCATTTGGCATTCAGGGCACAGCTCTTTCATGGTTCACATCCTATCTAAAAGATCGTACATTTAGCGTCTCCTTCTCTGGCACCTCTTCTTCACCTCTCCCTCTGTCTGTTGGCGTTCCCCAAGGTTCCTAGGCCCCCTCCTCTTCTCCATCTACACCTCCTCCCTTGGCACCCTCATAAAATCCTTTGGATTTCAGTATCATCTCTATGCAGATCATACTCAAATCTACCTCTCTGCACCTGATCTATCCCCCTCTCTTCTAGCTCATGTTTTCAACTGCCTCTCTAGCGTCTACTCCTGGATGTCTACCCGTCAACTCAAACATGTCTAAGACTGAACTCCTAATCTTTCCACCCTCTACTACAGCTTCCACTCCTCAAATATCTCTCACTGTTGACAACACCATCATCACTCCCACCTCCCAGGCCCGTTGTCTTGGGGTTCTACTGGATCCTGCCCTCTCTTTTATTCCTCACATCCAATCGATAACAAAATCTTGCCAGTTTCACCTAAAAAACATTTCCAAGATTCGTCATTATCTTACATAAGACACAGCTAAAATTCTAATACACTCTCTCATCATATCTCAACTCGACTACTGCAATTCACTCCTTGCTGGCCTACCCATCTCTCGTCTGTCTCCCCTCCAATCCATAATGAACGCCTCCACTAGACTCATCTTCAATACCAAACGATCAGTGTCTGCAGCTCCTCTCTGTCAATCACTCCACTGGCTTCCCATAGCTTCCAGAATTACATTTAAAATCTTGACCCTAACACATATAGCCCTCAACAACAATGCACCCCCTTATATCTCTGCTCTTGTTTCAAAATACTCTCCCAACCGCCCCCTACCTTCTGCTAACAACCTTCTTCTTTCCTCCTCTCTCATCACCTCCTCTCACTCCCGTCTTCAAGACTTTTCTCGTGCTGCCCCTACTATTTGGAACTCCTTGCCTCGCTCCATTAGATTATCTTCCTGCCCCAAAACCTTTAAAAAACACACCTATTTAAAAAATCATATCACCTTCAGCCTTTATAATTACAACTGCACACTCCACAGCTTAATAACACTCCCACAGTACAACACACAGACCCCTCCAATTGACTGAACAAATTGTTGTCACACCACCATCTTGCATTTGTCACCCTCTTGTATCACACCTAAACCCTTAGATTGTAAGTTTGCGAGTTTTCAATTGTGTGTCAGTGTCTTGGAAACAAGCACTATGTGCATTTGATTATATGCTCAAAAACAGGGCCCTCCATTCTTTATAAGGTGTTAAGTTTGTTTTTTGCCATGTACTAAACCCCTGTACAGCGCTACGGAATATGTTGGCGCAATATAAATAAAGACAATAATAATAATAATAATAAAATAGTCTGAAGCGTGATTTGGACCTGGGCGTGATATAAAACAAGCAAACAAATCAGACATTGCAAGACCCCAACTGTACTTAAAAACACTTATGAAACCAAGCGAGACTATCTAGGCCCCAAACATGCCTAAAAAAAAACATATTATACAAAACGGGACTATATAGGCCACAACCGGACCCTAAAAACCCACATTACACCAATCCGGACTATATTGGCCCCAAACCGTACCTAAAAAAAACACTAATTGCCAAGCGGGACTATATAAGCCTAAACCGGACCTTAAAAACCCACATTACACCAAGCGGGACCATATAGGCCCCAACCGGACCTTAAAAACCAACATTACACCAAGCAGGACCGTATAGGCCACAACCGTACCTTTAAAACCTTAAAATACCAAGCAGGACCATAAAGCCCAAAACTGTGCCTAAAAAAAAAAATTGTAATACAAAGCAGGACTATCTAGGCCCCAACCGTACCTTAAAAATCCTTATTACACCAAGCGAAACCATATAGGCCCCAACCGGACCCTAAAAACCCACATTACACCAAGCGGGGCCATATAGGCCCCAACCGGACCTTAGAAACCGACATTACACCAAGCGGGACCATATAGGCCCCAACCAGACCTTTAAAACCATAAAATACCAAGCGGGACTATATAGGCCAAAACTGTACCTAAAAATACTTAAAATATCAAGCGGGACTATACAGGCCCCAAACTGACCTTAAAAACCCACATTACACCAAGTGGAACCATATAGGCCCCAACCGGACCTTAAAAACTCACATTACACCAAGCGGGACCATATAGGCCCCAACCGGACCTTAAAACCCACATTACACCAAGTAGAACCATATTGGCCCCAACCGTACCTTTAAAACCTTAAAATACCAAGCGAGACCTTATAGGCCCAAACTGGACCTTAAAAACCCACATTACACCAAGCGGGACCATATAGGCCCCAACTAGACCTTAAAAACCCACATTACACCAAGCTGAACCATATAGTCCCCAAACGGACCTTAAAAACCCACATTACACCAAGGGAAACTCAACCGGACCTTTAAAACCTTAAAATACCAATCGGACTATATAGGCACAAACCGTACCTTTAAAACCTTAAAATACCAAGCGGGACCATATAGGCCCCAACTAGACCTTAAAAACCAACATTACACCAAGCGGAACCATATAGTCCCCAACCGGACCTTAAAAACCCACATTACACCAAGGGAAACCCAACCGGACCTTTAAAACCTTAAAATACCAATCGGACTATATTACAATGGACAAAAATGGGCACATCCACCATATATGGTACATTATTCTCTCTTGGTTGCAGGTACCCCAACATTTGTCAGACATTGCAGAGGATATAGTTTTCAACCATCGTGGCACCAGGTACCATCTTGGTAGAATTTTAAAGTGAGTTTCTACAGTAGAGGAAGAGGAGATAGTCACTAAAGAGCCAATGGGGTACTATGTCTGTTGATCTAGATGATCCCCTTTCTTGTTTTCCCATGCTCTTTTGAGCAGGTGAATAATCAGACAGACCCATAAGGTATAATTCAAATTATATATTGTACATAAATCCAAACATTGTTACAAATTGTGTTTTAGATAAACATATAACAGACAAGAAGGGTAAAGACAATATTTACTAGAAATGTATGTGAATTCTACATTATGTTATATAAAGATATAGTATAATACCCCCTATGGTCAACTTTTGAAGTTCATTCTCCATCAGTTTCTCTGGTCATGATTGTTCTGCTCAGCTGGGCTCATCTGGCACTCTGGACTTTGGACTGCGTGTGTCTTTTATAGATACTTTGGCTTTTTATATTACATTTTGCGGTTTCCCTCTTCACTCTATAAGTCAAATATGGTGATAAACTAAATTAAGTATTTATTTCCACCAGTTTTAAGCTGTCTGAAACTGTCCACGTCATTCATATACCTTGCTAAGACTTGCTGTCTTTACTGTAAATAAGACCATACGTGATTGTTAGAGTTATTTTGAGGTGAGGCTACCTGTACCTGTTGTACAATACTATGCATTTTCTCAAACTAATTACATTAATTCATACACATATATAAAATATAAATGAATGCATTTGAATAATTAGAGTATTGCAGTATATAATTTTTTTATTGGACAACCAACCAAGTTCATAGTAGCTTGTCACTATATATATATATATATATATATATATATATATATATATATATACAGTCAGGTCCATAAATATTGGGACATCGACACAATTCTAAACTTTTTGGCTCTATACAGCACCACAATGGATTTGAAATGAAACTAACAAGAGACTTTAACTGGAGACTTTCAGCTTTAATTTGAGGGTATTTACATCCAAATCAGGTGAACGGTGTAGGAATTACAACAGTTTGTATATGTGCCTCCCACTTTTTACGGGACCAAAAGTAATGGGACAATTGGCTGCTCAGCAGTTCAATGGCCAGGTGTGTGTTATTCCCTCATTATCCCATTTACAAAGAGCAGATACAAGCTACAGTGTTCATTTCAAGTGTGCTATTTGCATTTGTTGCTGTTAACTCTCAATATGAGATCCAAAGAGCTGTCACTATCAGTGAAGCAAGCCATCATTAGGCTGAAAAAACAAAACAAACCCATCAGAGAGATAGCAAAAACATAAGGTGTGGCCAAATCAACTGTTTGGAACATCCTTAAAAAGAAAGAACGCACCGGTGAGCTCAGCAACACCAAAAGACCCGGAAGACCACGGAAAACAATTGTGGTGGATGACCGAAGAACTATTTCCCTGGTGAAGAAAACACCCTTCACAACAGTTGGCCAGATCAAGAACACTCTCTAGGAGGTAGGTGTATGTGTGTCAAAGTCAACAATCAAGAGAAGACTTCACCAGAGTAAATACAGAGGGTTCACCACAAGATGTAAACCATTGGTGAGCCTCAAAAACAGGAAGGCCAGATTAGAGTTTTCCAAACAACACTTAAAAAAGCCTTCACAGTTCTGGAACAACATCCTATGGACAGATGAGACTAAGATCAACTTGTACCAGAGTGATGGGAAGAGAAGAGTATGGAGACGGAAAGGAACTGCTCATGATCGAAAGCATACCACCTCATCAGTGAAGCATGGTGGTGGTAGTGTCATGGCGTGGGCATGTATGGCTGCCAATGGAACTGGTTCTCTTGTATTTATTGATGATGTGACTGCTGACAAAAGCAGCAGGATGAATTCTGAAGTGTTTCGGGCAATATTATCTGCTCATATTCAGCCAAATGCTTCAGAACTCATTGGACGGCGCTTCACAGTGCAGATGGACAATAACCCGAAGCATACTGCAAAAGC
Organism: Discoglossus pictus; assembly: GCA_027410445.1. NCBI lineage: Eukaryota > Metazoa > Chordata > Amphibia > Anura > Alytidae > Discoglossus > Discoglossus pictus. Next base: position 312,743,627 of record CM050167.1, read on the forward strand.
AACCAAAGAGTTTTTTAAGGGAAAGAAGTGGAATGTTATGCAATGGCCAAGTCAATCACCTGATCTGAATCCGATTGAGCATGCATTTCACTTGCTGAAGACAAAACTGAAGGGAAAATGCCCCAAGAACAAGCAGGAACTGAAGACAGTTGCAATAGAGGTCTGGCAGAGCATCACCAGGGATGAAAACAGCGTCTGGTGATGTCTATGCGTTCCAGACTTCAGGCTGTAATTGACTGCAAAGGATTTGCAACCAAGTATTAAAAAGTGAAAGTTTGTTTTATGACTGTTAATCTGTCCCATTACTTTTGGTCCCTTAAAAAGTGGGAGGCACATATACAAATATGTTGTAATTCCTACACTGTTCACCTGATTTGGATGTAAATACCCTCAAATTAAAGCTGAAAGTCTGCAGTTAAAGCACATCCTGTTCGTTTCATTTCAAATCCATTGTGGTGGTCTATAGAGCCAAAAAGAGTTGAATTATGTTGATGTCCCAATATTTATGGACCTGACTGTATATATACAGCTTGCTGTGCGTTTATATGTGTAAATTATGATGACGAGTTACATATTCTACATTAACAGGCAAAACATACATAAATATAGGGACAGAACACCAAGACCAGCACCTCCCTGTGACTGTACTTGTGATATGGCTGCAGCAGTTTGGTCTGTGCTTGGAGGTAAGCTTGATTTAATACCACATTATCCACTACTTTTGGTTGATGGTGTAGAGATCATTTTGATTGTAAGGTCTATTTTTGACTACCTTGATGTTAAAGAGACAACTACTTCCATCTTTCACCATCTTCCTTAGTCCACATTAGAGGACAGTTCAAAAGGGGTAGACCTAGAAAACCATTCAAGTCTGGGGAAGGGAGTGTGTCTTTCGCCCCACCAACTTAAAACTTTACCAGCCACAACTGCTGGCCACCCAAGACAAATCTGACCTTATTCTCCAAGTTCCCTCACTTTAGGAAATTGGAGGCAAGTGGAGGACTGCTCATGTCTGCCACGACATAACTTTTGGGGGTTTCAGATTAAAAATTTGCAATACTTTTGTAATCATTAAATATACTTGTTAAAATGTATAACAAAAATCTGGACCATTAGTGTTCCTTTCAGCCATTTGTGATGCATAACCCATACCCTTTCTACATGCAGCAACTCCAGGGGTACATTTAAAGCACCACTGTAATGCCCAACAACAGGAGCTACGTGTTTAAGTTAGGTATTGGTGATTAATACAATTCATGTTCAATAGAAGTTTTCAATTTTTTACTTACTTTCAGACTCAGCTGCTAGTGATATCCACCCACTATAAAGGTAAATAGGGTGAGGCTGCTTTGTCTAGTAGACAGTGCTACATTTTTCAGACACAAAATATATCAATGCTGTTCATTGACTGTTTGTGTGGTTCCCCTTGCCAATAAGCCTTTGTTATGGGGCAGCCTATGAATGACTGTTTAATTACTTTTCAAATGTAATTATTTTTAAACCCTTTAGACCTGTCTTCTAGCCAAAAATTCCCTTCTCTCCTTGATGACCTTCTCAGCGTATAGATAATTAGCTCTACTGGCGTCTGATACTATAATAATTTAATAGTGATTATTAAAACTCATGAAATCAGAATTTTATCAATAGTCAATGCATTATTAAAATAACTACCTCATATTTTTGGGCATAAAAGTGGTTGTTTAATCACTCTTCTATGTCAGTTTGTAAATCCTTGTAATGGAAGAATTCGGAGCTGGATAGAAAATACTGAGAAGGCAATAGGAAAAGGGAAGTTAACCCACTTGCTGTTGCAATTTTTTATTATATTTAACTTTTTCACATTATAAACTGTTTTCGGTATATTCAAATATTTTTGAAACTCTACTTTGTCGTTTTTCAGGTAATTGGCCATATCCCTGCATCTCACAAAATTAGATGCCAAGATTTTGTTTTATCTGTGGTTTCTTTAATTACTTTTCTTCACACTACTTAATTACCAAAACTGAATTAAAGCCTCATAAGTGTATCTCATGAGAGTCTCTAATCATACCAGAGCCATGAAATCACAATCCGTGTGCTACAGACGTGTTAGACTGGTTTCTTCTCCAGGAACTTGTAGGCAATGTGCAGCTGTGATTTCTAAATACCTAGTAAAATTATTGGAAAGGATTACAGAGGCTGCTTTTCATATTTACATTCTTTCCATTAACAGTTTGGACATTTTATTTTATGACCACAGACTTTCATGTGTTTATTTACACTCGTTTTTATATTTCAGTTACTCTGCCCATACGGACATCCCATCCTTGCACATTTTGTTCCATTTTTTTTAATTTAATATGACTTATTTTAGAATAATTACTGGTTTAACGCTATGGATTAGGGGTTACATATATTATCATATAAAGATTCTTTCTATTTCGAAAGATTGTTTTGAAAAAATAAATACAAGATAGTCCATGAAGTTTACATTAATAATGTTTCTCATAAGACATAACATTCTTTATTTAGGTCTTGATAGTGTAGGAGTCTGCACATGTCCATTATCTTATTACAGATATATGTGCCAGAGAAACAAGTCAGAATTAATTATTATACTTTAGAACAGTGTTATTATGTTAATTTCATAAAATTCCTAATAGTAATAGTACTGCTTCTTTATTTAAAAAAAAAAAGAATCAGCGCTATTACTATAAGGTATTTTAGTTCAAGTAACAATTTTATTCCAAAAGTAAGAAAAAAAAACCTTACCTCTTAGCTGTTATGATATTTAAGCTGATGAATAATAACATGTATGATTTCTGGACTCACAGCTAAAGTGTGTGTATAGGACCACTGTGGTAAAAAAAATGTTTTTATATTCTTTGGAATAACTAAACTTGATAATGGACAACGTTTTTTTTGTAGAAATTATATATGTCCCCACAGTACATGTATTTTTAGCATGTATACCAAATGATTCTTTATTGCAGGTTCAGGCATCCAACTAGTTCTGCCTGATACTCTATTGGGAGGGTGTAGCTTTGTAAACTAATTTGCTTTCTGGCAGCTGTAGATGTCAAATTAACATTGTGCAGATTGATTTGGTCCTACGTCCTACGGGTCATAAGTCCTGCGTGCTTGAACTGCTCGCCTCACTTCACGAGGCTCTCTGTGCAATAAACGTCAAGGCAGCCTATGTCCCGCGTCAACCTCTCGCCTCGCAGTGCGTTACCAACATTGGAAGCGTTTCCCAAACGGGCCTCAAACGGCAAAGCCCAAGTCCTGCGTCAAAGGCTCACAAGTGCAAACATCGAAAGCGTTCCAAACAACCGGGCAGATCCACAATTATTATAGTGATATATATATATATATATATATATATATATATATATATATTGATATATATATATATTGAGGTGTGGCCTTATAGTCACAAGTAGATTATGTATTTTGAGGCTTGTATTTGAAATAAGTTTAACTCTTAGCCTTAGTAGCCTATTTTTGTAATTTAAGTAAAAACACTTGATGGTATTGTGTACATTTGCTGCCAATCCAAACTAAAGCATGTTAGTCCATGCAAACATTGACACGTTAGGGCCTTTTTTCTGTTATATAAAACTGACAGTATAATTGCCCCATAAGTACTTTGATGTGCTTCTCTGGAACTTTTAACTGTTAAACAATATCATTCTCTTTAGCTTTGGAAATGATGATACATCTCTCTTTGCTGCGTGTGCTCTAAATTGCTTAAAAGTATAAATTACTGTACATCTACCAGAAGCTAATTTTAGCCCAGCTATATAAATGTATGGTTTATTTTCCCTCTGGTTACCTCTAGGCCCTGCCATATTGAGCCCTCTCCTGTGTCCTATCTATCAGAGCATGTCACTTTGTGAAGTGGTCAGATTGCAAGCTGTGAATCTCCATATTAAATTTTCTGAGTGGAATACAGCACATTTAGGAACTTACTATTGGTCCACTCAGTCAGGTAGTGCAGCTTCTAGTGCAAGAGCTAGAAACATAACAGCATGTATATGCGAACAAAGGTTCCAAAACTGCAGACCACCAGTGATCGTTGAGGCTAACTCAGGTGGTCCTCAGTTATGAAATATCACATATATAGTTGTCAGCAGCCGGGCTTGACAAAATCCATTGGTAACGCAACGGGAAACTGCGGGCTCGCAGTAACTGTGGACAGGCATGGAGCGCCAAAGGCGCTCCTTGCGCTGGTGGAGATGAGCCATAGGCGCTCATCCCTACGACATCATAGCACTTAGGCAGGGAGCGCCAAAGATGCTCCTTGCGCTGGTGGAGATGAGCGCCATAGGAGCTCATCCCTACGACCCTGCAAGACTTTACCATCATACCACGACCCGCGGGAGTGCACATCAACAGAAAACTCAAATACACAATTCACACTGCGAGACCCGTAGCATTTTGAAAAAAAATGCATGAAAAAAATATGGCCTGTAACACTTACAAAAGGAAGCCTCGACTTACATAAAAAAAAATACCAGCCACAGAACTCCGCCACACACATACAACTTTTAGACAGGACCGTACGAGGTTTAAAATACACTATTACGAATGACGCAAAATCATCCAGACCCGCCTAACACATACACAATCGCCGCCATTTTACACCACTAACTTGCAAATACTAACATTCACATTACAAAATGCGGAACTACACAGCTACACAAACAGTTTCCCCTCAGGCACGCAGCCTATTTACACTACACACTTCATACATTGCTCACACTTACACCTCAGGTCACCAAGAATGAAAACCTACATTGTATGCTGCAGGAACATCAAAACAGATTGCTAGCTCTTCAGCATATTGGTTGCTGCATATATTTATTACAAATAGGTAAAGTATATTAATTTAGGATTTCATTAATGAATTAATTATCATTACAAAATACATATACAGAAAACTTTAAAAAACACCACACAATCGCAATAAACGCCAAGGGTGCTCACAGGACCAAACTACACCAGGGGAGACACTCGGTTTGAGGGCCAAACGGACCTTGCAATCAGCGCCAAACCTGCTCAAAGTACCAAAAAAACACCAACCCAGAGGCTCGCAATCAGCGCCAAAGGTACTCACACAACCAAAGCACTTACTTTGTGTGCCAAACAGCATTCATTGACTTACTATTCTATTGCCGTAATTTTTTGACTAGTAATAAATAAAATCAAATAAAGATGCAGTAAGGAAGGGCATAAAATTGTGTTTTATTGTTTATAATTGTACATGCTTTACTCAGTAGAGAAGAATGCATGACAACAGAGAGAAAAATCATATAGTCGTCAGTGAAGACTCTCTACAGCATTCAAGATGTTCAGGAGACCCTTATAGATTTGGGCCCTTGGAAAAAAAAATTCAGAACCAAAGCATTACAAAATGCAATATGTAGATTTGCAAGAGCTTCCCAGCTTCCTGCTGGCCCATCACACACAGTAACACACACTGAAGAATGGGATGAGGGAGAGAAGCCAATATGGCAAGTGGAGGGAAATATAAAAAATAGCAATAATTATAACTTTATATAATTAAGTACTTTTAATTCCATTACTTGTTTCACCACTACATGATTCATTTAATGTATCCATTTTAGGAATATGTACTGCAATTAAATTATATTCTGTCCCAACATTGTTATACAAATTATTAATGTTACCTACTCTAATTACTTTTACTTTTATATGCTAAGTACAAATTACAGTGGCATGACAGAAAGTGTTATCAGATGTATTTAGACATCACTAATTTTATGGAAAATATTAAAATTAAGAAAGAGTAAGTGTTAGGTGTGCATGTGAATGAATTGTATTCTCCGTCAGTAGGATGACATACGCGCCATGCAACTACCACATTATTATTATTGCTTATTTGTAACGCGCCAACATATTCCATAGCACTATGCATGCGTTATGATCAAGGCAAAAAAATATTAACACTTAACACAAAAATTGGGGGGGTTTGATCTGTATATTAAAATGTCTTCTGTAACGTATCGGCCCACTATGTGCATTTAAAGAAAATGCACCTTACCTATAAGATTGTGTCGTTTTCTGTACTTTGTTTCTTTTAAACATGCAAGGTATTGTTAAGTCTTTTTTTGCATTTATTAGAGAGTTATTACCATTCTTATTCCAAGTTACTGCTTCAGCATCACTTATTTAAAGACAAATAATATATCTTGAAGTTACATAGTTACATAGTTATATAGGGCCTCATTCAATTGCAATTTGGCCAATTGAATAGGGCTCTAAATAAGCACAGAGCATATTTTTTAAAAGAAGTTTTTAGTTAATGAAAACCTTGCTTTTGGATAGATGTTCACTAACTAAAAACTTCTGTAAAAAAAGATGTTATGTGCTTATTTAGAGCCCTATTCAATTGGCCAAATTGCAATTGAATGAGGGCCATAGTATTTAAGGTTGAAAAAAGACTTTCAGTCCATCAAGTTCAACCTTTTAAGATCTCCTTTGATCTGCAATATGCGGATTAACTATTAATTCATTAGTTGTTAATTAATTATTAATCAATTATTTAATGGGGTTTTTTTTTGGTTTTTTTTTTTATTATTATTAATTAGTCCAGAGGAAGGCAAATAGAAAAAAAAAAAAAAAAGTAAAATAACATTTATGAAGGCAATTTGTTAAGTGATTAGATTTATGATTTGTTTATCACTATAACTTATAATAACAATATTTAATATTAAATACATTTTCAAAGATTAGAGTATCAGCCTCCAGCTAAGTGGTTGTCTCCACCCTGATGTGGGTATTTTAATGGGAGAGTGGGTTAGACTGAGAGACAAGTGTAAATGGTTTTAAGAATTAGATTTGATGAGAGAATAAACAATCATTGATAGGCTGTCTCACTAGCAAAAGCTCTCTGCCAATGAAAACCTCTTTATTACAACAATTCCCCAGCCAATGGAAGTCACTGTTTTGGTACACATTGGGTCTGAAAATTAAGCAGTAGCCTGCTAGACAAATCCACTCCTCCATTTGACCTAATAGTGGGTGTACACTAGCAGCAGCTGAATCTGAACTCTGAAAGTATGTTTAACATTAGATATTGATTTTTTAAATCAATGAATATAAATTGTAATAATAATCAATAACTAATTAAAACATCGAGCTCATGTTTTTAGGGCATTCCAGTGGTCCTTTAAACCTAGATACAGGAAAGGTCCCAATGATATTAGAAATCAAAACTTTACATATGAATAGGAATGAGTTGTTATTATATCAAATCTAAATTAGTGTTACATCATTAGCATAAAATGTTGCTAATATTACACAGAAATTACTTTTTAACATTCTCCCTCTTTGGTTCTTTTCTTTATCTTAGGTCAGTAAAGCATCAATGCAAGTTTTTTTCATGTGAAACCTATGTTTTAGTTCACCATTAATTAACCTAACAAATTACATATGCAAATAGGAGCAAATCAAAGCCAGAAAATATAATTTAAAAGCATAAAGCCTCATTCATTTGAGGCATCTGAAGATCCAGGCTATTCAATTGGCGTCTGTTTGCGGGCTCCATCTAGGTTACGGGCTCCGGTCTCCGATTCCTTGCAATGGTTAATATCGCAAGTTAAAGCCCGTCCACGCCTTTGATCTTTCATGGCCGGAAGAGTTCCGATCTCTAAAATCGCAAATCGCTATTCAATTACTCCGATTCCCCCTCGCTAACCACCCCGCCAAGGCCAAAAATGGCAAAAGTCGGACCACAAGTTACGGGTTCCAAGGAGGACTTGCAAAGGACTTAAAGACATGTCCGGAGCACTTTAAATGCAATCAATACTGCACTTTATAATACGGGGAAAGTGATGAAAGGTGTTAGAATTAACTGCCCAACAGTCTTAAGCCCGCAAATCGGCAAACAAAAATCATAAATTTTTATGTTTCAATTAGGGGTTAGATCATTCTCGGGAATCAATAGGTTAATAGAAATCAGGCCACCCATATGGACTATTACATTGGCTTCATTCATACTTATTATTTAGGACATTGCGGGTTTGCAGGGTCGATCGCATATCGGACCCCGACTCTCTAGTTGATTGACATGTCACCTCCATGTTTTACTGTTGTAATGATGACGGGCTACTTTTCTATTGGCAGTTTCTAACTCTGGAGTTACGTTCTTGCTTAATTGATCATGTTCCTGCCCTGAAATGCTACTTACGATGGCGTGGTTTACGGTTTTGGCTTTCAGGACGTAACTTGTGGGCTTGATCAATTGATTAGCAGCGTAAGTCTAGGATGCTGCAGGCCCGCAGACATACGGCCTACATCCCAGAAGTTGCGGCCTCCTAATTGAATGAGGCTCATAGTTTGAGCACTATGGAAAGTGAAATATTTCAAATGAGATAACATGTAATCTCAGTTGAAATATCTTACCTTCTTTTAAAATTGTCTTAAAGGTGTTTCATTAGAAAATGTAATTAACAAAAATAATTGTGTGAGGGCTTCACTGTGCTTTTGACTTTTGATGGTCTGAGATTATGTGCTCTTTCTTGTAGAGAAATAAGTTAGACATATACTGCCTTATTAAATTGTCATTTGGCCAATTGAATAGGGCTCTAAATAAGCACAGAGCATATTTTTTGACAGAAGTTTTTAGTTAGTGAACTTCTATCCATAAGCAAGGTCTTCACTAACAAAAAACTTCTGTAAAGAAAATATGCCCTGTGCTTACACAGAGCCCTATTCAATTGGCCAAATCACAACTTAATAAGGCTAATAATACCAAGATTTTGTTAGTTCTTTATTTACAAAAGTTATAATGGCTTCTGTGTGTGTTTTCTGGCACACTTGCAAATCATAGGCCATTTTCAAGTATTCACTTTTAAAATGTTTGTTTTCTTTCATAACTTAACTAATTAAAAACATTTCTGAAGAGCTGTATTCAAAATATTAATTAACTAGCGACTTGCCCGTCAAAAATGACGCCATAAAATGCAGGCGTGGCATGTGCTCTGCGCATGTGTAAACTTGCAACTTTGCGAGCTTTACACACACACAATTATGCAATTATGACAACTATATATATATGATATAATAATAAAAGAATATTGTTTAATGGTGTTAGTGGGAGGAGATGCATTTAGGGAATTACAAAGATTTATAAATCCACTTTGTTTATAAATAGGTATACATAAATATTAAAATGTAAATGAATTTGCTATGCACACAGAGTTAAACAGAATGTATATGACCAGCATTTACAATGATATGACACACTATGGAATTATATATATGAAGTTTCTAGTGATGTATAACAGTAGGATAATTTAAAAACGCATCTTGATAAATATTTGTTTGATTTTTAAACTAAAGAGCTATATTTAATGGGTGTACCTCATATATGGAATAAACACTGCACAAATAACTTATAATGTTATTTAAGTATTGATATATTCAACAGGTTTTCGTGTACAACACTTTAATTGAAAATTCCCTGATTGATACTTAAAGAATCCTTTTGGTTTGGTAAAAACATCACATATTTGTAAAGTATGTAACAAAATAAAATTTGTAAGTATGCAAGACAGGAAACTAGAATAATTTCTAGAGAAAAATCTCAGATTCAGATGTCTTTGTGTCATGGGAAATTCCATTTTAAAACTGCTAGTTTGTCTGTCCCCATCTGGATCACTACCTTGATGAAAGGGGTTTGTGTACTTCTGTGAAGCTGTGAGCTGTACCATGTAGGGTCAGCCAAGATGGGCAGGTCATACCAGAGAGTATGCCATTCCAGTATCTTTGCAAAGATAACCTTATGGATAAGCACAATCAAAGACCTAACTGTACCTGGCATGCTGAGGTCCATAGGGTCACGGTGAGTTGGAACTGACTGAATGGCTAAGCAACAACGTGTGTCTGTGGCTTGAAATGAAGGATTATCCTATTTGGTTTTCTCTACTATTCTATTGTCTGAAGATGATGTTTTCAACAGAAGTGAATAGAATTGCTCTCTCTTCTTTTTTCCCCCAGAATGCTGCTGGTCTATTGTGATCAACTAAAGGGAAGAACTGTGATGAACTTGGACCCTAAAGGGTTTGTCGCAAAAGAGGGGTTCTTAAAAGAAAAGAAAACATCATTGGTTTTCAATAAGTAATAACACATTAATAACTTTGAGAGAATGTGAAGTTTAACGGGTGTGTATATATATTTACATTTATTATATATATAATAAAAAAAACATTTTGTTATGAATGTTTTGTAAAGTATACTTTTTAATCATTCTAGTAAAAGTTATAATTTGGAAATGCATGCTTTTCATTGACATTGGGTAAGGGAGAATCACTCCATGAATGTTTTCTGTAATAGTATATACATGTAAATATTGATTGATTAATTGATTTTTGGGGTATTTCTTTATTATTTTGTTTATAACAAAAAACTATATAACACATTGATTTTGTCCATTAAACTCCCCCATATCTAACTATACAGGAGTCTTACATCCAACTTGAAATAACATCTCTAAAATGTATCTAACCTGGATCACATGAATAATTATTTGAACATGAACCTAGTATGCATCTCTGGTCAAACTGCCCCATATTAAAATGGCAAGTCTCCCCTCATGTTTGCTATTGTCTACCATGTTGTTTGTCTAAATTTGTTATAAACATTGTGAAATATACCTGGTTTAAATGTGTTGAAATGATATATGGTTCCCAGTGTGTAAGAAATGTCTTTATCAGGGCTGCTTCTAACCAGTCCATGAAATTATCTTCTGCTTCTATGATAGTTTTTTGCTTATTGTTGTATTTGTATTTACAATATGTAAATTTATCAACTACAACATTTCTACACAAAAGTTATAGAAGTAACAACGGTCAACAAATATAAACCATATATATTCAAGTCACTATGATTATCTTGGAGACAAAGCGGAGAAAAACAAATGATTTGCTCTGGGAAACATTTGAACTAGACCCATTTGGCCCATGTCTTACTTCAAATACTCATGGTGTCAAAAAATCTCTTTATTGACTGATTTGTTATCTGTCAATAGATAAATAATCATCAATTGTAAATAAACATATTACATTTAGAAAAACATATTATTGCAAAAAAGTTGGTTCCACTGGTGGCACGAAGAATAACTATTCACCACTAGGGAGCATCTGTGAACCAATATTCAATATGGCAGTTTGCAGTGTATGAAGGAAACATTGACTATTGATATATTTATGACTCATTGAAAATGGATAAAATGTTTTAGGATTTAAAAACAAATAATACAGCCTCAAAGTTATTAATTATTATAAGCAATTATGCCACATTGAAATATGCCATTTTTGTTTCTGCTATCAACTTCCTTAGGTGCGAGAAGACTAATTATGTAGATGAAGATTCTTTTTGTACATATGGAATGTGGCAGCAAAGACTGCCAGTGCTTACAATATGACTAAAGAGAAGCCCCTTATTTTAAAAGGTCCCACTGTCCCAAGAAAGAAGCAGACATGATCAGGTCGGAAATTCAATGTCCTTTACAGGGCTAGATACGGTTTCATATTTTCCCTGCTCCCCCTGGGTGTAAACTTTTCACATCCACTGGTGCCCTTTAATATGCAGCCAATTCACTTAATGCTGATTGTAAATTGGCATATTAGAGGGGAAAAATAGCAAAAAATTAAACGAAAAGAACTTAACGTGTGCATTTGATAAAGAGCAAAAAAAAAATACAGATTTAATGATATGCTTATAGGGCACCTCAGTTCTAAAAACCTTCCCCATGTGGTACCTTGTAGAAAGAATTTGAGTTATATCATCCATTTTTCTCTCAAATTTCACAAAGCATAAATACAACACATAGAAGGCAACCTTATATACAGCACTCGTGGCTCAGTATAGCATATACTGTACTAGATAATAAGGAGTTTGCTGGGTATATAATAATATTCACTGAGACTTTTAAGTGTTAAAGTCTTATAACCATTCTTATCTATACCAACTAAGAATGCTCTTCTGGCTTATCACTCCCACTGTGAGAGATAATTAATATTATGAGATAACGTCATCAAGAGACAGAGAGAGAGCAACGTTCCATGTAAATTTTGCTTCAAATATCAAGCTCAATTATCTAACACTTCTAGGCAGGAAAGATAATTTTATTGTAAACAAGAGACTGTCCCTCCAAGAGAGGGGATATTGTGAAATATGGGTTTCTTTATGTGTTTTGCTTTCTCATATTTAACTTTTTGTAAAAGAGCTATTGTTCTTATTTGAGAGCTCTGTAACTTGTTTTGGATATGAAATTAACTGAAACACTGTTATTTTGCAATAAAATCGAGATTGAATGGATGTAAACCAGGGAATGCAGTATCTTTAAATTGCATTAATTTGACTGTTTTGAATGACGCGGAGGCTGCACAGGCTCCCTGGGTCAGCCCGTAGCGTCGCGTGACCCAGCGGAGCCTGTGAGGCTATCAGCCAATCAGGTGCGTCGGGGGCGTGTCGGAAGCCTGTTTCGCGCTGTTGAGCACAGCAGCGCGGTCTCCCGACTGGAATGTAAAAGTAGGAAGGTTTAATTACTGAGATTCCACCCCAGCTTACCAGCACATAAGGGGATATACTTGTTGAGGCTATTCTTCCTTGTTGTGTTTTTCTTCCTCCGTTTTTGTGTCTTTGTGTGTCTTGCCTGTGCTGTGAGTGTGTTTTGTCTGTGTGTGTCCCTGTGACTGTGTGTGCCTGGTGCTGCTGCTTGTTGTCCCCCCTGTTTGTCCCCCTGGTAGTCTTAGTATGGATCCAGAAGGCTTAGAGGCTTTGCTGGCTGAAGTTAGGACCCGTGCTCTAAGACCGACCAACATCTGGATATTCCAACGCCCGAGGAAGTCTCAGGGGAACCCCTACAGGGGGCGGCGGAGGCAGTGCTAGCCTACTCCAGCCGCGCAGGCTTAGGTGACCAGGACCGTTCCTCAGACGAGGAAAGGGCGGTATGGGTACAGGCATGCAGGTCGCGGAGAGCTAGTGACTGTTCTTCTTGTACCCACAGATCCAGAAGGAGATCCAGGTCGAGAAGCAGGAGATCTTGTCGGTGCAGCTGTGCCTGCACTGGATCTGAGAGGAGGAGCCCGCGGAGGGCCAGACGGTCAGAGTCCCCGGAGCGTCAGGAGAGACGCAGGGATACTCCGTTGGCTGTATCTACTCCAAATCTTCCAGAAGCAGGTGAGCGCTCAGATTTGAGCTGCGCAGCAGACAAGGGAGGGTTTATTGGGTCATTAAAGACTCTACTAGCTGCGCACAACATCGCGGTTAGCGAGCACGAGATGGGAGCTTGGATAGGGGGGCTAGCGAAGGGCGCATGGTCCCAGCCAGCAGCGGCAGTGGCGCCAGCGAGCGCAAGCGAGGCGTTAGCTAGCATGCGCGCGCCCGAGCCGGTAGGCAATGCGGTTGCAGCAATAGGTAGTACCAATGCAGGAGTTACCGACGCAGCCATGAGACCTATAGTCTTATGCTCGTTGGATAACTTAGGTGCACACCTTACCCAGGAGGTTAAGGAAAAGATCTGGAGGAGGGAATTTATAGAGTTGTTTTCCCTTCTCCCTATGTCTAGGCAAACAGATTTGGCCGAGAGGGGCCCCAGGGAGGGGGACGAGCGGCGGAAATCTTTTGCTAGGCTACCTAGGACGTTTGATACATGGCTGCAAGCATTTTCAATCTGGGCTTGCGTACTGTGTGAGCGGCACCCCGAACAGAGTTCGGGATTATTCGTTTACATAGACGAAATTCGGAATGCTCACAAGGTCTATGGGGGTACAGCCTGGTGGCGGTACGATGAGGAATTCCGGCAATACTTGGCATCAAGGCCAAGCATGGCGTGGAGTGACAAAGCGGTGGCGTATTGGCTAAACATCATGACACCCATGAGAGTCACGACGCCCTTTCGGGGCGTTGCCGGTGGAGCTAAGGGCCCCACCCACGCCTCGGGAGCAGGCCTTAAGACCTGTTTTGCGTATAACGAGGGGGTCTGTAGATGGGTCCCTAACTGCAGGTTTAAGCACGCATGCTCGAACTGCGGAAGTGAACACCCCCTGTCTAGATGCGGTAGACCAAAAGAGGGAGGTAGGGGCGAACCTCCTGCAAAGGGGTAGGACGCCCATACGCCTCCCCGCCATGCTGCCGTGGCTAAAACGCTACGGTAAATTGGCAGGCACCGCCGAAGCGGCGCGCCTGTTGGAGGACGGTTTCCGAGAAGGATTCCGGATCCCATGCGGGGTCGACATTCAAGGTTTTCTTGTTCCAAACCTGAAGTCGGCCAGGGATTTCCCAGGGGTAGCTCAAGCTAAGGTGCTTAATGAGGTAAAATTGGGGAGGATGGCAGGACCATTTGTGGCCCCGCCCATCCTGGGTTTAGTCGTGTCTCCACTTGGGGTGGTTCCCAAGAAGGAGAAGGGTAAATTTAGGTTGATTCAGCATCTCTCCTACCCCAGAGGTCGTTCGGTAAACGATGGCATCTCAAAAGACCAGGCTACTGTGTCTTATGAGTCATTTGACCGGGCGGTCAACCTGGTGAGGAGGGAGGGCCAGGGGGCCCTTATGGCAAAAGTGGACATCGAGGCAGCATTCAGATTGCTCCCCGTACACCCGTCAAGCCATAGGTTGCTGGGGTGCTTCGTAGACGGAAGTTACTTCGTTGATTTATGTTTACCCATGGGATGCTCGATATCCTGTGCTTAGTTCGAGGCCTTCAGCAAATTTTTACAATGGGTCGTGAGCATCGAGGCAGGGTACAAGAGTATTACCCATTACCTGGATGATTTCCTTTTCGTTGGCCCAGCAGGAAACGACGCTTGCCGTTTCATGCTGGAGGTGTTCACCGAAATCTGTACAGAGTTCGGGGTACCGCTGGCCCATGACAAGACGGAGGGCCCTACAGAACAAATGACTTTTCTAGGGATTCGGATTGACTCCTGCAAAATGGAGTGCAGCCTTCCCTTAGAGAAGGTGGTGGACATGCAAGCGGAGATTAAGGCGCTACTGGGCGCGCGGAGGGTAACCCTGCGGCGGTTGCAATCAATATTGGGGAAGTTGAATTTCGCATGCAGAATTATCCCCATGGGGCGGATATTCTGTAGACGGATGTCACTGGCTACTATAGGGATTGCGAAGCCGCATCATTTCCTAACAGTCTCTAGGGTTATGCGCGATGATGCGAGGGTGTGGGCGGTGTTCCTCGCCGATTTTAATGGGCGGGTGCTCCTTCAAAAGGAGGGCGCCACCAGCGCAGAGCTAGATCTCCACACCGACGGGTCAGGACCGATTGGCTGTGGGGCTTATCTCCAAGGGAGATGGTGCGCTGCGGCGTGGCCGGAGGAATGGGAAGAGGCGGGTTTAATGCAGAACCCTACATTCCTTGAGCTGTTCCCCATGGTGGTAGCAGTTCATTTATGGGGTGCCTGTTTCAGGGACAGGCGAGTCATTTTCCATTCGGCTAATAAAGGGTTGGTGGAGGCCTTGAACAACATCACGGCAGCATCCGTACCGGTAATAAGATTGCTCCGGCATCTTGTGCTATGTTGTCTTCGCTTGAACATATGGTTTCAGGCAAGACATGTGACAGTAGTGGAAAACGGAGTTGCTTACGCCCTCTCTCGGTTTCAGGAGGACCGCTTCAGGGCGCTGGCTCCTTATGCGAACGCCCTGGGGGAGAACATCCCCGAGGAGCTTTGGGAGATTGGAGCTGTCAGGTAACGAGACTCGTGAGACAGTCTGTTGCCCCAGCGACTTGGACCGCTTATAGACGTGTGTGGGCAAAATGGGATAGTCTAGTGGCACTGGCAGGTGGTGCCACGACGGAAGAGAAGAGCATAGGGATCCTGCTTTGGTACCTGCTGCGGTGCGCCGAGCAAGGCGAATCAAGAACCGTAGTAGGGAGACAGGTCACGGCGCTTGCTTTTATGTTTAAGCTTGCTGGGCAGAGGGACCTTACAAAGGAGTTTCTAGTGCGCAAGGTGGTGCGCGGAATGTTCAGCGGGTCGCAAAGGCCGGATAGTAGGCGGCCAATAACATTTGCGCTGTTGCTGAGATTGGCTCAGGAGTTGGTGGTGGTTTGCAGGAACCCCTTTGAATCCCTACTTTTCCGAACGGCTTTTTCCCTGTCGTTCTTCGTAGCGTTTAGGATAGGGGAGTTAGTCGCGAACAGTAGACACGGTTCGGGGGGACTGCAATTGGTGGATACCTGCCTCAGGGAAGGCATGGTGGTATTGTGGTTGCGGAGGTCAAAGACCGACCAAGTGGGTAAAGGAAGAGAAGTTGTTCTGCATCAGGTTGGCATGGAGTGTTGCCCATATGCATGTGTAATGGAGTACCTTAAGCAGCGACCGGCGGGACGGTGTTCGCTGCTGGTACATGCCGATGGAACGGCACTGTCAAAGTACCAATTTAAAAAAGTTTTAAAAAGCGCCCTGCATCGGCGCGGTTTTAAGCAGTCCGACTTCGGAACACACTCTTTTCGGATTGGAGCTGCCATAGAAGCGGCTAGGTTGGGGTTGCCCGACGCGACAGTGAAGCGCATCGGGAGGTGGGACTCAGAACGTTTTCGGTCCTATGTAAAGCCAAATGCAGTGGTATAATGGTGTTGCTTTCTACTTTCAGGGGAACAGAAGCAACTATGGATTGTGGGTCATTCATACGTGTACTGGGACCACAGGCTAGCCGCAGTTACCGAAGAAAAGGCACAACTGGGCTTTCCTGTTACGGACTTGCGCGTACGGTGGTGTGGCATTCGGGGTCTGCGATGGGCGCAGCTCGACGGTATCCTGGAAACTTACGGGCAGCGTTACGGTCAGCCCAGCGTGATAATAATTCATGCCGGCGGAAATGATTTGGGGACAAAGCCCATGAGACGGATGTTGAAAGTGATGAGACGAGACTTTGAGAAGTGGGTGAAGAAGTTCCCTGGCACGTTCCTTATCTGGTCCGAGATGATTAAGAGAAGATCGTGGCGTAACGCACGCGACCCAGTATGTTTGGACAAGGCTAGACAGAAGATCAACCAGCAGATTGCGAATTTTGTGAGGAAGCATGGTTTCGTTGCCATCCGGTATAAAGAGTTCGAACCGGTCGGTGCTGATGATTTTTTCGCGAAAGATAAGGTTCATCTTACGGAAATAGGGTACGAGTTGATGATGCTGGAGTTTAGGGAGAGTGTTTTGCGGGCCTTGGCTTTAATGTCCAGCAGGGGGGAATCGCAGCCTCGGGAGGCGTCCCTCGCATGCTCCGTGGCGGGAGGTGAGTTGCCCGGCCCACTGGCCTAAGGGGGCGATGGCCCCACCTCACAGGGCGTGCTTAAAGATAAGCATTGGGGCTTTGGGCAGGGCTCAAAGAGTGAGGTCACTGTTCGTGGCCGGGCTCCTCCCCCGGAAGGAAATGACTAAATTAGTAATTTAAATAAGTTATGGTTGTTGTTTACATTGTTTCAAAATAAAGCTGTGGCCCGTTGTTTCTCCCAACTCAAGTTGTCGTGTCAGTTATTCCATTACCTAGCCTAAATGGATCATGCATGGGTCATGAATGACGCGGAGGCTGCACAGGCTCCCTGGGTCAGCCCGTAGCGTCGCGTGACCCAGCGTAGCCTGTGAGGCTATCAGCCAATCAGGTGCGTCGGGGGCGTGTCGGAAGCCCGTTTCGCGCCGTTGAGCACAGCAGCGCGGTCTCCCGACTGGAATCCCACCCACCCACCCTGTATTTTGTTGTTAACAGATGTATATGGAGTATTCTTTAAAAAAAAAAAAATATATATATATATAATATAAATAAGAAATATGGAAATTAATATATATTTTGGTTAAAGAATTTGGAGAAGTGGCTAGTGTATGTTGTGTAATGTTAATTTATGACTGGGCGGCGGGAGGTAAGTTGCCCGGCCCACTGGCCTAAGGGGGCGATGGCCCCACCTCACAGGGCGTGCTTAAAGATAAGCATTGGGGCTTTGGGCAGGGCTCAAAGCGTGAGGTCACTGTTCGTGGCCGGGCTCCTCCCCCGGAAGAAAATGACTAAATTAGTCATTTAAATAAGTTATGGTTGTTGTTTACATTGTTTCAAAATAAAGCTGTGGCCCGTTGTTTCTCCCAACTCAAGTTGTCGTGTCAGTTATTCCATTACCTAGCCTAAATGGATCATGCATGGGTCATGAGCTTATTAGATACATGCATCCAACATCATCAGAATTTGTAATATATCATCATATATAGCACTTCCTCCTTGACTACTTCAGCTTTCAAATAAGTGGCAAGTAGCTTCTTAAAAAGATGTAAAACATTACGTTTTGTGTAAGACATAAGCCCTCGTACATACTCTGAAACAGGGGTAAACAACCCAGGGGTCTAGAACTGAATGCGTCTCAGTTGAGATTAAGACATAGCTCTTCTGTCAATCCCAATTACAATAGCATGGGATGAAATCATAAACTAGAGTGATAGAGCGGCCGCTAGAGTCAGTGACAAGCTGTGCCCACATCAAACATATTTTACCTTCCTCCACACACCGATACAAATTATTTGCATACATTTGTTCACAGCCACTTTATTAATCTTTTTGTCAACGTGATAAAACTCGGTGTCCATGTGACAGCATGTGCTGCCAGAGAGAGGAGTCGCTTTGCCTGCTAGCCAGAAATTTAGCGGGTTCAGCCCCAGAGGGGCAACACTTAAGCCATGACAGAATCTAGGTCCCTAATCATTCCCTCTTGCTAGCAACTTGGCTACAAAATGCCTGCGCCTGTAGCTGTAATTCAGTAGATCGCTGTAGCTATCAGAGCAATAAAAAACACAGGGAGAGTGGATGTGAGCTTCTTCCAGTGATCATGTAGCTCTGCAGTGCGGATCTTAGAGGGGAGTAGTATCTGAAGGGAAGACAGGGAGGAGGCTGGGTAGCTGACTTGAATCACCACCCAGCTCCTGCCCAGCCCTCCACCCGCTCCAAATCCCAGTGGTCATGCCCCTTTTGGCCATTCTTTCCTCTAGGGCACAGTTGAGCAATTAATTTCCCAAAGGGGCCACATGAGAAACTCAGAATGTTGTGAGTGCCGAACTTAATTCTGCTCAATATTACTTTTATAGCTTTATTTTATTTTCTCAGTGCCACGAGCAGTATCTACAGAATGCTATCCATCCCAGTTAGTCACAATACTGCTGCTCACAAATTGCCCCCATTTAAAATCGGCAGTGTTTTTTTTGTCCAGGACACAAATTTGTATCCCACTGTAGGCCACTGTAGCGTGCCGCACATGGGCAACCAAAGGGCGGGATGTGCCCAGGTCTGTGAATTTGATTTAATGCCAGTGTACTTTGATTATTAAAAGCCCAATAGATTCCATCAGACATTTCTATATATCTTATTTTGCTTAAGCGTAACTAACTGATGCAAATGGTCTTATATACCTGCTTTTTTGAACCCTTGATCCAAAAATTAACCAAGATTCACTCTTTAATTATAAAAGGTTGCAGACCCCTGCTCAGAAAGGTCACATTAAATCATCTGTTTAGGTAACAAATGGTACACTTTCAGTACCCAGCACAGATAAACACACCATTCAATTAACTCCATTTAAAACCACATTGATATGCAAATATTCCTGTATTCACACCAGCGTGCCATCAGTTGGAGACCGTTATCAGTGAATAGACTGCAATCAGAAGCTGCTATAGGTGCTTTGCAATTCTGTGTCCAGTAATCATTAATAAAATGAGCATTGGCTCTTTACAACAGAAGTTTATCTCTTTTCTCCTTGCCCCATGTATTTTGCCATATGATTTTGAAGTCTCTAAAATAATTGTATTTTTTGTCTTTGGCAATATTTAAGATAGCACTATGCATGTTACAATTAGATTATCACACCTAAGCATAAACAACACTTTTATTGAAGTAGCACATTATTCCATGAATTCTAAATGTTTTCAGACTTCGATTTCAGAAACCGTTAAAGTATCACTTAATTCTCATTTTTATTATACTATTTTCATGAACTACACTTGAAAATAGGCTACATGTTTTTGGATGTAAAAAATAACATAGCCTTTTATATGTAACTAGTAACTTGCCCATCAAAAATTACGGGATAATATTTGATGTGTCTCCCCCCCCCCCTTGTCTCTTCCCCCCTCTCCCTCCCCTGTGCCTCTTCCCCCTCTCCCTCCCTTGTCTCTGCCCCCTCTCCCTCCCGTGTCTATTCCCACCTCCCCTGTATCTCTTTCCCTTCTATCCTGTCTCCCCCCTCACCTGTGTCTCTCCCCCTCCCGTTTCTTTCCCCCCTCCCCTGTGTCTCTTTCACTTATCCTGTCTCTTCCCCCCTCCTTGTGTCTCTTTCCCCTCTCCCACCTCCCCTGTGTCTCTTCCCCTCTCTTCTTCCTCCCCTTTGTCTCTTTCCACCCTCCTCTTTCCCCCTCTTCCTTCCCTGTGTCTCTTTCCCCCCACTCCACCCCTGTATCTCTTCCCCTCCCCTGTGTCTCGTTCCCCCATGTCTCTTGTCCCCCTCCCCTGTATCTCTTTCACCCTCCCCTGTGTCTCTCCCCCTCCCCTGTGTCTCTTTCTCTCATGTCTCTTTCCCCCCCTCCACAGTGTCTCTTTCCCCCCTATCCTGTGGCTCTCCCCCCGTGTCTCTTTCCCCCTCCTCACTCCTCTTTCTTTCTCCCCTTCCCTGTGTCTTCCCCCATCCCCTGTGTCTCTCCCCCCTCCCCTGTATCTCTTCCCCCCTCTTCTCCCTCTTATCCCCTCCTCCTCCCCAGTGCGCATGCGCGGCTTGTGGTGCTTATAAGAGAGCAGTGCGCATGCACGCTAATGCCACTCACTCCACATGCGCAGCTTGTATGGATTCCGTACAATAGTTTCCGTAGTGTGCATGCGACCGCCCCCCCCCCCCCCCCTCCCGATCATTACACTCTACGGAAACTATTATATGTGACTAGAGACTTGCCTGTCAAAAATGACGGCATGAAACAGTGTTATAAACATTATGTTTCCTACCTCCTGCCTCCTTCCCCCTCCCTCCCCTGTGTGTCGTTACCCCACCTCTCTCCCCTGTGTCTCCTTTCCCCTCTCTCTTCCTTGTGTCTCCTTTCGCCCATCTCCCTCCCCTGTGTCTCTTTCCCCCTTTCCTTTTCCCCCTCTTCCTCCCCTGTGTCTCTTCCTCCCCTCTCCTTCCCTTGTGTATATCCCCCCTCTCCCACCCCCTCTCCTATGTCTCTTCCCCCCTCTCCCTCCCCTGTGCCTCTTCCCTCCTTCCTGTGTCTCTTCCCCCCAGCCCTTCTCTGTGTCTCTTCTCCCTCCTGTGTCTCTTGCCTCATCTCCCTCCCTTCCTCTGTGTCTCTTCCCCCTCTCCCTGCTCTGTGTCTCTTCTCCCTCCCCTATGTCTCCTTCTCCCCTCTCCCTCCCTCCCTTGTGTCTCCTTCCCCCTCCCTCTCCTGTGCCTCCTTTCCCCCTTTTCCCCCTTCTTTTGCGCATCATATATATATATATGGTGTCGTAATTGCGAGTTTGCTCATGAGCAAACCTGTAATTTGCGAGCGTTACAGACAAACTCACAATTACGACAACTATATATACGATGCTGCTGTGGAGTCTACCATATTGGTTTCTACTCATTAATTCAACTTCCTGTGGTGAGAGGAGACTTTGAATGCACAGGAATTTGTTATTTCAACAGAAAATGCATCAGTGAAAACTGCTAGAGCTTTTAATAAAACTATTGGAAAACACATTAGTTTACAAGGACACATCCTCCTAAGAAATTAACAACAGAATCGGCTCAGAAAAAGAAAATGGAACCTCGCACTAAAGAATAATTGCGTAGAAATGTTAAAGTTGTGTTTTTTATGCTTTTACAAACATTTTACTCATTATTAAGTTTTAGTGTTCGATCATTCAAAAGGCCATATAAAGGGAAAAAAATTCCAACAATGGTCCTTTGACAAGCAACATTTTTAACAGGCCACAAATTGTACCCATTGTTGCGGTTTTCTATATTTAGTTTATTCTTTGCAGTTTATAGAACTTCTCTTGTAATTACTTTTATAATCTGTTTCATGAAACTGAAAGAGAGAATGTCGGCTGGGGTGGTGACCGTTACTAGGCCTCAGGCATAGATTAAATGGTAGCTGTTGCCTAGGTCACAGAAAGGTGTAGGTGTAAAGAAACTGGCAGGGATCCCTCATGGTGAAGGAATGAGGTGTTATTTCACCAGTTTCTTCCCGCCCCTTCTCAAAATTAAAACAAAAGCTGAGGACTATAATGTAGCTTTTCTACGGAATACAAAAAAGACAGAAGAAACAAGAACAAATAAGTGCTCCTGGGAACTAGTGTATTTACAGAGAGAAGTCTACTGATAATACTTGTGTCTGAGGTAAATGTAGGCAACTCCTTAAAAGACTCCAAACGACATGTAAGGAGACGCAAACCATAAACACTTCATTTCTCTCTCAGATAAAGCTTACAAACTGAGAAAAAAAATTATAATGAAGACAATCATTTATTTTCTTTTACTATTAATACATTTATTATTGATGTTACTCTTTTATTTTTTATTGAGTTTTTTTTGTTCATCTTAGCCTTATTTTTATATAGTGTATACTTCTTTTATATCTACATTGGTTAAAGTGAATTTGTAAACTATTACTTGAACTAATTTAATAAAAAGTAGATGAGATATTTATATATCACTATAAAGACAGCAATGCGTTAAACAGAATAATCTCTTATAAAATATATATTATATCCTCTTCATATATATATATATATATATATATATATATATATATATATATATATATATATAAAGCATTGTTTTCTTAAACTGTATCATTTTATGACCTCACAGGAATATATTCACTAAGCATTGTATGAATGGCTTTCTGCTTTGCATTCAGCTATTCCCTTTATGTGCTTTATTTTATTAAAAAGTACCAAAAATCATACACTTTTTTTACCTGTTTGGAGCTGCCATCTGTAGCTAATGCAGCTCATGAATACACAGACTGAAATGCAGTCTTTCAAATTAGTCTGTCAGTGACCTCTCTCAAGTATCATCTTGCATTTTGTTGCCTCAGATTGGTTACTATCAGCCACTGCACACCCTGTAGAAGTACAATGTCTTCAGGAGATACAGAGGGGAGGAAACAATTAGGAACTATTTGTAAGAGTTTAGGCAAAAAAAAACAAAAAAAAACAGTGATTTTAAGCATGTTTTAATAAAATAAAGTACACAAAAGTAGAGCTATACATAGGTAATCCAGAAACGTTCCATGTCTCCTTGTTGTTTTTTAGTCTTTCAGTCGTGTCCAACTCTCAGTTACCTTATGGAAAACAGCACAAGTTGCAACTGGAAACACATTGTATACTTATTGTTCATGAGAGAGTACATATGCTTATTTTATGTGTCTTTAAAACAATATAAATGTTATCCTGTATGTTTGCTGCATGTCAGAGAAGCAGATATAATACTAAACAAACATTTCCAAGTAGGCAGCAACCATGTAACTTTCCAGTATTCGGGGTCCTGCCAGAGTCTGACATGGAATTACCATCACTGCAAGCCAAGATATAATTAACATAAGTCCCCACTTAGTCACTCTAGGAAAGCCCTGGAATTTAGGGGGACTGGCAGATACAAAATATAATCTGATTAGTTCTGCAATGAGCCCACCAAAGGGCCGATTTAATTTTAAAGGTGGCCACGTAGTTCAAGAAAAACTGAACTTTTGTGAATTGTTATTGAATTTTACACATGACCCATTCTCCCACACATATTCAGAAAGAGGCAGCTTGCAACAACAACTGCAGGTTCTGCTCTCCAGAAATGTAAACACCCCTCTCATACCCACACTATGTTATTCTAATTTAAAAAATATACTTTATGACGTTTCCCTGTCTATTTACTTTGCCTAATAACTCTTAATCAGTGTTATTAATTATTTTTTTGTTTGTTTTTAATGCTGGACAACTGCTTACTTTCCTCATAGTAAAAGTGCCCCTAACTGCCTAAATGGGAAATTTATTAAGTAGATTTTCATTATAAACAAATAAAATGGAATCACATCAACCTTCCTAGCAAACATTTTTTGGGGATCAAGTGGAGTTAAAGAAATAACAGTATTTGCAACCTGTATTACCAGTTCTTTTATATGTGTGCATTAGACTATCATTTATCAGACTGGCTTAGAAAGACTACTATCTACAGCATGGCTTCAATATAATGATTATTCCTATGTGCAGACTGTAATGTGCTATGCAGAAGCCGAACATCAAATATAATGTACAGTGGAGTGATTAATTAGGCTGGGTATTTCATCATTCCTTGCCTCCAGTCTATTTCACAAAAAGTATTTGCCAACAAGTGTCAACAAAACGAAAAGACAGTAGAGTGCTAAAAACCTGCCAAGACACACATATTACTGACAGGATCAGACCATAAAAGGTGCATCCTTCTTTCACAGTGAACACTAGGATTGCCCCAACAGTTCCAGACAGAGACAGTGTAATTTTGGAAATTAATTACACCACGCAGACTGTCTGCTGCGGAATAAAAACACCCCCTCAAATAAAAACACACAGCTGTGAGAATGTGCTTGCTTGGATTAATGCACATGAATATGCCGTTAAGTACATTAGATGTCTTGTGATATCAAAGAATTGTATATTTGGTGCAATACACCTGGTGTTATGGTATTATTATTATAATTTATTTGTAACGTGCCAACATATTCTGTAGTGCTGTACAAGGGGAGAGAACAGGGAAAAATACAATATTAACAAAGCAATGTCAGCTTGCTTCACAGCACTGCTGTTAAAGTCTCTATCATAGGGTTTATTTACAACAAAATAAATTATCTAATTATTAGAACAGAATATAATCTGTAAACCAAATTAAAATATTATATTTTGTTGTTGTTCAGCCGTGTCCGACTCTCCATAACCGTATGCACTGCAGCACTCCAAGCACATTTATCATTAGGTCCCAGGATGTGCTCATCCATAAGGTTTTCTTGGTAAAGATACTGGAGTGGGTTGCCAGGTTCTATTCCAGTGGACCGCGATTTTCTGATCTCTCTGCTCTGACCTGGCCATTTGAATGACCATACACGGTATGGCTCACAGAATCATTGAAGTACACAAGCCTCTTCACCACAACAAGGTAGCGATCCAGAAGGGGAGTATAGATATTAGTACAAGCCATATCATATTATAGATATTATAATTTGTAACCTACCAGAATATTTAAAGGGACATGGAAAGTTTCTGGCTTTAATAATATAAAATAAAATATAGCTGTGTATCTATTTACTTGTATGCAGTAGCGTAGGAAGGGAGGTGTGCATGGGACGGAGCGCCCCGGGTGCCACTTCATTGGGGGTGGCAAAAATGCCCCCTCCTGCCTTCCACTGCACATTCCCCTTCCCCCGGTCCCCTGCTCCTGCTCTCTGCTTGTGTCTGCTGGCAGCGGGAGGAGCCAGCAGAGGGAAGAGCCAGCAGACCGGCAGCACGGAGCAGGAGGAGGGAGAGGTATGGGGGAAAGAAGGAGACATGGAGGAAGGGAGAGGCATGAGGGATATAAGAAGACTTGGAGGGATGGAGAGGTATGGGGGAGGGAGAGGCACGGGGGGAGAGAAGGAGACATGGAGGGAGGGAGAGGCATGGGGAAGAGAGGCAAAGGGGAAAAAGGGAGACACATGGAGGGAGAAAGGGAAGGGGGAGACATGGAGGGAGAGGGGAGACATGGGGGAGGGAGAGGCATGGGGGAGGGAGAGGCATGGGGGAAAGAAGGAGACATGGAGGAAGGGAGAGGCATGGGGGAGAGAAGAAGACATGGAGGAAGGGAGAGGCATGGGGGAGGGAGAGGGATGGGGGGAGAGAAGGATACATGGAGGGAGAGAAGGAGACATGGAGGGAGAGGCATGGGAAAGAGAGGCAAAGGGGAAAAGGGAGACACATGGAGGGAGAAAGGGAAGGGGGGGACATGGAGGGAGAGGGGGAGCCATGGGGGAGAGGGAAGCATGGAGGGAGAGGGGGAGACATGGGGGTAGAGAAGGAGACATTGAGGGAGGGAAAGGTATGGGGGAGGGAGAGGCATGGGGTGAGAAGGAGAATTGGAGGGAGGGAGAGGAATGGGGAAGAGAGGCAAAAGAGGAAAAAGAGAGACACATGGAGGGAGAAAGGGAGAAAGGGAAGGGGGAGACATGGAGGGAGAGAGGGAAACATGGAGGGAGAGAGGGAAACATGGGGGGAGAGGGGGAGACATGGGGGGAGAGAAGGAGACAGGGAGGGAGAGGCATGGGCGGAGAGAATGAGACATGGAGGGAGAGAGAGGCATGTCTCTCCCTCCATGTCTCCCCCTTCCCGTTCTACCTCAATGTGTCTCCCTTTTCCCCTTTGCATCTCTTCCCCATGCCTCTCCCTCCATGTCTCCTTCTCTCCCCCCATGGCTCTCCCTCCCCTCATGCCTCTCCCTCCATGTCTCCTTCTCTCCCCCCATGCCTGTCCCTCCCTCCATGTCTCTCCCTCCCTGGAGCAGTGTTGCATAGAAGAATGGGCAAAAATCCCAGTGGTAAGATGTGGCAAGCTCATAGAGACTTATCCAAAGCGACTTGGAGCTGTGATTGCCGCAAAAGGTGGCTCTACAAAGTATTGACTTTAGGGGGGTGAATAGTTATGTACATTTTCCTATTTGTTGTTTGCTTCACAATAAATAAAAAAAAAAATCTTCAAAGTTGTGGGCATGTTCTGAAAATTAAATGATGCAAATCCTCAAACAATTTATGTTAATTCCAGTTAATTTAGTTTTTGAGTCAACAAAACACAGAAAAAGCCAAGGGGGTGAATACTTTTGCATTTCCGCCACCCTTCTCTCTCTTTCTCTCTCCCCCTCTCACTCCCCCTTTTTTTCTCTCCTCTCCCCTCTCTCATTCTATCCCTCTCTTTTGCTCTCTCTTTCTTCTCCCTCCTCATTTTCTCTCCCCCTCTCTCTCTCCCCCCCCTCCCCCCACTCTCTCCCTGCTTTCTCTTTCTCTCCCTTTCCCACCCTCACTTTCTCTCCGCTTTCTCTTTCTCTCCCTTTCCCACCCTCACTTTCTCTCCTCTACCTCTTCCCCTTTCTTTCTCTCCTCGCCCCTCTCTGGGGGGGCAAACTCAGTGATAGCCTCCGGTGGCAAAAGCTCTAGCTACGCCACTGCTTGTATGTACTTTGTTTTATTAAGAAGTGCTTAAAATCTCTGGTTTTACTGCCTAAAATCAAACAAATTGTATTTGCTTATGTCTGCCGCTCATGAAAACAGACTCTGTCGTACTTGCTGTGCTGTGTCTCATACTAACCAATCCGTGACCATCTCTCAGCAACATGCTGCTGAGATGCAATCCCCGATGGGTTAGGACACTACACTTAAGCTCTACCTCTACAGACTTGTGACTGCATATGCAGTTTTTAGGCAGTAAACATGCATTTCTAAGCATTTCTTAATAAAATAAAGTACAAAAAAGTATATAAATACATAGGTATATTAGTTACCTAGTAAAATCCAGAAACCTTCCATATCTTTTTAAGATTTCTGATAATGTATTTAAAATTCTATTTTCTTTTTATATATATATAGATTTTGTCCTAATATGACTAGTTTACCTTGGAGAAACCTTGGATACAAGAAAAAACATATTGTTGGTCAATTTAGCAATAGAATTAAATGGAAGTGCAACCACCTCCTCAGATTCCAGGCAAACAATATGGAAGCTCCTAGACATAAGCAGGGTCTGCTAAAATTAATATGGCTTACACAGCTACTAATAGTGTCAGAATTTTTTCTGCCCTAATTACAGAGGTACTGTATATATGAACCGGCTTAATTTGTCAAAGTTTTCCACTTACATGCCACATCTTTGATTTATCACAGGATAGGGTGTTTAAAAGACAAGGGAGTGGTTACTTTCCTGTCATCACCCAGTAAATTTGAATTCTTCCTGCTGCTCAATGTATTTAAAATGGAGCGCTTTAGCGCAGGGTTTCCAATATTTTCCCATGAGGAGCCACACTGAAATTTGTTTCTCACCCAAAAGCCAGTGAGCAATTTTCATCAAAATGATTTATTTACTAGCGACTTGCGCGTCAAAGATGACGGGGCAATAAAATTGTAAGGCAGGTAATGCTGTTTGCCACAGACATTAATTTTTTTGGTGGTCTGAGATCCTTTGACGTTCATCGCCTGGCTCGCAATGAGCGCCTTTGCGCTCATTGTGAGGCTGTTGGTTGTTGTATTTTTTTCTGAGAGCCGCTTTCGCTGTTATTTTTTATGTTGGCGCTGATCTGCTTTTTGCGCTTATTGCAAGGCTTTGTGTGCTAGGAGTAGCGTTGGTGCTCGTTGTGGGGCGCGCAGTGAATGGCTTTTGTGTTTATTGGGATAGTGGTTTTTTTTGTGTCTATGTGTTTTTGTATGCTAATTAAATAATTAATAAATCAATATACTTTACCTATTTTGAAGTAATATATGCAGGAAGCATTGTGCTGAAGAGCTGACAATCTGTTTTGATGTTCCTGCAGCATACAATGTAGGTTTGCACTGTTGTGGAGCTAAGGTGTAAGTGTCAGCAATGTGTAGTGTAAATAGGCTGCGTGCGCGAGGGAAAGCTGTTAGTGTAGTTGTACTTCCGCTTTGTGTAAGCTAATGTTGTAAAATGGCGGCGACTGTGTTAAGCGGGTGTGGATGATTTAGCGTCCTTGCTAAAAGTGTATCTTTACCTCGTAGGCTTTTTTGAAAATCCGTATGTGCTTCGTGGTGTTTTGCGGCTTTAGGGTCCTGTAGCCATTTTTTCTCTCGCTTAGGGGATTTTCGTGTGTCTAAACTCGAGAATTTGGACTTAAATTGAGGTGTAACTTCACTTGCAGACGACCTGGGTATCCCCACCCCTTGCTGTGGGTAAGCTTTTTATGTGTTTTTTGTGTGTATTTAATGTTCTCAGGTGCGCGAGGTTCGGCCATTAAGGCCGTATTTTTGTGAGTTCGTAATGCTTTTTTTTCTAAGACCCGCGGTTCCTATTTTTTTTGTGTAAGTCCATATTTAGTGATTGCGTGTTAGATCTATTTTGTTTAAGTGCCATTTGTAACCGCTTGTGAGGCGCCGTAGAGCCTCCACCTGCGCAAATGCGGCCCCTCGCTTTGCGAGGGTCCGCGTTTGCGGCCTGCAATGAGCCAACGTTGGAGCCTCCACCTTCCGCAAATGCAGCCCCTCGCTTCGCTGATTAAACTGCGTCCCTCGCAGCGAGCTTGCAAAGCGTGACGACGGTTCGTAGTTTGACAACTATTATATGTGATATTACTTCATATCACCACTGCGCCTTAAGACTCCAGGCATGACAAAACAATGTCTTGTACTCAGGCATCCCTAGTTTTAGTGATATGGAGAGTCAGCCTCAATGCCTTTGTGTACTTTATTTGTATCAGTTATTACTTATTTAGTTTTTTGTTTGTTTTGTTTTAGGTGCATACATAAGAAACATAATGCTTGGGCCGTCATGAAAAGGCTTTGGACAAATATTTGTTTTCATGGGATTGAATGTGGTATACAGGTTATCAATTTACATAAGTGGAGTAAAGAAGAGGCTAAAGAAGTGGGCAGAGGGACAAAATATATACCCAGAATGATGCCCCTTTTCCTAAGTATAGATTGGTACCATGTTAGTCATGCAAAAAAAAAGAAATGGGTTGAGCAGATTTGATACCTTTAAATAGCTGTGTTAAATTGCAAGCTTGGGCCTCAATTACATTACTCCAGTAGGAGGTCTTACATGTAAAAATCCCAATGTAAATGCAAACATTGCTATGCTGCCTGAATTAAACCTTAACATGTAACCCTTTGCAAGGGCTTGCTCCCTGCTCTATGTGCAAAACATCCCACTATCACATTCCCCGCAATAAAATTATGTATGCTTACAGAAAGTTGAGTGAGGTGAGCAGGGGAGGAGGTACCAGTGGTGCACTGCACCAAGTCCCTCCTCTTGGGGAGGGGAGTTGGGTCCAATGATGTAAAAAAAATTGCATTTGCCATTGGAAAGGATCTTGAGGAGGTTCACTGAGTTAATTGGTACAGAGGGGAGTGGCACAATACAAAAAATGTTTACAGAAGCCCCAAGTTTCTCTAGCTCTGCATGGAGGCGAGAGTAGCTGATACTACGGACAAGGGGTTAGCCCTGCTAAAGGATGGATCGGATTACCTCTCCTCCCAATTGATGCTTAGTTGGCTGAATTGAATGCAGCTTCCTATGTCATCATTATTATTATTACTAGCCACTTGCCCGTCAAAAAATGACGGTCAATAAAAGAAAGTGTTGAAATGCTGTTTGTCACACAATGTGAGTGTACTGTGTGCCTCAAGTAACTAAATTTCTCCAAAAGCAGAAATGTACGTTACAAAAATAAGAAAAACTAAAATGATTAAAAAAAATAAATTAACATTACAGAACAAAAAAAAAAACCTAAGTCACCAAAAATAAAAAAAGTAACATTACAGAAAATAAAAAAATACATTACAAGCCCCCCACTACCAATTTTTTCAAAAAATTACACACCTGAAAATGAAATATATATAATACAATACAATTCCATAAAATACAATACAATAAAATACAATAGAATTAAATAAAATACAATTAAATAAAATACAATTAAATAAAATACAATACAATTAAATACAATACACCCCTATGTAATATACATGCCACTATCTAATATACATGCCACTATGTAATATACATGCCACTATGTAATATACATGCCACAATGTAATATACATGCCACTATATAATGTAATGTACATCCCACTATCTAATATACAATACTATCTAATAATCCATCCCCCTATCTATCTATCTAATATACAATACATGCTATCTATATATATATATATAATAGCTACCCTAATTCTAAGCTACAATAAAATAATTAAGAGCACTTACCTTTGAGATGTTTCTTGAGATCAGCAACCTACGGTAAAAAAGATGAAAAAAATTAATACAACACGTTTACATGAAATAACTAAACATTGTAAACATTCTAAATATTCTAAATATTATACTCCCCTTTCCAGCATGTCCCGTTCTCCATGTTCCGTCGTCCATCTTTGCGTCTTGTCCGGCGCTAGTCCTGTCAAAAAAAACATTACATTAGTAAACATAAAGCAAAGTGAAATAAACACAATTTACATTATACTTACCTTTCCGCGATGTCTCCGGCCTGCTCGTCTTCTCCAGAAGCATCCGCGCAGTAAACATTTTTTTAAAAAAGCGGCACAAATCCGCCCTGACGCTAATGACCTTCCTATGGAATCTTCCAGAATAAAATTGTCAATGGCGGCTTCTGATTGGCTGAAAAGGCTGTCTATCAAATTCAGCCAATGAGAAGACCCCATTTGTGAACCAATGAAAAAAGTATACACCCCAAAATACAACACTGATTGGATAACACACCTGTCAATCTTTATTTGAACCAATCCGAAGGCTTTATTGCCATCAGCCAATAACAATGGAATATACCTCCACGTACTGATTGGTGAAGACATCTGCGCCTTCCCATTGGCTGTAAATATTGATTGATATTAACAGTAGCCAATGAGAATGCGCAAATCCTTCACCAATCAGTATATGAGGGTGTATTCCTTTGTAATTGGCTATTGTAAGTGCAACCAATCAGAATGCGCAGAGGCTCCAACCAATCACCCTGTGGGGGTATATTCCATTGTGATTGGCTGAAGGCATCTGTGCCTTGTGATTGGTTTAAATAAAGATTGACAGGTGCATTATCCAATCAGGGTGGGATTTTAGGGTGTATCCCTTTCTGATTGGCTCACACATTGGCGCCTCCTGATTGGGTGAATTTGATAGACAGCGTTTTCAACCAATCAGAAGGCACCATTGCCTATTTTCTTCCGGAAAAGTATCCGGGAGCCTCATTAGCGTCAGGGATGTCTGGGAGTGCGGATGTAAGTATATATATATATATATATATATATATATATTTTTTTTTTTATTATTATTATTTTTTTACAGGGCGTGGCAGAAGAGGATCCGGAGGAGGCCGGAGACATCGCGGGTAGGTAAGTATAATGTAGATTATGTTTATTTTATTTTGATGTATGTGTATAAATGTTGTGTTTTTTTTAACAGGTGCCGCGCCGGAGAAGGATTAAAAGAATAAGGAGGGGACATGCTGGAAAGGTGAGTAGAATATTTATAATGTATAGAATGTTTTTTTTTTAAACTGCAAACGTGTTGCACTAATTTTTTTTTTTTTTTTTCATAGGTGGCTGATCCCAATGGACATCTGCAAAGATAAGTGGTCTTAATTATTTTATTTTAGCTTAGACTTAGATTAGTTAATATATAGATAGCATTTATTGTTTGTTAGCTAGGGGTATGCGTTTTATATAGATAGCATAGGATGTATTGTAGATAGATTGTGGTATTTATTTAGATAGATTGGGATTTTATTATTATATAGATAGCATGTATATTAGATTATGCTATTTCTTTAGATAGATTGTGTGATGTTTATTAGATAGGGGTGTATTGTATTGTAATTGTATGTATTTGTATTGTATGTATTAGTATTGTATGTATTTGTATGATATGTATTTCCTTTTCAGGTGTGTATTTTTTTTTCTGTAGTGAGGGGGGGTTTGTAATGTTTATTTTTTATTTTCTGTAATGTTCCTTTTTTTTATTTGTTGTGACTTAGGTTTTTTTATTTTGTGTAATGTATTTTTTTTTTTGTGAGTTTTTTGTTGTGACTTTAGGCTTTTTTATTTTCTGTAATTAGAGTGGTGGGGGTTAATAGGGGGTAGGTAGTGTAGATGTTAATAGGTTAGTGTAGAGGGTGTTTAGTTGATGTTTAATGTTTTATTGGGGGTGGTATAGTGCAGTATAGTGTTTATACTTAGTGTCATGATGGTCCTTGAGGACCATCATGGCACTTATGTGGTTAATGTAGTGTTGTAACAGGCCCGTAGTGGTGTTAATATACCCTTATGGGACTGATGGGGTTAAATAGAGGCTAATGGGGGTCTGTATTGACCCCCATGAGTGACAGTGTTAATGAAGGGCTTATGGGGGTCTCTATTGACCCCCATGAGTGACAGGGTTAATGATGGGTTTATGGGGGTCTGCATTGACCCCCATGAGTTACAGGGTTAATGAAGGGCTTATGGGGGTCTGTATTGACCCCCATGATTGACAGGTTAACAGTGTATATATTTTTTTCTTTTACAACGGGTCCTTTAAGGACCTTTAGGGTCCTTTAAGGACCTGTAACGCGGGAATTTTGAATTTTGATTGCAGCGGGGGTCTGCGATCGCGTACAATCGGGACCCCCACTGCGATGGTTAATGTGGGGTTAATGCAGGGCTCTGTTATCTCGGTTCCCTTGCGGTTAATCCGGGTTTCCAAGCCTATCTCTGATCCCTTCTTGGGTAAGTTGTAGGTGGCTGTGCGGTCCTGGGTCTTTGAGCCTCGTTTTCATTTTTTTCGGCTGACATTTTTTCTCTCGCTTAGGGGATTTTGGTGTGTCTGAACTCGGGAATGTGGACTTAAATGGAGGTGTAACTTCACTTTCAGAGGTCCTGGGTGCCCCCCTTGCTATGGGTAAGCTTTTTATGTAGTTTTTGTGAGTATTTTGTGTGTTTTGACTGTTTTTAGGTGCGCGCGGTTCCGCCATTTTTCGTGTGTGTAAGTGTTTGTTACGTTAAGGTTGGTTCTGAGGTTAATGCAGGTTTCCGAGGTGAGCCTCGTTTTCGTTTTTTTCGGCGGCCATTTTTTCTCTCGCTTAGGGGATTTTCGTGTGTCTGAACTCGTGATTTTGGAGTTACATGGAGGTGTAACTTCACTTTCAGAGGTCCTGGGTACCCCCCTTGCTATGGGTAAGCTTTTTATGTAGTTTGTGGGAGTATTTTTTTGTGTGTTTTGACTGTTTTTAGTTGCGCGCAGGTCGGCGTGTGGGTGTTTGTTACGTTAGGGTTGGTTCCGAGGGTCACAGTTGGTGTGTCAAGTTGTTTGCGTTACAACGTTAGTTTTGCGAGGGTCGCAGTTGCTGGCAAAGGAGCGCCTTTGGCGCTCTATGCCAGGAACCGAGGCCCTCGCCCGCTGCCCTCGCTATGCGGAGGAGGCACACGAGAGGGAGAGGGGGAAAGGAGGCACAGGGGAGGGAGATGTGGGAATGAGACACAGGAGAGGGGGGAACAAGACACAGGGGAGGGAGAGGAGGGAAAAAGACACACAGGAGGGGGAGAAAAGACACAGGAGGGGGAGAAAAGAAACAGGGGAGGGAGAGGGGGAAAGGAGGCACACGAGAGGGAGAGGGGGAAAGGAGACACAGGGGAGGGAGAGGGGGAAGAGACATGGGACGAGGGGGGGAAGAGACACGGGGGGGGAAGAGACACGGGCCGGGGGGAAGAGACACGGGACGGGGGGGAAGAGACACGGGACGGGGGGGGGGGAAAGAGACACGGGACGGGGGGGGAAGAGACACGTGACGGGGGGGGGGAAGAGACACGTGACGGGGGGGAAGAGACACGGGATGGGGGGGAGGAGACACGGGATGGGGGAGGGAGGAGACACGGGACGGGGGGGAAGAGACACGGGACGGGGGGGGAGAAGAGACACAGGACGGGGGGGGGGAAGAGACACGGGACGGGGGGGAGACACACAGGACGGGGGGGCAGAGACACGGGACGGGGAGGGGGGGAGACAGAATTTATAAAGCTCTATCATGCTGTCATATTTGACGGGCAAGTCGCTAGAATAATATATTCCCTGATTAACATTAGCATGATTGATGATACTTGGCTCTTCTGTTGAACAGAAAATATGAAAACTTAAAAACACTCTTAAAAACACTACTACAGATCTTGATTTATTGACTTGGATCCATCATTCCTTGACTCTGGAAGTCTACTCGTGTCTTGACCCATAGAAAGTGGATGCCCTACTGAGTCTAGAGCAAATCACCTACCTTAGACAGGATGCAACATATTCTTTGAAAACTATGAAATTCTGTTGATTGGAATTTAAACAAACCAGAACATTATGGTATTGACAGACCATATTGTGCTGCATGGGACTGTTCTCCACCTCATCTAAAATCAGAGGTGCCCCATTCTCATGCTCTTCAGAGAATATACAGGTTAAGAGCATGGGGAACTGTATGTGGCAGTTCTGGATAACTGGAACAGACCCTATCCTTTCTCGCCCTTCTCTTGCACACTTTTCTTTCTGCTGTTATTATTTTTTACTGTTTAATAGCTAGAAGCCATCTTCATTGTTATATCTTCTTTAACTTACTATTTACTGGGGTGATAGACAAACCGGTTAAACCAAGCAGTTCTGAGAACCCGCTCTGCTGTAAATTTGCTGGAACTAAAAGAGATGATCCTCATTTCAACTGACAGGCCTGACTTCACTATATGGATTCAATTATTAGACTACTAGAGGAGTCTTGAACAAGCACCACTGATTCTATGTTGTAGACACAGTCTACTTTAAGATGGTATTTTTCTTTATTGAATTATAAAAAAATGAATATACGGTACATTAATTTTGGATATAATATTTTCATCTCTGACATTAGTCTACCATTTCCATATTGCGCTATTGTTACCTATTTCTGATTATAGCTACAGCTGGACCATATATACACATCCTGTTTCTACAATGTCCTTTAATCTAATGCTTTCTACTCACACAGCTAGCTTAGCAATGATTTTAGTATGGCGATGGTAAGTAACTACTGGTATATCATAGCGACATGGTGTGATGAACATATTAACAAACTTCGGCATGTATTTGTTACATGTTGGTTTTTATATCCATTCTAGCGACTTGCCCGTCAAAAATGACGGGGCAATAAAATTTGAAGCCTTGGGAATGCTGTTTGACACACAATGTAAACCTTCGGCGCTCATTGCGAGCCACGCGCTGAGCGCCTTTGGCGCTCATGGCGAGCCTCTCCTCTTGTTCACATTTGCTCCTCTGAGCACCTTCATCACTCATCAGAAAGAGAGATATATATTTATCTATATTTAGTTAAGTAATAATGAATGAATTAGTTCTTGAATAAATATACTTTACCTCTTTGTAATTAATATATCCAGCAATCAATAGCCTGAAGAGCTAACAATCTGTTTGTATTTTCCAGCAGTATATAATGTACAGTTTGAGTGTTGGTGCCCTGATGATAAAGTGTAATGTATATCCCAACTGTGAATTATATATAGGCTGTGCGGCGAGGGAAATGCGTTAGTTTTGCTGGGTAAAGCGCCATTGTAGATTCATAATGTTATTAATGTGTTACGCGGCTCACAAGCATTTTCCGTCATTTGTAATAGTGTATTTTGTATGTTCCTGTGTGAAAGTGCTACGCGTTTGGCAGTGTTTTGCGCGGCCCGGGGTCGTGTAGCCTCGTTTTCAATTTTTTCAGCTGACATTTTTTTCTCTCGCTTAGGCAATTTTCGAGTGGCTGATCTTTCTTAGCCACAATTTCCTCTAAAGCCACATGATTCAGAACTATGCATTAGGGTGCCACAATTCCTAACTAAGAGCCTCATTCAATTGAGGCTTTGAGAAATCCAGGCGTGGAAATGGAGCCCATAACCATAATGGAGCCCATAGCCCTGTGGGTGTAGGAGATCATAATGGGGGAGCTGGGGGTGTAGGAGATCATAAGGGGGGCGCCCGCCCCCCAACCCCCCTCACACCCCTTATGACCTCCTACACCGCCATGGCAACCCAACCCTTCCTAGCTATAGGGTGAGTTTTTGTATCTGACATTTATTTGTATCTGACTGACCATTTTAAGAAGCCATGCATTTTTAAAGGTATATCTAAGTATGCCTATTTTTACATTTGTCTAATCCAACATAAACTGCTTATATCAGACATGCATATTACACTGAGTAATTCTATACACATATATAGATTTATTTTATTTAAAAATAAAACTTGTTTTCCACACCGCAGAGCTGCTTACATAGACACCTGATACCTACCACTGATACCTACTAATTTTAACAGGGATTTTCAGGGGTGTCCACTCACAAAAGTTGCTGCTTGCAAACTCAAGAGATTTAACAAACATCAGGGTGAGTTTGTAAATGTTTTTCTTGGTCATTTTTTATGCAAAAAATGTTTTCATACACTACAGCAGAAGGTCACAACGAATTCTCCAGCTACCTAAAAACTGCTTGTAAATGAAGACCACATTCGAATCACGAGCATAATGTTAACATATTTTTATCAATAATACACTATAATAGATATTAATAACACGACTGGGACCCCGAGGCATTTACAAATTTAAATTTCCCTCTCTTGGGGGTGTAGGAGATCGTAAGGTGGGTGCAGGGGTGGGGGTGGTTGGGTGGCCCTGGGGGTGTAGGAGATCATAATGGGGGAGCTGGGGGTGTAGGAGATCATAAGGGGGGCACCCCAAACCCCCCCTTACAATCTCCTACAACCCCAGGGCCACCCAACCCTCAGCTCCCCCATTATGATCTCCTACATCCCCAGGGCCACCCAAACCCCCCCTCTGCTCCCCCAATAATGATCTCCCAACCACCCACCCCCTTCTGATCTCCTAGCCCCCCCCCCCCCTATTTCTGATCTCCTAACCCCTTCTGTAGAACACACTTTCTCTTTTCCCTCTGGCCTCCATGCCTGTCCCCCTCCCCAGCTGTCTCTCTGCACCCCTACCTCTCTCCCTTTTCTGTCTATCCCCCAACAACGGTTACTGTAATGCCGGTGTCAGCAGAGTCTGCTCTGCACTCCCATCACTAGATGCCGCTGTGTATAATAGGGTGGCGCATGCGATATCAGGGCGCGTGCACCTGTGGCGTAAGGATTCTCCACAAGATCCAGATTTTCTTACTTTTTAAATAGCTGCTTCTCTCCACCTCTGTTTACCTTATCAGGGGGAAAGTTCATCTCAATCTAGGGACTGGACCATAATATCATTGGGTTGACAGTGATATCATTGGCCCAGTCTCCACTTCCTACACAGAAGTAATAAAGGCAACATGTCTATGGTCACCTGCTGGCAGAAAGATGCACAAATAGCCACACCCTCTTCACTGAGCATGCTCAGTCTGAACCACAACCAAGCTTGGTCAGACTTTTTAAAGTCCAGCATATTGGAAGATTTGGCCACACCCCTTAATAGGCAACTGGAGGTGGAGAAGCAACTTTGCTAATGGCAATGCTGACAATTAAGAGGCTCACATTATTTTGTGGGCCAGCGAGACTCAGTATAAAAGGTCTCCCTACAGTTTTTTTCCCTTTTCAGATTTAACTTCCGCTGCTTATATCAGACACGCGTTATATTCACATGATTCTATGCACACACAGATTTATTTTATTTAAAAATAAACTTGTTTTTTTTCACACCTACAGATGTGCTCACATAGGCACAGCGAACCTCCCAATAGAAACACTTCATCTGGATAAGGATTTTAACACTATACTAACCATCAAGCCAACAGCAGCACAGTGCAGAGATCCAGAGCAATGTCTGGGCTCCTCATTGTTTCCTTGTGTGGGGGACTACACATCCCATGACGCTTTGCTGCACAAGTCAAAGAATAAAACGTGATTGGCCAAGACAGTTATGTAGCTATGCTACTTTTAGGAGGGATTTCAAGTGGCGTTAGCTCTGAAAATAATCTGCCTGCAAACTCAATAGATTTAGCAAACATTGGGGTAAGTATAATAATGTTTGTTTTGGTATTTGTTCATGCAAACATGTTCTCATACACTACTGGTTGTCCTCTATCAGATGCATGCATAATCCAGG
This sequence comes from Discoglossus pictus, assembly GCA_027410445.1. Taxonomy (NCBI): domain Eukaryota; kingdom Metazoa; phylum Chordata; class Amphibia; order Anura; family Alytidae; genus Discoglossus; species Discoglossus pictus. The sequence continues at coordinate 312,782,454 of CM050167.1, forward strand.
AAATTTAAGTATGCTTCTAACTACACAACAAGCAGAAGATGCTGCTTCCTTTATTTTCTTAACTATTACACGGTAACTATACATATCCACCTTAAGTTGACAACAGTGGCGCGCAGCTTGTGGCAGCGGAAGGGGCGTGGGACAAACACACAGAGCAGCCATACAGGAACTGCTGGGTACGGAATCTGTTACTACCCTCCCGTTTGACCCGGAAGCAGTAGTGCCGGGGAAGCTGCGCAGACCGAGAAGCCTCGGCCCAGCTGGTGGCCTGGATCCCGGGGTTTGAGATTATCCCGGGACCAAGCGGAGCCTCCCCGTACCCTCATGGAGAACCGTAAGTACTTGGTGTGTGGGGAGGGGACAGACCTACTAACATGGGAGCGCTTACACTGATCCCTGGGGACTGTATCAGTGTGTGCTGGACGGGACCGGGCTCAGTGATCAGGGGCCTGTGTAATATGTAGGTGATAATGTCTGTGTGTATAATATAATACTATATATATATATATATATATATATATATATATATATATCATACATTACTGTGTAATAATATGTGATAATGTTTGTGTATATATATAATGTGTGTATAATATGTATGTGAGTGTGTATATATATATATATATATATATATATATATATATATATATATGTGTGCTGTGTGTACTGTATGAAGTGCTGTGTGTGTGTACTGTATGAAGTGCTGTGTGTGTGTACTGTATGAAGTGCTGTGTGTGTGTACTGTATGAAGTGCTGTGTGTGTGTACTGTATGAAGTGCTGTGTGTGTGTGTACTGTATGAAGTGCTGTGTGTGTGTACTGTATGAAGTGCTGTGTGTGTGTACTGTATGAAGTGCTGTGTGTGTGTACTGTATGAAGTGCTGTGTGTGTGTGTACTGTATGAAGTGCTGTGTGTGTGTGTACTGTATGAAGTGCTGTGTGTGTGTGTACTGTATGAAGTGCTGTGTGTGTGTGTACTGTATGAAGTGCTGTGTGTGTGTGTACTGTATGAAGTGCTGTGTGTGTGTGTACTGTATGAAGTGCTGTGTGTGTGTGTACTGTATGAAGTGCTGTGTGTGTGTGTACTGTATGGAGTGCTGTGTGTGTGTGTACTGTATGAAGTGCTGTGTGTGTGTGTACTGTATGAAGTGCTGTGTGTGTGTGTACTGTATGAAGTGCTGTGTGTGTGTGTACTGTATGAAGTGCTGTGTGTGTGTGTACTGTATGAAGTGCTGTGTGTGTGTGTACTGTATGAAGTGCTGTGTGTGTGTACTGTATGAAGTGCTGTGTGTGTGTGTACTGTATGAAGTGCTGTGTGTGTGTGTACTGTATGAAGTGCTGTGTGTGTACTGTATGAAGTGCTGTGTGTGTGTGTACTGTATGAAGTGCTGTGTGTGTGTGTACTGTATGAAGTGCTGTGTGTGTGTGTACTGTATGAAGTGTTGTGTGTGTACTGTATGAAGTGTTGTGTGTGTACTGTATGAAGTGTTGTGTGTGTACTGTATGAAGTGTTGTGTGTGTACTGTATGAAGTGCTGTGTGTGTACTGTATGAAGTGCTGTGTGTGTGTGTGTACTGTATGAAGTGCTGTGTGTGTGTGTGTACTGTATGAAGTGCTGTGTGTGTGTGTGTACTGTATGAAGTGCTGTGTGTGTGTGTACTGTATGAAGTGCTGTGTGTGTGTGTACTGTATGAAGTGCTGTGTGTGTGTGTACTGTATGAAGTGCTGTGTGTGTGTGTACTGTATGGAGTGCTGTGTGTGTGTGTACTGTATGGAGTGCTGTGTGTGTGTGTACTGTATGGAGTGCTGTGTGTGTGTGTACTGTATGGAGTGCTGTGTGTGTGTGTACTGTATGGAGTGCTGTGTGTGTGTGTACTGTATGGAGTGCTGTGTGTGTGTGTACTGTATGGAGTGCTGTGTGTGTGTGTACTGTATGGAGTGCTGTGTGTGTGTGTGTACTGTATGGAGTGCTGTGTGTGTGTGTGTACTGTATGGAGTGCTGTGTGTGTGTGTGTACTGTATGGAGTGCTGTGTGTGTGTGTGTACTGTATGGAGTGCTGTGTGTGTGTGACTAGCTTCTTGCCCGTCAAAAATGACGGGAGTAACATTTTAAGGCTGGGAGTGCTGTACTTATCGGTGCTCATTGCCTGGTAGTTTAGGGGCCTCGTAATAAGTGTTACTGCTGTTTTTGGCAGCCATTTTTTTTTTTCTTGCTTAGGCGATTTTTCGTTCATGAAAAAATGCCAAATATGCCTTAACCTCACTCACAGGCTCCCTGTGTCTCCCTCTTCTGTGCTGTGTGTAAGTGAATTTGTAGCATATTTGTGCTTTTGTTTGCTGGGCTTCCCAGTTCCGTGGTATACCGTCTGTCTCTGTGTGATATATATATATATATATATATATATATATATATATATTAAAATTATGTGTGTGTGCGTTTGGGTGTATGTTATACTGGTGCACACTCGCTACGTAATTGAACATAAGAGCCTGGGAACCAGGGCTCATAATATAATAAATATGGCTCCTATAATGTACCGTCTGCCATACAGACATCCCCCACATGCCTGCAGTGTACTGATGCCGGTTTATTGTCATTACAAACACTTGTATAAATGCACTATTTGTGCTGGCTGGTTCTGTGGATGTCACATGACATCACTTGTCAATCCCAGAGTCCCATACAACATGATATCATATTAGTAGGTCTAGGATTGCACCTAGGCTAATACATTTACTATTTAAAGCTGTATCCTGACTGTGATCCTGATACTTGCTGTAATGTCATGTGCTCCTGATCCTCCCTGCAGGCCTGCCCTGGGCTCTTTTTGTATGCAAATTGCGGTTTAAGTGTTGACTGTACCCACCCAACCTTGTATAAATATACAGTGATGCAAATACACACAGCCAGCTCTGACCGTCAGCTCTGTGCCCTTTATGTTACAAAGAACTATCTGTGTATGCAGAAGACTTGTTTATGTAACAAATCTCTTTTCATATACTGCTGCTTTTTGTTGATATGACTTGAGTTTATAAAAATAAAACATTGGGGCCAAAATGTTTTTGAAAAATGCCCCCCCCCCCCCCCTTACTGCATTTGTAAACAATATCTTGCCCTCAGTGGGGATGACTTATTTGTTTATTCAGGGTATCTGCAGAAATATATTTTAACCCTACATATGACTTACTGTTACTATCCAAGGCCAATGAAATTGACAGGACATGCATGTTAAAGTACACTCATAATTACATTACTTTGCTGGATGAGCTCATAAACATATTTGAATAGCAGAAGAATTAGGCTATTTTTATTTTGGGATATCAAGATTTTAGCCAACAGACTGGCACTTATTTGGATTAAATATTCTGGATTCAAAATAAAACTGGTTAGGGCAAATAGTGGAGTAATTCACTGAAACTTGCTTCTATGGTCAGTTGTTTTCTGGGAGGGCTGGACAAGTGCAGAGTGAATGTTCTCCCACTCTCCCACTAGTGGGCTTCAACATAAAGGTGTTTAAATATATACACACGCACACAAGCATTATTCATTAATTACAGTGCTTACATTCATTGCTTATCACATGCTATTTGTCATTTTATAAAATATAATCCCTTCTATAAGAGAAATTTCTCCTTTTTCCTCCTCTGATGCAGAAATGCAGTATAATTATTATAATCGGTTGCCAGAGCAATATTAACATTGGATGTGTTATTATTTTGCTAATAGAAAAATGACTTTGTGAATCTTGTTTGTGCAATGAAAGAGAACTAGGTGTTTTTATATTAAAGTATTGCAGTATAAATATGCACGCTATAATGTTTCATTTCGGTATTAATCGTATTTAAAAATGTTTCTCTTTTTCCTAATAATATTGTAATGTTTCCCTTTTTATAAATCAAGCACACTTTCTTATGGATGTTTCAAGAATGTTTGTTTAATTCAAGATAAATTTGCTAATCTATATATTTTCGTAGGTTTTTTTGTATGACTGTAACTGGCTAGATGCTTTTTCAAACTAAAACAAAATAAATAGTCTTCAGTTTAATAGGCAATATTTTCAATCCTATGCTGTGCTCCATGTTGCACTGTTTACATGAGTTGTGGGGGTGGACACTTATAGGGTTTCAATCACTAGTACTGAAAGGTCACAGACAGCCCTGTTAGGTTTCAAAAGATGTAAGTAATTAAAACCTTATTACTCTCCAATGCACCACCACCGCTGACAAGGCAGGTAAATAAACACAACAATACAGCCTAGAGGAATCAAGAAAACAGTTATGTTTTATATATTTTTTTACATTTCTAAAATCTTTTTTGCCCATTATCATTACTAGTTCTTCAAAATAACACATTAGACAGCTTCCCCATGAAAAGGCACTATGTTTTTCTTTTAAAAGCCAAATGCTTGTAAAACAAAAGGCTAAATGAACATTTTAGGCAGCAAATTCTTTTGTATAGGACAATAAAAAAACATAGTAAATTACGAATATAGAAAATAAAGTGCAACTTGTACTGACCTGCATGTTGTCTTACATATTGTGACCTTGTCGACCTCCTTTTTTTTTTTTTTTTTTATAAAGGTGCCAAACCCCAGCTACTTGATTTGCATCATAAGCTTTGTTGTGTGTGTAAAGTAATTCTGTACTACCAGGTTCATTTGACTCTCACCACTTCTGTACTACCAGGTTCATTTGACTCTCACCACTTCTGTACTTCCAGGCTCATTTGACTCTCACCACACCCTCATTTGTGATGTTGGACAGCAGTGTCTAGTGAATCTCACCTTATGCTTTTAGAGGAGGCAGGAAAATGGGACCTTGTAAAAGGGACATGGAACAAAACTACATATAAAGGAACATGCTTTAAGCATTACCAAAATTGTGTTTTGTATGGATAAAATATTAAGTAAAACTTTATTGAAAAGTGCACATTTAAAAACTGTAATTGCGGTTGGCTGTCTTAAGTGGAAGTGTTAGATGACTGAGTTTGATCTTCTGTTTTTTGAAACCTAAATGATCTATATAGCACATTACCCTCTCTAACTTAACACTCCAGAGTATCTAGAGTCATTAAGTAACTCAAAATGTGGTGATTAAGAAAAAAAGCATGTCAGGTTGGGGGGCGGGGGGAGAGTGATAGTCGCAGAAATGTTTAGTCTTTGTTATTAAGCATTTATGCCAACTGGGCATGCTTAGCTTTATCGTTCTCTACTGTGGTAACTAATAGCCCATAATGGAGACTTTGAGAGAGGGAGGTCATGTACTCCCGCTTAAACTACCTGGATTTCAAGTCCTTTTACAAATAAACGATAATTATAACGTGCCAACATATTCCACACATTACAAGGATAGGGGCCCTTTCTTTGAGCTTAGAATCCAGTGTCCAATGTGCTTTCCCCAAAGCAACTTGCAAGATTGAAAACATGCAAACTTACATTTGTTTTATGTGTACTTTTCATTTATGCAATATCTTCAACATTTTTTTTTTTAGACATTTAATCTAAGTCTATTTGCTCCTATCCCTATACTGTGCTTCTCATTGGTTTCTTTTGAAAGACTCCTTATTGCAGTCACCCACAAAGATCCGAATTATCTTGTAGAACTTATAAAAAAAATATTGTTTCTTAAATCTCAGCTAGCACTTTACTAAATTGTGTACTTTTTTGCTTAGATATAACACTATGTACTGCTTTTATAAAACGATGCCAGATGGTAGCTTATATGCGCTACCCAGGTGTTTATATATTGAATCTCACTCGCTGGAAATACTCTCCATCATAATACACTTTTTCTGCTTTTTTTTTTTTTTTACTTATTTAAGCAACTGTGGTAACCTTCCATGTCACTAATGTTATGGTAATTTGTTTCTAGGATGTCAGTTCCAAGGTCGCAGGCTGCGACTGAAGTGTTTATTTAGGATTTACTAAAGTTTGCATTATTACATATTATGCGGATGTATTCAGGTAATCATCACTGCAAAACTAATTATAAAGACTTCATCCTACCCTACCAATTCATTCCATGTTGTGATCACAGAGTAGATTGGCTTCTAGTTTCATGCTATTGCATTTACTATTTAATGAATGGAAGTTTTATTATACTCATGCAGTGTCACAACCTTCTGTTTCTACGTCTAATTACATATTTACTGATTGATCTGATAAGTAGTTGAGGAGCCGCCACCCACAACAAAAACACTCATGTTGGACAGTGTGGAGTTTTGAACACTTTTTTGTTTGATACCGATAATTTTTCCCGTGCATGACCCTCTTGTTTCTGAGCTGCTCACAAGTTTAGTTGGTGGGTGAATTTCTGGACAATGAATTGTGTTGCTCTTCATCTAGTGGAAAACGATCGCATTAAAGCTTCACTGTAGTCCTACTATTTAAAATGTGTTCTGTTAGTTCTTATAAAGTATACGGTGTACCACAATCAAATGTTTAAACAGTTGTGTAAGCTATGGAAACATTTTGGGGGGAAGATCTGAATTTTGACCACGTTTATGAGTATGGGGGTGATTGTAGTTATCAGTGGAGAGAGGGGTGTGGAATGAGGGAACTGGCCGAATGCTAGAGCCTTTGTCTGAAACTAAATACAAATGAAATTAACACCCCTTCCCACTTACTGGCCCAGAAGTAGGGTGTTGCATAAAAAGATGAAACCATAGTTTTCCAGAAATGTAATTTTACATGTAAAACAAACATTTTCCACCAATTTTATTATGGACCCACAGGGCCTTTTTAAATGCACCAAAATCTATTGTTTTCTAATTAAACAGCAACTGACTTATTGATTTAAAGGTATATGCAAGTGAGCTGGATGGTTAATGCATCTGATAGAGAAGAATTGGTAGTGTATGAAAATACCAAAATAAACATTTAAACCATTACCCTAAAGTTCTCTGAATTTCTTGCATTTTCAGACTGTTTTCTATCAATGTTGACACCCCCTGAAAATCCCAGCTGAAATTAGCATACTTAATACATTGTATCTTTTTGGTCTGTGAATTGAGCTGCAGCTTTCTGTAATACCCAGAACAAGGTCTGTGTCCATTCATTCACTGATTTGTTTTATCTACATATCATCCCAGGTGAAATTAAGGACAAAGTGTAGCAGCCTCACCTAGCTGGCTGCATACAGCATTGCTGATTGGCTGCAAAGCTGAGCATGCTCACATGGACAGGGTACACTTTTAGAAAATCGTACCATGAGAAGCCTAGCTCAATCCTGGGGGTGTAAACCGTTTTTTTTTTTTGCGTTAAAAAAATAAATAAATATGTAATCATACACTACTAATTCTCCTCTATCAGATGCATTGATAACCCAGCTTGCTTGTATATACCTTTAAACAACTAATAAAGGACTTAGAACAATGGCAAAATTAATGTTCCAATCATCTCCAAGAAAAAATGAGTTGTTCATAGAATTGGTTCACACTGTTATTGCTAGAAGGGATAAGCGTCCCATTGAATCTTTTTGAGGTGGAAGAATTTGAACTAACCCTACATATTTTTTTAAAATATATTTTTAGATTCTTATTGCTCTAGTAAAATTATGGTTTTGTCTTGACTTTTGAACTTTATTTTGGACTCTTGATGCATCATTTAAACACCATAATAAAAAAAAAAATTGTTTGCCTGAGAAGCATCTTTTTACTTCTTTTTTGGAATTTTTTCCTATTCTAGTTATTACCAATTTCCAATCATGGTGGCAATTTGTGGTTCCTGGTATACACATTTTATAAGGTATCATGTCCCTTTTTGTTCTCTTGGGATTTTCTTTATAATAAGGGCTCACAGATCTGTTTGCCACCATTTAGTTTAACTGGAGCTTGAATAACTCAGTCCATTTACATTACATTAGTTCTAAAACATATTGGAATGCAGCTCATTTATTCTGCTTCAGCTGCTTTCAGAAAGAGGAAGGGTTTTTTCTGGACTCTGGCAGTTCACAAATGTCGTTTTTTGATTGAAAGTGGTTCCATGTAACTGTATTTGAAGAGACTGCTAATTTTGTCAAGAATTGGTCAGTTTGACAGAATTGTACATGTGTGTCTGAGTGGAAGTGGGCAAACTTTATTTTAGGGGTCACAGAAAATAATCTTTTTATAAATATATTATATGTCTATATTGCAGCAGATAAAGTTTCTATAATTGATTAAAACATCTTGGTTGGGAACAACGTTAATTATCTTGGCAGTGTATAGAGCCTGCACTGTTCTGTATCAAACTAATGTATTGTTATCCCAAATTTATAGCTTTATAGGGTGTGTACACATTTATGTCATATTTTTTTTTTTTTTTTTTTTATCCACACTTGACAAATCCAAGGAGCCAGGACTCCTAAAATATTACTGGTGACTCCTCATATTTTTGGGAATTCTGCATGTATTGATTCATTTTATATGAAACTTAGGAGCCAGCGTTAGTTAGTAGTAAGGGAACGCAGGATCTATAGAAATATATGCATAGTAACTAATGGTAATTAAGAGCCAGGAGAAATATTCCATAGATCCCTTGCTCCCAGGATTTGTCCAACCTTGACATATCTATACACATATACCTAATTGAAACAAGTTGGAGTGTCTTCTTAATAGTCTGCCTCCTAAATTTGGATTGAATTTGCCGCCCCCTGTTTTATATACTATTATTGAAGGAAAAGAGGAGCCTTCTTTTGTAAAGCCTACTCTGTGCAAGTTTACAGTCTTTGTTTCCTATTTTGTATTCAAAGTTAGGTGTCAATAATAATATCTATCATTTGGGGAAATTCTAAGAACTACATACTGTATATAAATCATTTATTTTATTTTTTTATGATTCTTGAATTGTTTAAAATTACCATTTATCCATTGTTTGTAGTATTCACGAAAATCGTGATAAGTTCCACCCTGATATCGGCTATAATTGTGTGATGACGCCAATCCCTACAATTGATGACATTTTTGATCCTCAAAAAATATTTACCCCATGTGATAAGTCGCAATAGTTACTCCAATATATGCATATTTCTAATCAGTTCAGTAGCATCTAAGAAACTGCTAAACAAGTTCCAAATAAAGTAAAATCCCGGTTATCCGACACCTAACTAACCGGGACTCAACTTTTTTTATTCTTTTTTTTTTTCTGGGCCTAAATTGCCCAGTTTAGGTGTTAATGCGTTTTTGGGGGGGGGGGGGTTTAAGGGTCGTTTAGACCCTTTTTTTTTTTTCTTGGACTCCCGATTAACCTGCAACTACACTTATCGGTCAATAGGGAGTCCCTGTGGGTGCCGGATAACGAGGAGTTTACTGTAGTTGGTTGTTTTTAAGGAATTACATGGTTTATTATTTTGAAGTGAGCCACAGATAATGCTTGGGTGCTAAATGTAGTTAAATTGACAAATTCCCCAGTCACAAAACTCCTGCACAAAGTGACATCTTCACAGCGCATAGTTATTTAGTGCTTGTGTGCGTCTTAAAAAGAAACCACAAAGGTAGGAATGAAACCTTTACCTAGAAATAAGATAGTTGCGTTTTTTTTTATTATTATTATTATTATTATTATTAAAATAAAAAAATGCAAAATTGTACCTGTATGTTGCTGTTTTTTACCCAGACATTACTATTTAAATCCTATTGGTACACATTTTTTCTGTATGTGAGTTAACTCTCAGTGGTGGGTGATTAGCAGAAGCATGATCATTTGATATAAATAAGAATGACAACAGTGGCTTTAACACTTTTTAAGCATTTGTCATTCATATACAAACTCTTCCTGCCTATTACCACTTACTGTGTTTAATCACCTCAGATAAAGCACTCTAGGAGGCTTTTAAAAAGTAGTTTCTGCCCAAAACATTCAAGGTCAATTATTTAATACAAATTTAGTTTTTTTTTTTTTTTACATTTAGTTGTACATAGAGTTGTGTGTTTTAATTTTTATTTTTGCAGGAGACGTTTAAATTTTTATTGATTTTTTTCAAAATTCAGGATCTTTATCATGTTTAAATTCACAGCAAAGGTTGATTGATGCCTTTTCACATTTTATCAGTATGACGACTTTTCTGGATCTTATATGTTAGAAACCGATAAAATAGCAGTGAGAAATGGAGTGTTGCTTCCCATTTGTGGAAGAGATCTCTCTATTAGCAGCCCCCCTAGTTATACTGTAATGCAGTCAGGCCAGGCTTGTAATTTGCCACACTGCCTTTGAGTTGTGCATGATGTGATCAATGGATGTCGGCCAGGCGGTCCCTTCACAATGGGGTCCCCTGCAGAGTGTCACAGTGCTGCACTATAAAGGCTTGGAATGCACCACTGAGCATTGGCTTCAAGAGGAGTTTATCAAAAGGGTCTTGCACAGTGAGTTTTTCATAACCTGTGTTAAAGGCTTCCCGGCTTTCATCAGTGGAGTTTAACAGCCCTGCATAATTTACAAAATGTATGCTTTAATAGGGCATCATTAAACATCCCAAAATCTATCTGCATTTAGTTTCAAATGCTGCTGACATTAAATCATGTTCTTGACATAGAATACTTTAGGCCAGGAATAATTTTTTTTTTTTTTTTTTTTTACAAAAATCATTATAAAAATGTAATTATTGTCCATTATCTATAAACTTTTTTTAAGATAATGACATTCAGGAGCAAACCAGATTTAAGCTTACACGGGTCCTCATTCAATTGCGATTTGGCCAATTGAATAGGGCTCTATATAAGCACAGGGCATATTTGTTTACATAAGTTTTTAGTTAGTGAAGACCTTGCTTTTGGATAGAAGTTCACTAACTAAAAACTTCTGTAAAAAAAAAGTATGCCCTGTGCTTATATAGAGCCCTATTCAATTGGCCAAATCGCAAGTGAATGATGCCCATAGTGGAGAGGACTTTGGACATTAACAACATTTAACCAGTAGTTTATTTTAGCATTTGGAAACTCCAGTTAAGATGTATTTAACAATGCATTGGAGGTGCAGAAAAAATATGCTTTGGGGTCCTGATACTCTGTAACCCTTTACAAAATGTGTTTTACATTTCTACAAGACCTGTCTATTTTTTTTTATTTTTTGTAGTACATTTTCTATATCGCTATTTACAAAGTAGAATAGGGTGTGGTGGGTAGGATTAGCAAATTACAGTGGTATAAACAAATTATAAGGTAAATAGAAATAAAATTACAGTTCAATGCAAATATGAAATAAATGGGTCCCCAGATAGCTTGGTGCAATTAAGGGCCCTAAGAGCTAACAATCTATTATATTTACTGTAGTTCTTATTTTTTTAGAAATCCAGTTCCTGAAAAGTGTCTGAATACCACACGTTTGTGGCAACTGCCATGACCAAGATGCTAAAAACTTAAATTATTTTCTGGCTAAAGCTTTGCTGCAGTTCTTGCACATATAATTAATGTTGATGGTGAAATAAAACATAGAATTAACAAGCAAAGTGCTTATACTGTCCCTTTTTTAAGTATTCATTTTATTAAACCTCTCTATAATGGAGCAAGATGTATTTTGACTAAGTAGGAGCTGTGCAAAATAAAACTATCATAGAAAATAAGAGTCATTAAAGCTATCAGTGTCACTTGAGGCATTTGCTGTTCTATTTTAATTTATAGTATCCAAAAGTTAGTAATTTTAATGCAACCCTCCATGTTATTTTTATTTAAACCTAAAAGCAGGGCATGTCAAATGCAGCTCAGCCAGAATTCTAAATAATTTTTTGTACAGTACCTTACATACGTTACCATTTGTTATTCACTCCTCAATGTAAATGCCCAGTAGATAAGATCCACCCTGATATCAGCTATGTTTGTATGATGAAGCCATTACATGCAATTGATAACATTTTGTGCTTCAACAAAATCTACATATTCAAAAAATCTATAGCCCGTTTGATATGTCTCACAGGGTCATAGTTAGTTACTCCACTGTATACATATTTCTGCTTCATTTAAGTAGCTGTTTTAAAGAACTTATCAGTTAAGTAGCATCTAAGAAATGGCTAGCCATTGAAATAAACTAGTCCAAGTGCAGCTAAACTGGTCCATCACCCTGTTGCACATTTTTTTTCAGTCCTTTTTATTTTAGTTAGCCCAAATCGTACAGTCGGCCCTGCTTGTGTGAGCTTACACAATAGAGAGGAGCAAACAATTTGAAGCACTACACTAGAGTTCCAACAGTCTTCAGAGTTAGCCAGTAGTCTTCTGATACCGACACCTTAACTAGATATCATGCTGTTGGTTATTGTCAGTCCATTAGCTCAGCTACAGAAATTCCTTTCTTAATGTTATGTGAGATAATGCCAGATTTTAGCCATACAGACCACACAGTATACCTTTCACACATAGCTAACATATTTCAACTTTGTTTATTGCCATCAACAAACATTTCATGCTTACTTTGCTAGTTCTTGAATGTTCCCATTTGTCTTTATTTTTGCTTGAATCTTGTAATGGAATTCCTGAGGCTTTTTAGGTATTAAGTTCTGCTAAGCTAATAAAATTAGTAATTCCATGAGGTTTTTTTTTTTTTTTACTATATTTTTTTTCACAGTTTGAGAGTTGGTATAGTTAAGTAAACTTTCTGAGTTTTACAGTAGTAATTCTTAATACGTTTTAGCTCAGTTTGCTTCATTACAGCAGTTGTGACTAATACAGCTAGATATGGAGCAAACATTACAACTGGATATTGAGCATGAAATGTTTTGATACTCAAGATACTCCGGTCTGGCAATACACTGAAATGCGTGTTGTCACAATTCTTAAAAAGGTGTAATTGGAAGGCTTAAAACACTTATTCACAGTAATAAAAATATTGCACAAACTAAAGTGCTAATTTTAGATATGTATTATTGAAGTAAGACAATATTTAATGATTGTGACCATTAGCATTTGGATTTTTTTTTCTATTAATCAAGAACAGAATAGAAACATCTGGATCCATGTTCTTGTCACATCTACATCAATTTACAAACACATAGAGATTAGGTAATGGTTGCACAAAAAAACACTTGGGATTACTATGGTAACCTTTAAAACACCGGAAGAACATGTGTAATTTGTTTAAAAATTGTCCATCACATTTTGAGCATACCACTTATATTTGTTCTTTTTGGTGCTAAGGGATGAACATTTAAAGTAAATAAAATCTCTGGTTCCATATCGACTCAATCTGCCATTTTTCAAACTTATTCCCAGATTGAAATCGTACTCCAAACTAAACTTAATTGCTGTGTACTAGGAATGGATGGTTCTAGTTCAGAACATCATAACACTAAGTAAGGTTGGGGTTGGCCCTTCTAACCATATTTAATGAGATTTAGTCAGAACAATAATTGGATGATTGCTGGCGGTGAAAGTACATAATCTGAGGCTGTTCACAATCTTCTGGTCCTGTGTAAAATTAGTTGTGTTGTAGAATTATTTTCTAAATGAGGAACGTATACCCAGAAATAATGCTTTAATGTTTAGCACTATTCAATGTGGAATATTTTGCATAGGTGCAATTTGTAGATTTCCATTTAAATGTGACAAATATATTAAAACTGCTTTTTCTGGAAAAAGGAAACAATACATTTATTTTTTTATATAAAAAAAGATTCACGACTACAAAGCTTTCAGATTTGAAACTGGGAAGCTATAACATTGCCACAAGTATTCATTGTTGTCAAGTGAGAATTGCTAAATATCTTTTAAAAGTGGTGATTCCTCCATTTTTCTCTAAAAAAATGGTGTTGGCAAAACTACATTTTAAGAATGTAGATTGGGACTATTCATGGCTTATTTTTGTTCCTGCATCCAAGAAGTTATGTTACTTGGCTGCACAGGTATGAAGACAAATGTGCAACAAAAAGTTTGCAAAAACAGAAATATGTCTACTATTGTGAATATGACCATTTGAACTAAAATTCAAGGACCACCCAAAGAAACATAAGTGTCACTCGTGAATCTGTGTATTTTCCAGGGAGTGAAAGCATTTAAAATATTTAATATTTGAAATGTTAGAATTTTTGTGGCCAAGATTTATATTATTTTCCAAAAGTGTTTAAAAACATTTTAACCCTTGTGATGCTTTTCTCACTGTCAAACGACATGACGTGTTTTACCTTTTTTATTAAATAATTGTTCTCTTGATACCAATAAGTAAGTTCCCTGTCACATGTCGGCACTGTAAGATTTTTTATTTTTTTTAAATTCTGGCAGCCTTAGGCTCAAATTCCAGGAGCAGATAGTCTTGCCCACCGTCGTGCTTTTGGAGAGAATGCAGGATTTTTTGTGGGGTTTTGTTTATTTTTCTCACTTGCAGAACAAAAATGTTTAGCCTGTTGGGGGTTCCTACCCTATCTAAATAAAATATGTCTATTTTATATTTACATTTTCAATCCATTATTTTCTGTTGATAAAAAAGATAAAATACTAAAATGAAAAAAAATAAAAATCTTTTTGCCTAAGATCAATAGTTAGGTGCTCTATAAAATGAATTAAATCGAACAGTGGAAACCTATGTTTTGTCAGGCTTCTATTTATTTTCATTACCTCATAGCCTTTCAGGTCTGTCAAGCTGTATATTTATCTTGAAAACAGCCACGCAGGTCAGCGTTTATCTGTGCGGGCTGATAGGTGAAAATGGGCCTCATACCTGCCCCTTCCATCTGAAACACGCACAGCTCCTTCAAAATGTCAGGTCTTGGACATATCCCAGGAGCAGCAAAGAATGCAAGCTTTTCATGTAGTGAGAGATGTGAAACCTTCCCAACAGTCAGGGATAAGTGAGACTCTGTATTTTTCTGGGCTTATTTAAACACTCAAGCCTTAGACTTGCTGCGTGCCAAATGTTTCTCAAGTGCCGCAGAGCTGGAACAATTCAGAAATTGTAACTGCCAGAAGCCGCTGGCTCTCTTGACCTTTTTGCTGTGAGTTCTAGGAATAAACATAAACGCAGGTTTGAGGGATCCCTCCAAGTCAAGGTAGCAATTTAGCACTCTGTTGGGTGACTTGATTGGGAGGGAGTTGAGGAAAGACATTTAGACTTGATATACTGAACCGCGCACTTTTTCCTGTATATTCTTACTGACTATATATATATATATATATATATATATATATATATATATATATATATATATATATATATATATATATATATATATATATATATATATATATATATATATAAATTTGTTTTTGTACACTTTTTAGACTAAATTACACAGCCTTATATGTATACATCATTGTACCCTGTCCTGCCATAGTGGCATAGGAATATATGTACAATAACTAACAAGCTAGTAAAATGTTGGTAGTTGTGTCTCTCGGGAATGGTCAAGCCCTCCTCTGTCTCCTTCCCCTGTCTAACATTCTATTTTTTAAGCGGACATGTTAGATTGGCTTTGGGGTTAAAGGGTTCAATTCATTGCAAGCTCATTTGGATGTCTATATCCAGATTGAAAAACTGCAGTAGAAAAAAAAAAATACAGTTGTATATTTTTTCATTATTATACTTTTTATGTGTAATGCGCCAACATATTCCATAGTGATATTCCAGGTTGATATAAGTCAAAAACAATTTTAACAAGTTACAAAAGATTGGAGGGTCCTTTCAAAAGAGCTTAAAATCAAGCATACAATGCTTACCTTAAATACATTGAGCATATTCAGGGTAAAGGTGATAAACATCTTTTAAACAGATGAGGTTTTGAGGAAGGAGGATAATCCACCGAATGGGGGCACCACAAGTCCTGAAAACAGGAGTGAGAGGAGCTGATAAGTGGATAGAAGAAGGTCATTAGCAAAGCAAAGAGAATTGTTGAGGGGAATATTTTGAGACAAGAGCAGAGATATGAGGGTGCATTATTGTTGAGGGCTTTAAAAATTACGGTCACATTTTTTTTTATTCTGCAGGCTATGGAAACCAGTGAAGTGACTGACAGGCGCTCTATGCATAAGTATATTCATTTGCTTACTACATTTTTGTTTTCAGAGACATTACAGGCAGTCACCCACTGGAGGTTGAGTGGGAGGAACAAGAATCTAACTGCATTAGATCCTGTAATTCTGCAGGTTCAGTCTTTGATTGTTACTGAATACCAAAGCAACTGATGACCAGCTGATAACATGGACCATGTTACTTTTTTTATTTATTTTTAGAAAAATACAGCTTGAACAATTTAAATTAATTATACTCTCTAATATCATATTCATATTTTTTAGTATAACCAATTAACACATGGTTTATCAATTGTCCACTCTCCATCCTATTATAACACTCAATACACAGGAATTGCAGCAACAAGACAATCTAGTGTTTGTATGGTCTGTGTATGACGTTGAGTAGTTCCCAGTTATGACTGTGAAGTGACTATGTTAAAGGTTTATAATCACTAGGGCCATAGTGGCTGCAGAGACGTTATGTTATGTTCATTTTTGTCAATTCCTGTCTTACACCATTTCAGATTCTGGATTTTAATGGACTATGGACCTAGAATAAATTTCTGCCTAGAAAGGCATTTACTACTACTCTGCAAACCAATCAAAAGCTAAATATTTAATTACTCCTGTAAACAGAGTAGTCACCAGCAGGGAAATTGCCTTTGGCCATCTTTGACATGCAATTTTACTTGGGGTCAACACTAAATACAGAAGAATAATTATCTTTGGGAACTTGGCAGTCTGCTATGATTCAGGTACATTAGAAAATCAAAAAGTTAAAGTAGGGAAAGGTGGTGAAAAAGTATGTGCTTAAATTGCTGTATCACTTGATTATTTAAAAAAAATGTTCCTCGTGACTCATGCTCTCCCATGAACACTAGTTAGACCACAAGCACTCTGGTATTTGTAATAGTCTCTCTGTATTTCTCTGCATTGCATATATAGTTGTTAGTGTGGGGAATGCTTACGATGTTGGTCACACTTTGCAAGGTGAGCCGTTGACCAGTAGCCTTGCGTCACCCCTAGTAGTTCCTGTTTCCTGCTAGTAGGGTCTGCAATGAGCACCAAAGGTGCTCATTGCAGGACTCGCGATGAGCGCCACAGGGCTCTCATCACCCCCACTGTATGTATGTATGTAGAGCTCAAGTGAAGTACACATGGGGCCAAAGGTAGTGGCTTGTTCACAGCATGGATATTCTGAAATGTTGGTGTAAAGTCTAGGTACCCAAATTGCCTAATCCTGTTCTACTGGACCCAGTGGCTCTAAACCTTTTTCTTCTTTAATTATCTTACATGTGCAAACATACTGATCTTGCTTCTAGAAGAAGCCTTCTTACCTCCTCGGCATATGAATTTCCACCCTAATTCTATAATATACTTGTGTCTATCGTAGGACTTAACATGGAGCCACAGCTTCTAACATTTTAATGCTAGCTGTTTTAACTTTTTTAACTTTTCTTGGCTCCTAAATTTTGTGTTTCCTGTGTTTCATATAAACCTGTCAAATCCTGGTCCATGGTAAGATAAACAACTTTGCTATATCTTTTGTTTCTGAAATACAGTTTTAATTGTGAAGTTTGCACTGTAAAATTGCATTTTTTTTAAATCTCTGATCCAAGAGCAGCCCCCCCACCCCCCGACCCAAAGCCTATTCTCATTGATATAATGGTATAAAATCTCTTGGCAGATTACTCTGAATGGTCTGTGTATTAATAGATTTAGAAAAAGGTAAATACTGATCATGGACCCTTCAAGCCTAATATGGCATTATAAGAAGTTAGAGAGTATGACCTAGATTGTAGTAGCATAGTATATACTTTAGCCTGGTGCTCTCTTTAACATCACTGAAGTCGGTCAGGAGTGTAGGCAGTTTAGGAGCGTGGGCTGAATTAGCTCTTTAATGTGTCTTGGCAAGTAGCCAACTTGCATCCAACAAAACCGTCAATCTTTGGCTATGGTTGTAGAATTGCTCTATGAAGACCTTTTACTTTCCACTTGAATTGAACATGCCGTGTAATTCTACATTTTTGTTACATGGCAGTTTATTACTTTGCCCTTATTTTGGGGCAAGAGATTAAAATCTAAAACTTCAGATTATTTTACCACTTTCTTGGAGAATGTTGTGTGTGTATACAATGTTTGCTTTGTGAACTGAAACATGTTCTTGTGTAAATTCAGAAAGTTATCTAAAGCTGTTCAAATTAGTTTCATACCATTACCATCTACTTTTGATACATGTTTGTTCACACATGTCTGGTTTTGCTTGGGGTTTGCAGTAATGATCCAGCATTGCTCTCTGTGGGTCAGTTCATACAGCCAAATTTATACCGATTTGGGTTGAGAGTCCTGAAATGTGCATGCTGACATCTTTTCTTGTCTTCCCAGTACCAGTTTCCTCTACTTGAATGCATAGTTTAAGGCAGATAGAGAAGGTTGTGGTGTGATCTTTGTGTGCGGTGGGTGGTCGCACAGCCTGGCCTCTGCATTGATGAATTAGTCAGCTTGTAAGAAGGGAATTTTGAGGAGCTATTTTCTATCGGGATAGTACAAAGAGAAAACAAGCATGCAGCTTCCACTGATGGTCTTTAAGTATACTAAATATCCTTATCTTATTAACCCAGGGCATTGACAAGTCACAGGAGTGAGGGAACCACGTCTCCTAACAGTTTACTTTTATTATTTTTTTATTTTTTTTAAACAACAATGTCAGAGGTGCGCATCAGAGAACAAGCTAACCTTAATAGGTTAGATCTATGGACATAGCAACCCACTCTGAGAGCAACCTCTTTTAGCTCACTTGTAACCTTTACAGGGAGAAATATCCTGACGTATATCAGTCTGGTCCCACTCACTAGAGTGGTCCAGCCCTGAAATACCAGGCAATTCTACCCTGAACAGGAGAAACAGCAAACAGACGCGTTTCGGCCTTGTCAGTGAGGTGCAGCTTTACTCCCTAATATACATATATCTCTTTTTTTTGTTGTTTTAATAATACATAACCTGGCTCCTAAGATTTAGATAGATTTGATGTATTACCCTTTGCATTACTTCTTTCATGACATTTTTTTGTTATGGTAACAGCTTTTTATGCTAACACCACTGCACTGTGAGAAGCTGTCAATATGTTTACTTGATAGTTGGTGCCCACGCTGGTTACTGTTGCTACTCTCATCAAGGCTAGGCAAAGTGCATAGACACTGATCCTCCAAGCTGTCCTAATACTTTCAGTCGCTCTGTAAAACATCACTGTTTGCACAGCAAAATAACGTTTGAAGTCTGACCGGGTTGAAGGTGCAGGTAAGGTTCAAGAATGATCATACGTACGGTGGCAGAATCTCGGCCTATTGTGAGTGCTGCGCCTCTATAGCAGGAGACGCTCGAGTATGCAGCACGTTAAGTATTATTTGCATGTTCCTTTTTATATCTTCTAACGTTGTTCACAGGTGGCAGATCCTGATCTTCTTCTACTTTATATCCCAGGTAGTATCTGTGAAGACGTTTGTGAACTTGTAGTAGTACATCAAGAAGTGTGACACAGACTTGTATAGTGGCAGATCTTGATAGGATGGCATATCCCACGTCAGAGAAGTGTGGAGCCTTATAGCAGGGCTTGACAACTCCTGTGAGTCATGGCCCCTAACATGTTACTTCTGTCTCCTAACATTTTTCGTTAGTCTACTTCAAACTATATATACACATACCACACCCTTACTTCCTAAGAAATCTGTGGTTGGCTCTGTTAGGCTGTCTGACTCCTAAATTTCAGATATATTTGTCACCCCCGATTTTCAAGGCTTTACAAAGCCAGGAAGCCACTCCTAATATTTTACTTATGACTTTAATAGTTTGGGGTAATGGAGGCATTTACATATTATATTACCAGACTCCTAAGAAACTCGCCTCTCCACAGTCTGGCTGTCTCCTACTTCTTGTATAATTTGTCTGACTTGATTTTATAGGATTTATAACATATTTTTATTTATACATGACAGAGCAGCAATTTATTCTTATGCTATGGTGCCCATTTTTTAAATTGAGCAACCTCTTCACACTTTAGTGATTTTATACATCATTGGATAACATATTAACCATAATCCACTGTAAATTAAAAATTACAATCTTTTAAATCACAATAATACAGATAGTCTGCCTGATCTACAGATATGTGGTATTGGTGTGCAATATATGTTAAGTGTGTCGAGTTACTCTTTAAGCCCAGCATTGGCCCTAATGACAGCGGTAGAGCTAATCTGTGAGTGATTTTAAATACTAAACTTTAGTGAATACTAAACTGGTGACAGAGTGGAGTTTGAACATTATACTGGACACGCATTTTGGTTATAACAATATTAAGTTATTTATTTTAATCATGTGGCTACGTTACTAGTAAATACATATTTTTTTTTTCTTCAAATTTCATACATCGGTAGTCAGGAAGTATATCAATATAGGATATTTGAATCTTACCTCTCTTAGAAAGGAGTGTTTTTGTGTTTGCCCGTAAGTATCAACTGAGACTAATTAAAGAAAGATTAAGCCATTCTCTCTCGGACACATTAAACGTTTTATTCTAGTATGTCCCATTACCTGCATTTGCTGTCAACATCCTGCTTTATCTTTGGAGATCCACTTGCAAAAAAGTTCTCCCTAGGTTAGAAACGCATCGGGTTATTATAATGTTTTTATATTGGAGGGGATCTTTAGTGGGTAACTATGATTTAAATTTTTTTTTTTTTTTTTTTTTTTTAAATATTCCCTTGGTGGTTCAGCTTATTTTGAGCATAATATATAGCATAACTTTTTTGTGCAACATTTTACACCCCCGCCCCCCCAAAAAACCAAACACATTTCTTGTTGAAAAATCTGTACATTTTCAGCATGCAATACACACACTCCTAGTACATAGTGTTTAATCTGTCTTTTTTTTTTTTTTCTTTTTCTTTTTTATATAATTTTATTAAATGAAACCTATTTTTTTGCAGTTCTGCGACTTTAGTAGATTATCCCTTTCTTTCTCCTAAGTGGTTGCTCCATATTGTAAGTCATGCAGGCCTTCCTCCTTGTAGTGGCTCAGTCTTGCAGACTAAGGCAGGTTACTCCTTTCTTTGTTGAAGTGCCCTCTCTTTCCCTCTGATGTGAACCTTCTGTATCTCTCTCCCCACCCTGCACAAATGTTTCTTGAAGTTTGACATAAGTAGTGTGGGAGTTAAAGAAAGGGACTTTTCCCACTTTAAAAAGAGAGTGAAATTTCAGTTGCCAAGGAACCTCCTAAATGGACCTGCTGCCCATATAAAAACATGTTGCTAAGGTTACTCTGGCTGCTTCTGGAAGAATGCCGGGCGAGTGCTTGATGTGTGAGGAGTGTAATGCAGCCGAGGATCTTCCTCCTTATAGGTGCAGCGGTCCTATCACATGGTGCAGCCTTTATCACATGCTTTTAGAAAGTCTTTCCTTCTTTTACATTGCAGTAAAGTATTTGTTGCATTTGCTGTAAAATGCATTTTGTCCTTTCCTTGTAAAATGTAAATGGCGTCACTCCGTGTCCGACTCTCCGTGACCTCCTGGACAACACACCATGGTTTTAATGGCAGAGATTCTCAAGTGGGTTGCCAGTTCATGTGAACACAAATGTACTATTTATTTACAGTATTCTGTACAATGGAGGCTCCTATCACCATAAGCTAAATGATGTTGAGATTTATAAAGTGAAAGCACTGGAAAGCCAAGACCTTATTTCTGTTGTATAATTGCTACATAAGTACTTTGATGTGTTTTACTGGAATTTCTGATCAGCAAACTGTTAAACAGTGTTTTTTTTTTCCTTCAGGTTTGATATGAAAATAAATCCGCTGCAGCATGTGCTTGAAATCTGTTACATTATATGTTTAAAAGTGGTTACTGAAAGGGGTACTGTAGTGGTAGAATGAGTCCTGGCTCTTTAATAACCCGATTAGCAGGATTGGTACATTTATATGAAGCAAGACAAATTTAGATGTCTAGGTTTGTCATGCTATAATATGGTTATGAAATATTAAATCTATTTCATTTTTTTTCTTAAGTTTCCCTTTGTTCACTTAAGGGAATACAAAATTCCAGCCTCCCATCTCTCATAGCTCATCACTGTGCGAGCTGGCTTCAAGCTGTGAATTTCCATATTGCAACTTCTAGTGCAGAAATACACTTGACTACATGGACCAATAGGAACCGCTTCACTGCTATGGTACTAGAGGCTGCAATTTGTGGCTTGCTGCCCAGCCATCTTACAGGGTGACATGCTCTGATGGGGGCAACAGATGGCCCTGGGGTAGTATGTGTCCCTCGGGTACTTCCCATGTGGCCCTTAAACTGTAATCTAGAATTGGAAACCATTCCCCTCTTCAACAAAATATTTTATTTTCTGTACAAAAAACGCCATAAGACTAGTTTTTGATACAGAATTTCTCAGTGGGTCATAAAATGTACCACTTTTTAACTTCAACCCACTTAGTGTGGGATCATTTTATGCACTGCTCCCAACAGATATTCGGTCAGAAAAAAGGGTTTTATGGCCTTTTTGAAACGTGTAGGTGTACTAAATATTTTTCTTTCTTTCTGTGAGGGATAAGGTGACATGCAACTAACTTGAGTTTCTTTAAACATGCAAATACGATCAACCATTTTTATTTTTTTTTGGATGTGGGTTGTAGGTTTATGTGCCTGAAATGTTTTGATAAGGAAATTGAATCGCTTAGTGATGTGCCTGTGCCCACTCATGGCGGTCTGGCGTGTGGGACCTGTGTATTTTCAAAGAAGCAAACCCTCAGAAATGCAGATTTCATCAAGAACTTGTATCACAATGTAAATATTTCTGCATTCATGTCATTGATGTCATACATTTTAAGGACCATATATTTAATTTTGTTCACTTCTGTATATAACATATCGGTAATGAACATGCTTTTTTTTTTTTTTATATATTATTAACTTTCTAAAAATATTCTGTTCATCATCAACCTTAGTTATTCACAATAACCCCTCCTTTGACCCATTAAATCAGCAACGGGCAACTTATTTCTCTTGAAAGGCCTTATATGCAGCCCTTAAAAGGGCCTCACAGTGCTTTTAAATCTCTTTACACAAAGTAAAATCTCTGTAGGAAAGGAATTAATTGGTAATAGTTATAGATAAGTATTTAGGAGTACCATTGTGTGTTTGCTTGTTTTAAGAGTAGAGATTAACAAATGTATCTAAAGATCTAGCAGCTAGACAGGATAGTTAGGAGCCAGCCAAACATTTTTGATGAGAAATGGAACAGCTTGCATATAGAAATACACACATAGTAACTACAACGTTAGCCAGCTGTAATTTGTGTAAGCTGTGGCTCCCTGGCACCCATGATTGGTCAATTCCTGTTTTAGAGTGATGTATTGTTCGGGTACAATCATGTTTAATTACTGTATGGTAAACATTCATAAATATACGGACATGTCTACAGAAAACATTGTGATTTTATGGAATTGTTCAGGAACCTCAGATATTTTTTTTTTTTTGTTGGAGGACATTTTGAATGCCCAGGAGTGTACAGAGTAGCTAGGAAAAGTAACCAGTTTTGTCTCTTATACTTCTATGCGCATTTTTTTTTGTAGATTTATGGTGCTTCAAGGACCTCCAGAGTTGATGGAGGAAGAGATCTTACACTCTGCCAGACTCTGCTCCTGAAGTAGCATATCAGGCTGTCATAAATCACAGTCTTGCTCAGAAAAGGGCAACAGGCAAAGACTCCCTGTGTGTTCAGATCCCTGCTGATCAGATAGCGCTGCACACAAAAGCAACTTTGAATTTGCCGCCACGCCTGTGCCTGGATTTAATAGCCCCAGAATGCACAGCTTCAGAGTGGCAAATTCAAATATGCTTTCTGTGTGTGCTCTAATCGCCAGGGATCAG
The DNA here is from genome assembly GCA_027410445.1 of Discoglossus pictus. Classification (NCBI taxonomy): domain Eukaryota; kingdom Metazoa; phylum Chordata; class Amphibia; order Anura; family Alytidae; genus Discoglossus; species Discoglossus pictus. Next base: position 312,806,280 of record CM050167.1, read on the forward strand.
GATCACAAGCAGCTTTTTAAAGGCACAAATTGGATACAAACTTAATAATATCTGTTGCCGATGCTATTTCTGGTGACCAGTATTTGCCAAGCACTGTTGTACACAATGGGATATGGCAGTTACATCTACCAGTGCCCCCAACAGCGTTAAACAGACGTTTCTTTACAGAGACATACCCACCTAAGAAAGTAACAGGGAGCAAAGCACCAAAATAGATCCCTTCAAATTAAAGTTGCAAAATATAATGGCTGTGTATTTATTTTGTTTTCTAAAATATTTTAGCCCATTATCATGTTTAGGTATTCACAAAACAATAGCAATAGGGGGGAAAGCACCATTGACCTCCTTATAAGTGGTTGTCAAGTGCTGATTATTTTAATTTTCTCCTCCAGTGGAATGTTATATTAAAGTTTCAACTAAATACTATGGGCCTCATTCAATTGCGATTTTGGCCAATTGAATAGGGCTCTAAATAAGCACATAACATATTTTTTTTAAGAAGTTTTTAGTTGGTAAACATCTATCCAAAAGCAAGGTTTTCACTAGATAAAAACTTCTTTAAAAAAATATGTTATGTGCTTATTTAGAGCCCTAATCAATTGGCCAAATTGCAATTGAATGAGGGCCTATGTATGGAATGGGCTTGGTCAAACTGCATACATTTATTTAATCACATTTATTATTTTATTATTGTAATGTGTAAATAAGCAAGTAAGGGTACATATCAAATTTCCCCATTGTATTCACACTTCCCTCTGCTTAGGTCATTAATTGAATATTCTCTGATTACTGGGGAATGTTTAACTCCTGTATGAACACTTTTTTTATTTTTATTTAGCTTACACATTTGATAAATGACCTCAGCAGACATGGTACTCGCATCTTTTTGAAGTGTTGCATACAAGTTTTCTTACAGACGTTTGCATAGCATGTATGTGCCGAGTATAGTTGTTTTGGTACACAAGGGTGACTTGTACAGTACACTTGCAGATAGAGGCCTGGCCTCAGGGTGATGAGATCTGTACAACAAATCAGTGCTATAGTTTGGGGTAAAATAGGGATTGCTACGTTTCCTCAGTTTGAGCAAATAATGTATACGCTATGCTGAAACGTATAGCCGTACTTGTATATCCACAATATTTCCTGCTCATTGTGTGCAAGTATAGTTCCTTTGATTGTATTAAAGGGGCTCTGTGACCCCAAATTAAAGCGTTTTTTTTTTAAGTTACAAAAAAATTGGCTGTACCTTTTTATTTCTATTCCTGTGATATTCAGAATTGGTTTAAGGCATTATTCAAACAAGCAGTACAAAAACTAATAACAGTGATCCATCAATGTGTAACTGGATTACTACAAGGATCGCTCTCTTACCTTGTTATCACTTGCAAATCAAAAGATGACACGTTTTTATCACTTGCATATCACTAGCCATAACATTTAGCTGCTGCACAAGCTCTGTTTATGAGTAATTTATGTGTCTGAGACCTGTTCATATGTTCTGTACTGTTTTATAATACTTCTGACCAAATACATATGTGATTATGTAATGATGTTGAATAAATAACTTTATATATATATATAAATATGGCATTTGTGGCCATATTTGTGTCCCAGCTCAACTTCCCAGAATGCAGTGTAATAACCGTTTTTCTCAGAATTCTGAGCTGGAAGCAGGTTTTTTAACTTGCTTTAGACATTCAGATGTGGACACAGATGTACTTTTTATTTACTGTACGGTGGAGGGCTTCTATCGCTCTTTTGCCCACCATATTATTATAAATGATTGTTGTGGTGAACTACCTACTCATAATTTCCACAACACAAGCTGGGATCCCGCTCCATGCTGATGATAGTCAGTAAGCTTGAAACAGTTGTACATGGATTGGATACTCAGCCTGTGTTTATTCCAACCTTGGCTTTGCATTAAAGCTGTGTAATACAGCATGCATAAGCTTAAAGGAAGCCATGTTTGATAATGGCTACGGAATGAAGAGCAAGGCATTTGTGGCCATATTTGTGCGTCCCAGCTCAACTTCCCAGAATGCAGTGTAATAACTGTTTTTCTCGGAACTCTGAGCTGGTAGCAGCTTTTTTAACTTGCTTTAGACATTCAAATGTGAACACAGATGTACTTTTTATTTAATATATATATATATATATATATATATATATATATATATATATATATATATAATTACATGTATAGAATATAATCCCTACCAATGAGTTCACCAACATGGATTTGTTTTTGCTGCCCAGCCTGATATCCCTTTGTTTTATTTCTTGTCTTATTTTTAGAAACTAGTATTACTTTGTTCTGTTCTTTTTATTCACATGCCAAGACATTCTCTTCCCTGACGTGAATTCTTTTGGCAGAGTGGCCTGTTTTAATTTGTTTATTTCTTTGTAGTAGTTCAACTCAGTTGGCATTCATTATATATATATATATATATATATATATATATATATATATATATATATATATATATATATATATATATAATCTGATAATAAACATTCCTAATAAGTCTGATTTTAGGTGGGGCACGTCTTTGACTCGATAACTTCACCCTTTTATAGTTATATACTCGCACATATCAATACACTCCTGTAGATATAGCTGGTGATAACTGGCAAACCTGACCCTGCATGTGTCTATGACTGCTGCACCTGAATTGGTGTCAACATAGTGTGTGCCACTTGGAGATCCTTTTATTTATATTTCCTAAGTATTCCTACAAAAGTAGATTATTTTAGGATGTTGGCAAACCAACATTTAACAGCAATCACAGTTAGTTTCAACAACAAAAATAAAATATATCAATCACAATATTGTAGAATAGTGGTGATTTTAATAACTTCTGTGATTCTTGGTCATTGATGGTAACCTATGTCACTTGAAGTGACACTTTCATGGGAACCTAGACTTCAGAATGACCACACACTCTGTTTAACACTTTTATTGACCACATAGTAAAATTCACTGTTGAGGAGAGGTGGATCCGTAATGAGGGAAGTACATTATAGAGAGAGAGAATGATAAATGCTAATTTGTGCATGGATGGAGGGCGAGCATGAACCTGGGAAGAGTGACATTACCTCTTCAAAAAGAATATGGACAGAAAAGTAAACTCCTGAGCACATTGCCAACTAAAGATTACTACAGGGATTGACAGATATGTGCCAGACACATTAGTCGGGAGCCAGATAATTGTTTTATGTATATAGATCTATGTAGAATTACGAAAGCATTGCAAAAGTACAAATTATGAGCTGTGGCTTCCTCGCTTCCGGCAGTTGTGAAGCCCTGATCTAGTAGTACCACTGACTCCAGACTGCTTTTGTAGCTTTACTCCAGAGACGTTGGTGAAGCCACCTCTGCAGTGGCATGGTGCCAGGACACAACTTGTACAAATAATTGATCAGCAGCTTCCTGGTCTAGACATGGGAAAGTTACAGGTTGATACCAAATGACTTGCCCTGGGTAATCAAATGCTGCTATTATTACTCTTTTTATTTATAAAGTGCCAAGATTTTCTGTAATGCTGTTTACAGGGTAACCATAAACGACAGAGGGTACCATAACGGGTACAGTACAATGATACAACAAACAATTTGGTACAGCACAGTTGAAATGCTCTAGTATAAAAATGATTGTTGTGTTGGTCAGTTTGCTTGTAGTATGAGGGCTTGAAATACAGAACCATTTTACTTCTGGCTACTAACTTTTAGTAATTATACATATATTTCTACATATTATGCATATCTTGGCTACTAAAAAAAAGTTTATTTGGCTCAGTTATATTTGCCGAACCCTGTGGTAATTCAGGTAGGCGTCCTCATCGTGTGACCAAGTCTTTAAAGGACCACTAGAGATTGGTGAAAATGTTCCTGTTACGTTTGTAACAAAATAACAACATTCCCAGTTATGTACAATGTGGGTATAAAGGCATTTTTGTTAGCTAAAATCTTTATCTTTGTATACACTGCTTGTGTCTGAAGGATTTTATGTTTGTGTCTTGTACACTTCCTGCTAGCTTGGAGTCGAAGAGTGTATTCTGCAAAGTTTGTATCTGTTATGGAGTGGAAGGAAAGGGATGGGGATCTGCGGAGTCTTGTGGATTAGAAGGACATACTACAGTCATGGCCGCTTTCATATCGGAGTCTGACGAAATGAAGATTTTCTCTTATGCCCATAGTTTACACACTGATCGTTTGCTGCACAGTTTTCCTTATCTACTGTGACCTTTTTAAAGAGCTATGGCTTCTTACTCTGTTGTATGGTCATTTGATGTACAGGTTTTCTGATTATTGCGGGATTCTCCGGAGTGGTGTCAGGGCTGCACACGGTGACTCCGTGCTCAGCCAATGTGTCACGGTCATGTGATCCCTCTTCAGGCTTTTTGGCTTTGTTTGCTCATGTGTAGGTGGTGGAATATTTTTCTTCTGATTGTTTTCATGTTGGATTGTAGGCTGTTGAGAGTAAATATAACAAATTGAAAGACTAAACCCATTCACTGCCGAACTATCTTTTCACGTTACCTTCTCTACTTGCAGGACTTCTTAAATAAAGATGAGATTTGTCTGATCAGAATAAACCTGTATTAAGGGGCATCAGGTTCTCCAAGCCATGCAACACAACTGCAATATTGCATTCAACGTGTTTAAAAGATATATATATATATATATATATATATATATATATATATATATATATACCAGCTGCTACTTAAAACAAATATTTCTACAAATTAAAAGTATGCTAAACTATTCAGAGGGCTGTGAACTACACAATGAGGGATTTTGAGAGAACCTGAAGACCCTGGGAATTTGTGTGTGGGATGGCAGAATATGGAACAGTTCTGAGAAATACAAGTTTAGGTCATGATTGGTGTTACTTGGTTCCTACATTCTTATGGCTCTAATAGTCTTTTTTTTTTTTCTTTCTCTTCACAGGTTAAAAAGCTGCTCCAGAACACATACGGTATGATATTATGGTACGGGATTGACACCCTAATGCTACAGCAGAGTTTAGGAAGATTAATGGCCAGATCTATGTAAGTTGCTGTTTATTTTTTTATTTGCTTTAATTTTTTGTTTGATTTGCTTTCAACGAAAAAAATATATATTTTCATGAGAGTATGCCATCTGGGGCAGATGTTGTGAAACTGTATAACCGCCAGTGCATGTTCGCTTATTTTAGGTGGTCCACAGAACATCTGAGTTTATTAAAAACTATGAAATAAAATGATTGAATATTAATAATAATTAATGAGATTAATAATATTAAACAAACCATACAGAGATGTAGGCATAGTATCTGGATTTTAGTATATACGGAAGCAGTCTATACACCAATATAGCAAAGTTATTAAACAGAACAAAAAAACATTCTACCTACTAATACCCTCAGTTGAATTGGCCTAGATATCCAGTAGCTGTGCTTTTAATATGCCCAGGGTGGACATAATATCCAAAGCTCAGGTGCCAGGCAGGCTGTTTCTAGGAGGCCCTTTATAAAGATGCATAATACTTCAGAAAAATATTTAGGAGCCAGGAGCACACATTTTAGGAGATTTGGCTCCAAGGAAATAACTGTTGTGGATCATACCCCTATTACATTTTGCGGTATATTTCTAATACTGGTATAAAATATGTTATTTACTACTATACTTCATGGGGGTTTTGTGTACCTGTAGTTATAACATTAACGTGTAAGTTAGAACATTACAAATTTATAGAGAGATTGATACGAGCATCGGTAGTTTTGTTTTGCATATTTATGCAATTATTATTCACAATTGGTTTCCATTACCTTTGTTGGACTGTTTTATCAATGCAGTGTGTCTTTATAAACTAGTGAGTTTCTAATAGTCCTAATGAAAACCGTTGTAGCAGATGGAAGCTTTCTCTGCATTAAATGTCCCCTCGTAGAAGCAGATCAGCAGTAACTACAGTGGCAGTTCCACTGCAGTATAATTGTATATAAAAGCTAACAATCTTTTGCTAAAAACTATTTTTGGATTATAGAGTAGTTATTTTGTTTATTGGTACAAGTGACCTTTAAATTACATTTCACAAATATTTTCTTTATCTGCTATTTTGTTAATTAAAAGTTTAAATATAGCTATACATTAGGATATTTTATTTTTTTGCCATTGCTCCCAAAGAATGAATAAAATGTTGCTCATGATTTTAATGTCATTATGTAAATGATTTTATCTATATTTAATCAAGAAAGATAAGCAATTAATTAAAGCCAAAATCATGCTATACTGTTTGTATACTACTGTTGAAATCTCTCGTTGTGAATCCTTCTGATACTGGGAGGACAGAATGGAGGGCCTATGCACGGAGGTTCCTCACTATTTTACAAAATCATTGCACTGTACTAAAGACTGTGTATGCCAATTAGATGATACAACTAATAAAGCCCTTGTGGTTGTTTTTTTTTGTTTTTGTGCAGTTTTTATCTAGTGTTTTTTGAGAATATTCTTCAGATTTCTTTCATACTTACTTATTTTTTGTTATTTTAAAATGTATTTTTATTTTTTGTTTCTAGTGATCACATGGTCTTCTAAAGAAGCAATGGGTAGCTGTTGTAGCTGTCCAGATAAAGAAGCTTCCTCCGATAACCATCAAAATAGGTTTGAGGTAAGTACCATAGTCCTTTATTAAGTCACTACAGAGACAATGCAGTCTTGTGTGAATTGGAGTCATGGTGGCAGAATCATGGGCAATTCTCCAGAATATAGTTATGGAATCCATTTGAATTATTTCTGTATTATGTATATTATATATTGTAAGTACAATGCATTGGCATTCAGTGTTTTTCGTTCATTTTAAAACTGTTATGTTTTCAGCTCTTAACGTTTCCAGATTTGCCTGATATTTACTAATTGTCCCCCATCCTGTCCTGCAAGGTTATTAATGTGGATGATGATGGTAATGAGCTGGGCTCTGGTGAAATGGAGCTGACAGAAACAGACCTGGTCTTACACACCCGTAAGCGCGACTCTGTCAAGTGGCCCTACCTCTGCCTGCGCCGCTATGGGTACGACTCAAACCTTTTCTCCTTTGAGAGTGGTCGACGATGTGAGACCGGACAAGGTATGTAGAAGACACATTATCTAGTAGTGGTAATCTACTGTGATTTTTGGAGAAAGAAGATTGAGCAAAATCCCATATTTTGAAACACTGGCCAGTGGAGCCTTTTACATGTGTTTGTGTATATATATTTTCCTTTAAATGCATAGGAATATAATCATTTATTGGAAAATTGCTATTCATTTTTTTTAGGGGCTAACCCATGTTTACCAACTTAGAAACAAGTCAAGCTTTTGGTAGGAGACAGGAAATGGCAAAGACATACAGACCTATAATATAGGGTTAACAAAAAAGTTAGGAGCCACAGACTCTGGCTCCCAGGATTTGTCAAGCAATTATTTATTTATTTATTCATTTATTTTTAGTAATAGTCTTGTTTGTTTTGCATTATTAGATTTTTTTTTGTTTTAAATCTAGTTTGTTTGGTAGGCATCTGTGCAATGTTTTTTTCTTTAATCTCCTTTATGTAACGGCCAGTGGTTTTCCACAGGTTTGTAGTGTGGTGAGTATTCCCTATAATCTTTATTATATATTTTGTGACATTTTCTTCGGTTGAACTTAAGAAACATACAATTTGCTATCCCATTTTCTTTCCCTGATGATTTTTCTTTCTCTTAATAAAGTAAGTTTTGGCGTGTATGAATTCACATGTACAATAGTGGAACTTTAATTTTATAAACAAATGTGTAATACAGAATGTACCAATATTAGTGACTTCAGACAAGTCCTGGATCTCCGATCAGATCCTGCAAAAACATTTTTTTTAACAAGAATGTTAATTTTGACTTAATGCTTGCAAAAGGAAGAGCAATCCAAAGCTGGGACTGGACTGGTTGTCTTTTCCTGGTAATGGTAAGTTTGGTTCCCTCTGCTGTCCCAAAGTGACACTGCACCATAATATAAATGCATTCTTTGTACGGTCTGTCTCTTTCCTCTCCCATTTCTCCCAAAGGCCAACAAGAAGGGGCAGTAACTTTCTTTATCACAGTAAGGCACATTTACAAATACTAGTAACATGCAGGCAATGTCTGCAAAATCCTTGTTCTAATCTCACTTTCATAGTGTTTTTCCTTTTTACCCTTCTGCAAACCTTCTATTGTCTTCCTTGTGAAGGCAATTGTATTTTTATTGTATGTATTTTATTCGTGATCATGAATGGTTAGACATGTTATAATGTGTATTCTGTGTTTATCTGTTAATTTGTAGTATCTGGATTTAATGAACAGGAACCATGGTGTCTTTTTAGGTATATTTGCCTTCAAATGCCTCCGTGCTGAAGAGTTATTTAACATGCTTCAAGAGATCATGCAGAATAACAGCATTAGTGTTGTGGAGGAGCCGGTAGTGGAAAGAAATCCTCAGACAGAGCTGGATGTCCCAAGAACCCCTCGTACACCTACCAGTAAGTATATTTTCTAATGAGGAAGAACAGAAACTTGCTATTCTGCTGTGGTGAACAAGTAACAGCTCTGATTTAAACATAGGTGGTTCATGTTAATGTTAAAAACATGGAAACATCCATATAAGTCTTTGCTTGCATATATAAACATTATTATATTAACAATTGCTGAAAAGCTCAGGTTTAATTTACTCAAACCTTCCAAGCAGTCTCCGCAAAGGTCTGCCCTTACAGCTCAAGCACACAGTGTTTCTGTTGATACTAGCTACTCGGAGTGTCTCATCGGCATTTAAAAAAATGTAGGTAGTTTATTTTGATACTAAAAACAGGGAAATTTCCATAGACAGTGTTAAACCATCATTGTAGTCAAAGTATGTTATATATGGTCTTTTGAATAACTAAAATTGAAAAATAAACACAGCCATTGTGTCTCTTATATGCAATTGTTCTTTATTGCAGAGCTCCATTTTCTTTTGCCTGACGATTTAGTTCTGTTACTTTCTCATGAGGGAGTGTCCTTGCAAACCAATGAACTTTCCATTTAAATCTGATAAGTGCACTAGATGCCAGATGAAAACTGTACAAAATATTTGTTTTAAATATTGTTTTCACTAGATGAAAGTAGATCAGCATTCCTCGACTTACTGTTAGGATGTTGAAGGAAAATATATTTATATTTGCTTTTTTTCTGCCATAGCCCCTGGTTTTAGTGCTCCAAGTTTACCAAATGGATACCCTCGTTACCCTTCTTTTGGAGATGCCTCTTCACACCCATCTAGCAGACATCCCTCTGTTGGAAGCACCCGCCTCCCTTCTGTGGGAGAAGAGTCCACGCATCCATTGCTTGTACCAGAAGATCATGTAAGTAACGTTTGTCTTTCACTGACCACCCCCCACTCTATATAATGGGTTCTGTGTTTATTACAAAGTGTAACTTGTCATTCGATGTTGTGGTGTTTTGTTTGTTTTTTAGTCGATTCAAAGTGGCTATACATGGACAGACAAAACAATTTCTAAATAAAATAATTCTTGAGATAGACAGCTCCCTCTGAGCACAATATAAAAATTAATAAACATGTTTGAGTAGTATGGGGACAGGATAATTACACTTTAACATACTGTGCTGTTCAGATAACACTATACCTCACACATTTTTATAATTAAAAAATAATCTAGCTAGTACAGTCAACATGACTTTAAGCAAAAAACAATTGTACAGTAAAGTGACTTAAATAATTAAAATTATCCCATTTTATATTGTCTCAATCACATTATTTCACTGAATATCACTGATATATTTCATGCTGAACAATGGGAATACGCTCTTGTCTGGTTTATAATAAAGGCATTTATAAATCAATAAACGTGCAAGTGTAAGCATGGGCTAAAATAAAATATCATTAATCTATTTAGATGCTAGAAATAAATTGGCCTGCATAGACAACACACTTGTATATTGTGGTGTGTCCAGAATGCATTAATTCCCGGGCAAGGTGTGTGTGTGTGTTGCACATTTTAAACTTATAACAATGACACACAGTAGTTTTACAGGAATATCCTCTACCTATATGTATGTATTTTATACAGCTGACAAGTTCATTTATCTCATCACTGCACATACAACACAGGCATAACTTTACACAATGATTTATAAAAACTGCCCTTTAGTCATTACTTCGATTTCATCAAATCTTTGTTTACTCAAACAGATAATTAGCCAACCTAAATTGGTGTGTTGGGAACCCAAGTATGGCATATTTGCTTAAAACCTGTGTGATTGCATGTATTCAGTCACACTTTCTACTGTTACCACCTAACAAATAATATTTATGTCTTTTATATAGTTTTGTTTCATGAGCAAGAGGAATATAATTATACCAATCAAAATCTCTATATAATATGTTAATACAGATTTGCCAAGTGTAATTACTTATAAGAATAGTTTTAGGGGCTTCATATCCTCTGTTGTATTGTCTAACTGGCTAACAAGATTCCCATTTTGTTTGATATAGGTGCACACATATGTGAACACAACCGGTGTACCAGAGGAATCGAAACCAAGACCAAGTGTTCCAGCTCCTCTGGAACGACAACTTTCCAACTCTGAAGGAAGCACAGCCCGGGCTGAACCTCTTCCTATTCCGGAAAGAGACCCACAGGTTATACTGGAGCCTGAAGCTGTGAAGTTTGTTTTGGGACCAACACCCGTTCAAAAACAATTAATGGAGAAAAAGAAGCTTGAGGAAAGTCAAACTGGTGGAAAGATTAGTGGTGGCAGCAGCTGCCTGAATAGCACAGAATGGGACACTGGTTATGACAGTGATGAACGCCGTGATACACCTTCTAGCAATAAAATGGTTTATGAAAACGTAAATGGATTATCCATCCCAGTTTCTTCTGGTGCAAGAAGGGGACGTATCCCACCTCCTCCCACCCCTGACGTCCAAAATATTAATAACTCTGCCCAGAGGAGAACTGCATTGATAAACTATGAAAACTTGCCATCTCTTCCACCAGTTTGGGAAACTCGTAAGCCAAGCAGGGAAGAAGAGGATATTCTAGGACCAAAGACCCCAGCCCTGAATGGTTTTCACAATAACTTAGACCCGATGCATAACTATGTGAACACTGAGAACGTAACGGTTCCATTGAGTGCTCACAAAATAGACATCTCGTCAAGGCGTCGAGACTGCACACCAACTGTACCAACAGTCTTTAACTTTGATATCCGGCGTCCGAGTTTAGAAAACCGGCAGCTCAATTACATACAGGTTGATTTGGAAGGTGGCAGTGACTCTGATAATGCCCAGACTCCGAAAACTCCTACCACTCCACTCCCACAAACCCCTACTAGGCGCACAGAGCTGTATGCTGTGATAGACATTGAAAGGACTGCTGCTATGTCTAACCTGCAGAAAGCACTGCCACGAGATGATGGTACTTCTAGAAAGACTAGGCACAATAGTACTGACCTACCCATGTGAGACTGAATTGCATTACTTTATTTGCACCTTTTTTTTTTGTATTTCTAAAAAGGAAAAAAAATGCGGAAAAGAAAAAATAATCTTTTTCATATCTTAAACACTAACCCTTTTTTTATAGACTTAATTTTACATGTGCTTTTGTGTAAAGGGAATATATGTAGAGCAGGTACTCATAAAATAGGATTCACTCTACAGTAGTAATATGTACTGTATAGCTGCATTGCCATTTTTGTGCCTATCTAATTGAATAGACATTGCAGTGACATGCCAGTTTTAAGTTGATCAACTTGCTTATATTTTGCATCTAGACTGTTGCCATTTTAAAGCATTTTCTGACGCCTAATATGTACAGTGACTGCACATACATTTTAATTTTTGGAATGTAATTTGCAGTTCAGATGTGTGAAGTATATACATTATGTATTTTTATACTAACTTTTTATGATGTCAGATGTTTGCCAAATATGTCACCAGCGTTTTGCATTGAAGACATTGGTACGAACGAGTATACAGTTGCTTCTGATCATGTATTAAAGCCTTACAACATGCTGCAGCCAAACAAGCATGTTGCGATTTGCACGGAAAACACTGTTCAAGCTACATTCCCAGAATCCTCTCCTGCCTCTTAAACTCCACTGCAGGTGTTTGGTTCTAAAGGAATCTAGCTCTGGTTGGTATTTTTTAGTTATAGTATGACAGAGTTGCATTTATTAAATGCAGATGATAACTTGTGTAAAGGCCAAACACTATTTCCCTTTTTGTTATCACCTTGTATTATATTGTAAGATTATTGTATGTTTCTAATTTGCATTTTAAATGGTTGTTTTCCTACTTAAAAGTATATAAATAGCAACTTTGTATAAAGCTAGTGTAGTCCATTTTGAATTTTCCTTTTTTTATGAAGTTCTTTAGATGTGCATTGCCAAAATTTACATGAACCTTTTACAAAATATCTCTTAATATCTGCACTAAACATTCCATGATACTCTATTGAAACTGTACCCTTGCAATGCTAATAATTATGAAACTTGGTGTATTTCCAGACCCCCTTTGCACTAAAGGGTTTAAAAGAAGTGATACTATGCAGACATCCATGAACTGTATTTTTGTTTTAATTGTTCTCCATCTGGGTACTAGCCTTTTAACTCTTTGGTTTGCATCATTATGAGATTACATTGCTTACCAAATGTGTACACACACACTTACTTACACACACTCACACACACACACTTACTTACACACATATACACATCCATACATCACTTCATTGGTGCCAACATCATCATTTTGTAGCATGGCAATAAAATACTGATTACACATGGTTCTGTTGTGACTTTTATTGGATTGAGTTTATAACATTTTGATTTATCATGGTTCTGCATACATTTACACAAAATATTTGATTAAAAGTGGGTAGTATAAAAGTCTATAGCAGTGGTTCTTTTTTTGCGTAGAACAGTGGTTTCAATATATCGCAACAAACTGGCAAATTCAAATAATATATGTAAGCTTCTCAAAAAAAACTAAACTTTTGTCGTTTGGAATATGAGCTTGATTATGAGCACATCTGATAGAGAATTAGTAGTGTATGAAAACATTGCATGAAAAAAAATAAGCATTTAAACACTTATCTTAAAAATATCTTTTTAATTTCTGTCTGTTGAAACTTCGGGTTAATGCCCTCCAAACCCAGCTTAAGAGAGTAAAGACTAAAACATTTGTATTACAATCTGGCAGTTGCTGTCTTTTTTTTTCTCTCTTTCTCTCTTTCTCCTCTTCCACTTCCTCTTCCGAGCAATTTCAGCTGTGACCCCACCAACCATAATTTCTTTTAGAGGTCACACACTGGACCCTGCAGGGTACTCCATTTTCTGTAAGCTTCCTAGGGGTATGCACATCTACATATCGTTATCTAGCATATAAATATAAAAGTACATTCAACTTTTTAATATAATACATATTTTTCTACTAATCTGTAGCTGTTCGGAAACATTTGAAACCCAGGAAACTTACATATACCTTTTTTAAGCTCTGGTTATAGTGCACTGTTGTTTTAGTGCCATAACATCCCTGACAGCTGAATTTGCACGTTTAGTCTCAATACACCAAGGTGGTCATATTGAGCATTCACAATACATTTCAGAATTACTTTTAAAACAGAGAGAACTTTCCCAAATATGGTCCTAAAATGATGGTCAAGCCTAGTTTAATAGATCCCTTATAATTTTCTTTGCAACAATTACATGGAAAAACAATACAAAGTATATTGCAAAGGTGGTTTTGGCGTCAATTTGTGTCATCTTACTGTAGGGTACAGTAGAACAATTATTGATAATCTGTTCCTGGAAGGGCCACATGTGGCGCCTAAGTTTTTTTTTTTTATTTATTTTTTTTTAAACGAGCAGTCAATACATGCAATTGCCTTTCATGTTTACAGCACAAAATGACTACTTTTCTATGTGAAATCATGGTGAACTAGGAAAGTATAGATAACGAGTGGTAGTGCTTTGTGGGCACACTGCAGTGGTCTAATAATAGATGTATTTATTTAGTATACATTAAACAATAAAGCAATACAATTGCTTAAGGATCACTACATAAAAGAAAAATTAAAAACTTTGAGTCAAGCTGCATAATTAAGAAGGAAAAATTAGGTTTATATTTAGAAAAAAATGTGTTTGTGTGTATTTCTGGAAGGCTATGGTTACATCCTTTAATGCAACAATGTCTTGCTTCTGGGTCAGTAAAGGAAAAGCTGTTGTGTCCATTTCAATTTATCTAGTTATCAAACAAAGGCTCTGGACTTCTGCCAGTTCCATCCTCTCCGATCTCTTCCTCCACTGATACTTCAAAACACTCACCCCCATCCAGCTTTCAGCATATGATTTAATAAACACAAAATGGATTCCTGTACTTGAAACATTTTGAGGGAATTGTTTATGATTAAACAGATGCTGCTATTATTAGTTTGGTAAATACTTGACAAACCAGAGTCTTTTTTTCTTGAAAGCAGTGTTACTTTTAATAGTTGATGTAGGTGATAATAGTGGCGCCTGGCCGGAGGTCCTTTACTGTGTCCTTCACGATTACATGACAGTATTTTCATATGTATGGGAAAGTGGCATCACCACAAACTCACTCATAGTGGTTGCCAGCACCTTCTGGCCCAGATAATGTGAGCATGCTTATAGCATTATCGGTGCTAAATGTACATTTTAGTATCAAAGGTTTAACACAAGACAATTGTGTGGGTCATCTGATTAAACAGCCTTCTTAGTAATGTGTTATTTATGGGATTATCTGAAATTATGCTGCCTCTTGGGACCAGGGCCATATGATTTTGATGCCCTGTCTGATTCAAAGTGAACCCGCTTTCAAGCCCAGCCTATGCCTTGTGGCACCTTATGCCTGTCACCGTCAAAACTTTAGAGGGAATCACTTTCACACAGCACACTGACAAGATGTAAAATGCTTCAGCTGTATCTCGCTTGATAAGCCTTTGTGGCCACCATTTCTTTCTTTTCTACATGTTATAGATAAAAAAAACAAAAAAAACATATCCACGTTACATGGGATTTTAAACACTGGGAAGTATGTCATAAGATCCCATCATCAGAGTAGGTTGTGACAATGTATTCTTGTAGATCAGGTAAATTAAATGGCCACTAAATTCAGTACACATCACAAAAACATCCTAAAAACATGTTAAAATACCTTTTGATTTTTTTAAAATACTGCCAACATAATGGGTCTACACCAAATAACTGGCTAACGCAAGAAGAAATCCAAAAGAGGTTGGAAAAAATAAATGTTAATAAAGCCCCAGGTCCTGATAGAATACATCCATGGGTACTGAGAGAACTGGGTTCTGTAATAGCAAAACCATTATATCTCATTTTTCAAGATTCACTCAACACAGGGTGTCTACCAGATGACTGGAGAAAGGCAGAGTTGGTACCTATATTTAAGAAGGGAGCAAGAGCAAATCCGGGGAATTATAGACCAGTGAGTCTCACGTTGGTAGTGGGAAATCTTTTAGAAGGATTATTAAGAGATAATATGCAAGAATATGTCTATTCAAACAGGATTATAAGTTGGAGCCAACATGGGTATAGGTCATGTCAAACAACCATAATTTGTTTCTATGAGGAGGTTAGTTTGAATTTGGATCAAGGCAACTCAGTGTATGTAGTCTATTTGGATTTTGCAAAGGCTTTTGATACAGTGCCACATGGGAGACTATTGAGCAAACTAAGGGATACAGGAATTGCCATAAATATTTGCTTATGGATTGAGAGCTGGCTAGAAGACAGGAAGCAAAGGGTTATGGTAAATGGAACCTACTCGGATTGGACTAATGTGGTAAGTGGGGTTCCTCAGGGTTCAGTATTAGATCTCCTTTTTATCATATTTATTAATGACTTGGAAGTGGGATTGGAGTGTGGTGTCTCCATTTTTGCTGATGACACAAAGTTGTGCAAGGTAATTAAATCAGAAAATTATGTACCTTCCCTACAAAGGGATTTGCATAAATTAGAGGAATGGGCATCTAAGTGGCAGATGAGATTTAATACGAATAAATGTAAAGTTATGCATCTGGGAAGGAAAAATAGCCATGCCATTTATAATCTTAATGGAGTAAATGTAGGGGTATCAGATATTGAAAAGGATTTGGGAGTACTTGTGGACAACCGCCTAAGTAACCATGCTCAATGCCAAGCAGCAGCTGAAAAGGCAAATAAAATATTGGCATGTATCAAGAAGGGAATAGAAGCAAGGGAAGCAAATATAATTCTCCCATTATACAAATCTCTAGTACACCCTCATTTGGAATATGGAGTACACTTTTGGGCACCACTACATAAAAAGGACATTTTAGAGCTGGAAAAGGTACAGTGGAGGGCAACAAAACTAATAAGGGGAATGGAGGGGCTAAGTTATGAAGAAAGACTAACCAAATTAACTTATTTACTCTAGAGAAAAGGCGTCTAAGAGGGGATATGATTACCTTATATAAATATATCCAGGGTCAATACACGGCTTTGTCAAGGGAACTTTTTGTGCCACAAGGTTTTCAACTGACAAGGGGACATCCTTTGAGATTAGAAGTAAAAATATTTCACCTTAAAGAAAGAAAAGGATTCTTCACAGTAAGGGTGGTTAATCTGTGGAATTCTCTACCAAAGGAGGAGGCGACAGCGGATTCGATAGATAACTTTAAAAAGAGATTGGATATATTTTTAAATAAAAAGGGCATTAAGGGCTATCCAGGATAAATAGAGAGGGAGTATTGATCCAGGGATGAATCAGATCGCCAGTATCTGGGGTGAGGAAGGAAGTTTATATTTATTTTCCCTGTTGAGACAATTGGCAGAGTTTCACAGTTTTTTTTCCTGTTTGCCTTCCTCTGGATCAATTAATAATTCTGCATATTGCAGATCAGAGGAGATCTAAAAAGGTTGAACTTGATGGGCTAGAATTATTTTTTTAACCTACATTACTATGTAACTATGTAAAATAGGTACATTTTTCACTGAGAAATCAGGTAAAATCATATATGTGTTTACATGTGTCATTGACTTTCCCCAGCCAGACCCACACCTACAGCTCAGAGTAGTTTGCAAAAGAAAAAAGGTATTTAACCCTTACCAAATTTATCAGTGGAATGTTGCAATCTTCGAAACAGGCTACATCTCATAATTGTTCAGTAGGCAGCAGAGACTTTGTTTTGTAACCAGACTTAAAACTTTAGATGTTTTAACTATTATTATTGTAGTTTTTTTTTTTATAGAAATGATATGTAAACATTTCACTTAATCTAATAAAATCGTTTATATGATAATGAAAATGATTGCTACCTTTGGGTGGTGAAGAGGCTTGTGCACTTCAATGAAGCTGTGAGCGATGTAGAGTCATCCAAGGAGGGCAGGTAACAGCAGAGACATCAGACAAATTGCATGTGATTTGAGAAGGAACTGGCAATCCACTCAGTATCTTTGCCAAAAAGCTGTATGGATAAGCACAGCCAGAGATATAATTATATGGCACTGTAAGATAAGCTCCTCAGATCAGAAAGTGCCTACCACATCACTTGGGAAGAGCAGAGGGTGAGTATGAGTAACACCAGATCGAATTAAGTGGTTGGGCCAAAGTTGAGAGGTCGCCCTGCTGTGGATATGTCTGGAGGGGAAAGGAAAGTTAGATGCTGCAAAGAATAATTTAGTATTGGAACCTGGAATGTTAGAACTATGAACCAAAGCAAATTGAAAGTGGTCAAAAATTAGATGAAATGGACAGGAATGGGACATTTCATATCAGACCAGATCTGCTACTGAGGTCAATAGTCCCGCAGTCAAAATTGAGTAGCCATTATAATCAAAGGGTGGCCAAAGCATTGCTCGGTTACAACCCAATAAATGACAGAATGATTTCAATTTGTGTTCAAGAGATGCCAGTTAACATCACAGAGATCCAAGTCTATGCTCCAACCATGGATGCTGAAGAGGCTGAAGTTGTCCAGTTCAACAAGGA
Source organism: Discoglossus pictus (assembly GCA_027410445.1). Lineage (NCBI taxonomy): Eukaryota > Metazoa > Chordata > Amphibia > Anura > Alytidae > Discoglossus > Discoglossus pictus. Next base: position 312,824,301 of record CM050167.1, read on the forward strand.
TATTCAACACTTCGTAGATATAACACCAAGAAAAGATATTACTCTTATCGTAGGAGATTGGCAAGTATGGTATTGGAGTACAAAATGAAGCAGGTTAGAGCTTAGAAGAGTTCTGTCAAGATAATTATGTGGTCATAGTAAATGGCCTCTTCCTACCTACAGCCTCAGAGATCACTCTACACATGGGCATTGCCAGATGGACAATATACAAATCAGATTCACTATATACTGTGTATCCAAAGATGGCGGAGCTCCATATAGTCAGCAAAAACAAGACCTGGAGCTGACTGCGGCTCAGACCATGAGCTTTTTATTATAAGTTCAGAATTAAACTGAAGAAAAGAGGGAAAAATTATCAGACCAAGCAGATACAGAATGAATAATATCCCATGTGAATATGCAGTAAGAATAGAATTAACGGACTAGACATAGAAGATAGAATGCCTGAAGAACTTTGGACAGAAGTCTGTGACATTGTCCAGAAAACCACAAGAAAGAATATCCCTAAAAGAAAGAAATCTAAGAAGGCAAACTGGCTTTCTGATTAGGCTTTGAAAGTAGCCCAGGAAAGAAAAAAGTGAAAGGTAGTGGAGATAGGAAAAGATTTGTCCAACAGAATGCAGAATTCCAGAGGATAGCACGAAGAGACAAGGAGACATTCTATAATGAGCAATGTAAAGAGATAGAAGAAAATATCAGAATGTGAGTTAAGAGATCTCTTCAAGAAAATTGGGAATCTCAAAGGAACAATTCATGCCAAAATAGGTGTGATAAGAGACAAAAATGGAATGGATTTCACAGAAGCAGATCAGATAAAGAAGAGGTGGCAGGAATACATAGAATATCATAATCATATTGATAACCTCAGTAGTTTGTCCAATGAACTGAAGCCAGATATCTTGGAGAGCGAAGAGAGATGGGCCCTAGGATGTCTTGCAGATGAAACGACTGGAGGAGTTGATTGAATCCCAGCTGAGCTGTTCAAAATCTTATATAGCAATTCCAAAAAAGTCTATATAGCAATTCCAAAAAAGGCAGTACCAAAGAGTGAACCAATTATCAAATAATTGCACTCATTTCACATACCAGCAAGGTAATGCTTAAGATCCTGCAAGCTCAACTCCAAGAATATATGAACCGTGAACTACCAGATGTGCAAGCCAGGGTTCAAAGAGGCACAAGATCAATTTGTCAATGTTCTAAGGATAATAGAGAAAGCAAAATAGTTTCAGAAAAACATATAATTCTGCTTCATAGACTATTCTAAAGCCTTTGACTGTGTGGATCACGACAACATGTGGCAAGTTCTTAAAGAGAACCAGATCATCTCATCCTCCTCCTGAGGAATCTATATAGGGACTAAAATATAATGTCACTATCAATACATTTTAGCATAGATAACACTATGACATTCCCAGTAGTAACATACAGATGTGAGATCTGGACCATAAAGAACTCTGAGCGCCGTAGAATTAACACCTTTGAATTGTGGTGTTGGAGAAAACTGCTTGGAGCCCTTCCGACTGCAAGAAGATCCAATAAATCAGTCCTACAGGAAATCAAGACAAACTGTTCACTGGAAGGTATGATCATGAGGCTAAAGCTCAAATATTTTGGCCATATCATGAAACATATATAAATACAGAAATGTGAGGAATTCACGGTTCACCAGGGTGTTTCCCACCCCAAATACAATATGATAAGGTAAAGGGGATAAAGTGCAAGTTTATTTATTTATTTGTTGGTGCAAAACAGCGACGAATAAAATGATTAAAAACAAGGGTGTATGTTAAAACAAGGGCACATGTAAGGAGTACAGAAATCCTATTTCTATACAGGAGCTCTATATAGAAAGTAATATACTCCAATTGGAGGGATACTGTCACTCCAACCTTCAGTCACAGCAATTTCTATTGAAATGGAAGTTCCACAAATAAAGATGTGCTAGCTCAAAATAGAGTATGGCTAGCTACCAAGTATACTACCTCTAAATACCAACTCCTATACTTAGATCTCCTAATAAACACAGGTGTCTATAAAGACATATATATATATATATATATATATGGTACTATATAATGAATTTAGCACCATATAGAAAATGTGATTCCAATTGACTTATCTCGCCAGTTATAGCCCTCTAGAGACTTAAAGCCTCTCATAAATACACTCTATGGGTTTAAAAGTGTTGGCTGGAATAAAGCAGACCATCTGGAGATGGTAAAAGTTGTTTGGAGGAGTATAGGAGCCCTAATCGGGATTAGAGGGACATTAAGCTAGGCCAAACGCTCAGCGTTCACGAGCTGCACATAGCGTGACTTCCTGGTCTGTAACGCGCATGCGCACGTCTAGCGTGATGACGTGTGCTGCGTGGTTACTGGGGCCTGACGCGTTTCGACGTGGGCACGTCTTTCTCAAAGGGGAAATTACACGAGGCTGCATGGATAGGGTCTTTTATAGGCAAAAGTTGCCATGGTAACAGAAATATGGCATATTATCATTATTATGAGCATTTTTTTCTCCAACTGACAGGAGGTGTATATTTCATAAGGGCATGATCCAAGAGTAAAAAACGGAAGATGAACTCATAAATAAGGGGATTGCAAAAGTATCAAGGTTCCATAAATAAATGTGGGTAAAAGGGGAGCTTGTAAACAAAGGAACTTATGGGCTGAATAATACCAGCCAGATCCATATTAATGAATGGATGACCACACATATAATAAATGTGTGAGAAAATATGATGGAAATAAAAAGAGAAGAAAATTGGGCTTAAATGAAAATTACCTCTTGTAGGAGAAGCCTGTGAGGAAACCTAGTGTGTTGAATAAGTGTGTAAATGAACAAAATAAATAGTAAAACTAAGAAGGGTATAAAGACCAATAAAGGGTCTTAAACCGGGTGAGAAATGTATGTAATGTTCTAAGGAACTCTCATATCTTGAGAAAGAACCTAGTGACATCTAGGATGTGTATATAAGATGTGAACCAACTCACTATAGAGGTGAAATGGAGAAGAATCTCCATAGAACACTGTAAGTGAAACAATAAAAAGGTGTGTGTGTAGAAATGGAGTTAAGTGAGATCAATGTGGTGAAAATAATATTATATAATATATGTTGTCACGTGTCATTAAATGAAAGGTGTAAAAGTGAAACCTTCATTTAAACCAGAAGGGCTTTGTGCTTTCAATTTGTAAATCCATCTCGCCTCACATTGCAATAATTTGGTTTCCAAGTCTCCCTGTCTGGGTCCTGCATGTACTTTTTCTACTGCACAAAAGGATAATACTTCACTATGATTGTCATGATAGTATTTCACATGACGAGCAATAGGTGTATCTAATGAATGTTTAATGCTATTTACATGTTCACCAACTCTCCGGCGCAGCTGGCGCCTAGTTTTACCTACATAAATTTTCTTACAAATGCAAGATGCCACATATACCACTCCAGTGGAACAACAGTTTAAAAACTCCTTTATAGCAAATTTGTCCCCTGTTATTGGATGTACAAATATTTTTGTTGGAATGACATATCTACAGAACTTGCATTTACTGCATCTGAAGCAACCTGCCAAGGGTTTTAGCCAAGTTTTGGGTTGGATTTCTTGAAAAGAACTGTGAACTAACATGTCTTTTAAATTTCTACCCCTGCGGTATGTAATGGAGGCCCTTGGTGGTAGAATTTCTTTGAGATCATCATCACTCTTTATGAGATGCCAGTGTTTTGATAGTATTTCCCTGATGATGTCTGAATCAAATCCAAAAGTCATTATACAGCGTGGCTGGTTGTTCTCATTGTCTATTTGTCTCTTTTTATTGAGACCATTAAGCAGTTCTGTTCTGTTGCAGTTCAATGCAAAATTGTAGGCAGATTTGAGGCATCTTTTGGAATAGCCTCTTTCCAAAAACCTTGTTCTTAATTTGTCTGCTTCCAGTTTGAAATGCTCATCAGAGCTACAATTTCTTTTAATCCGGAGATATTGTCCCCTGGGGATACCTCTTTTGAGTGGCTCAAAGTGTTGACTACTCCAATTTAACAAGGAGTTGGTGGCTGTATCTTTTCTGTAGGTAGTGGTGGAGAGTATTCCATCTTCATCTTTTTTAATCATCAAATCCAAAAATGTGATGGAAGAAGAGTTTATTTCATATGTGAATTTGAGGCCTATGTCATTAGTATTGAGTTCAGCCATGAACCTTTCAAAGTCTTGTTTTGTACCGGTCCAGACCACTAGGATGTCATCTATAAAGCGGCGCCACACTAGCACATGTTCTGAGAGAGAGGAGAGGGAATCACAGAATACATATTTCTCTTCCCACCACCCTAGTAGCAAGTTTGCATAGCTAGGGGCACAAGGTGTCCCCATAGCTGTGCCCTTTTGTTGGTGATACCATTTGTTGTTAAAGAGAAAATAGTTGTGTTTTAACACATATTCTAGTAGAACTAATAGAAAATCATTAAATTTGGTATGGGTGATACCCTTCATACCCAGATAGTAGCCTAACGCTCTGATCCCATATTGATGGGGAATGCTACTATAAAGGGCCTCAACATCAACTGATGCCAGCCAGGCGTCATTTGGTACACTAAGATCTTCTAATTGTTTAAGAATGTCATTGGTATCTTTAACATACGATGGTAAACTAGCTACCATTTCTCTCATATGATGGTCGATGAATAGGCTCACATTGTGAGACAAGTTGTTTGTGCCGGATACAATGGGTCTTCCTGGCATGGGTACTTTCTTCTTATGTATTTTAGGGAGGGAATAAAAAATGGACATTGTAGGAAATTTTGGATATAAAAACTGATATGTTTGATCATCAATCAAACCTTCTTTACTGGCATTATCCAAGATATTTTTTAACAGTTTTTTATATTCGATAGTTGGATTTTTAGGGATAATCCTATATGTGCTTGTATCATCCAGAATTCTACTACACATATCCTTATAGTCATTGTTGTTCATAATCACAATATTACCTCCCTTATCTGCAGGTTTGATTTGTATTTCTTTGCACTTTTCCAGATCTTTAAGTGCTGTGAATTCTTTATTATTTAAATTGAATTCCCTTCTTAGTCTCAGATAGTCAATATTTTCAATATCTAAGGTTATTTGTTGTAGGAAAACCCAGATGTTGGCAAAGTCTTTCAAACCTGGTGTGAATGAACTTTTATTTCTCCAGGTTCTAGACTTTGCTGTGTCTTTAATGTTAGTAGAGTCATTCTCTTCTAGTAGGGATAAAAGAGTTCTTAATGCCTCTATATCCTCCTTCCCTATTCCCAGATCCATATACTCTCTTTCCTCCTTTATTTTGTAGAACTTGTACAATGCTAATTTCCGAGCAAAGAGATTAACATCTTTAATATGTGTGAAGGTATCAGATCTGGATGTAGGAACAAAAGTCAACCCTTTTTGTAATACTGACATATGATGGGTATTGAGGGGAAAACTGGACAAATTGACTATCTGAAGGCTGTTGTCTTGTGAGACAGGGGGACTAGCTATTAGGGGACTCTGTTGGCTCTGGATCTCAGATTTCTCTCTGGACCTTGTGAGGGAATCCTGCCTCTCTCTAAAAAATGAGTGTTAGGTATGGTATTCACTCTAGTTTGCTGATGTGGTTTTTGTTCATAATTTTCTCTTCTTTGGAGAGTAGAATTATATCTCCTGTTTCTGATGTGATGTGTCGGGAAATCATCTAAGTCAGAGTTATCATATTCTGAAGAGCTTATATCTGAGTTCTCTTGTTTCTGAATGTTGCTGGGGAATCTTCTAAAGATTCTACCAGTTTTAAAATCTGTCTGGTCTCTCCAGAATTTCTTTTGCTTACGGTCTTTGATTTCTTTTTTAAACTTTTCTATGTTATCATTGAGTCTGGTACAGAAGGTGTTGTACTCTGGTATTTCATTGAACTTCTCAAACTCCTGTTGGTTCAGAGTCAGCTTTGGTTTTATAATATCCAGGTTTTGTTGTTCTGTCTCAATGATAAGTGACATTAGGTCAAAAGAACATTTTAGCAGTATTTCCTGCCATTTTTTAATAAATGTATCATTGGCTAAATTGTTAGCTGGGCTGATGTTGATTCTTAGACCTCTAGGGACAAACTGGTTTTTCAGATAATTTTGTAAGCTACTGATTTCCCATACTGATCTTACTTGTTTTTTCGCCATTTTTAATAATTCAGAAAAAGTCTCTTTAATATCTTTGTTCTCATTAATAATAGTCCGAGTTTTTGAACTGAAACTCTCATCAGCTTCCTTTTGCAAAGAATCTGTATCTATATTTGTAATGGTAAAGTTAGCCATTATGAAAAGAAGGGTTACCTAGGCAACTATGCAATCTATCTTTGATGATGGGCAAGCTGATAAATGAAAGTTAATGAAGATATAATTGTATACTTCCTCCTTGTGGATTAAACCACTGATCAAGATATATAAATACAGAAATGTGAGGAATTCACGGTTCCCCAGGGTGTTTCCCACCCCAAATACAATATGATAAGGTAAAGGGGATAAAGTGCAAGTTTATTTATTTATTTGTTGGTGCAAAACAGCGACGAATAAAATGATTAAAAACAAGGGTGTATGTTAAAACAAGGGCACATGTAAGGAGTACAGAAATCCTATTTCTATACAGGAGCTCTATATAGAAAGTAATATACTCCAATTGGAGGGATACTGTCACTCCAACCTTCAGTCACAGCAATTTCTATTGAAATGGAAATTCCACAAATAAAGATGTGCTAGCTCAAAATAGAGTATGGCTAGCTACCAAGTATACTACCTCTAAATACCAACTCCTATACTTAGATCTCCTAATAAACACAGGTGTCTATAAAGACATATATATATATATATATATATATATATATATATATATATATGGTACTATATAATGAATTTAGCACCATATAGAAAATGTGATTCCAATTGACTTATCTCGCCAGTTATAGCCCTCTAGAGACTTAAAGCCTCTCATAAATACACTCTATGGGTTTTTAAAGGGTTGGCTGGAATGAAGCAGACCATCTGGAGATGGTAAAAGTTGTTTGGTGTACCAAATGACGCCTGGCTGGCATCAGTTGATGTTGAGGCCCTTTATAGTAGCATTCCCCATCAATATGGGATCAGAGCGTTAGGCTACTATCTGGGTATGAAGGGTATTACCCATACCAAATTTAATGATTTTCTATTAGTTCTACTAGAATATGTGTTAAAACACAACTATTTTCTCTTTAACAACAAATGGTATCACCAACAAAAGGGCACAGCTATGGGGACACCTTGTGCCCCTAGCTATGCAAACTTGCTACTAGGGTGGTGGGAAGAGAAATATGTATTCTGTGATTCCCTCTCCTCTCTCTCAGAACATGTGCTAGTGTGGCGCCGCTTTATAGACGACGTCCTAGTGGTCTGGACCGGTACAAAACAAGACTTTGAAAGGTTCATGGCTGAACTCAATACTAATGACATAGGCCTCAAATTCACATATGAAATAAACTCTTCTTCCATCACATTTTTGGATTTGATGATTAAAAAAGATGAAGATGGAATACTCTCCACCACTACCTACAGAAAAGATACAGCCACCAACTCCTTGTTAAATTGGAGTAGTCAACACTTTGAGCCACTCAAAAGAGGTATCCCCAGGGGACAATATCTCCGGATTAAAAGAAATTGTAGCTCTGATGAGCATTTCAAACTGGAAGCAGACAAATTAAGAACAAGGTTTTTGGAAAGAGGCTATTCCAAAAGATGCCTCAAATCTGCCTACAATTTTGCATTGAACTGCAACAGAACAGAACTGCTTAATGGTCTCAATAAAAAGAGACAAATAGACAATGAGAACAACCAGCCACGCTGTATAATGACTTTTGGATTTGATTCAGACATCATCAGGGAAATACTATCAAAACACTGGCATCTCATAAAGAGTGATGATGATCTCAAAGAAATTCTACCACCAAGGGCCTCCATTACATACCGCAGGGGTAGAAATTTAAAAGACATGTTAGTTCACAGTTCTTTTCAAGAAATCCAACCCAAAACTTGGCTAAAACCCTTGGCAGGTTGCTTCAGATGCAGTAAATGCAAGTTCTGTAGATATGTCATTCCAACAAAAATATTTGTACATCCAATAACAGGGGACAAATTTGCTATAAAGGAGTTTTTAAACTGTTGTTCCACTGGAGTGGTATATGTGGCATCTTGCATTTGTAAGAAAATTTATGTAGGTAAAACTAGGCGCCAGCTGCGCTGGAGAGTTGGTGAACATGTAAATAGCATTAAACATTCATTAGATACACCTATTGCTCGTCATGTGAAATACTATCATGACAATCATAGTGAAGTATTATCCTTTTGTGCAGTAGAAAAAGTACATGCAGGACCCAGACAGGGAGACTTGGAAACCAAATTATTGCAATGTGAGGCGAGATGGATTTACAAATTGAAAGCACAAAGCCCTTCTGGTTTAAATGAAGGTTTCACTTTTACACCTTTCATTTAATGACACGTGACAACATATATTATATAATATTATTTTCACCACATTGATCTCACTTAACTCCATTTCTACACACACACCTTTTTATTGTTTCACTTACAGTGTTCTATGGAGATTCTTCTCCATTTCACCTCTATAGTGAGTTGGTTCACATCTTATATACACATCCTAGATGTCACTAGGTTCTTTCTCAAGATATGAGAGTTCCTTAGAACATTACATACATTTCTCACCCGGTTTAAGACCCTTTATTGGTCTTTATACCCTTCTTAGTTTTACTATTTATTTTGTTCATTTACACACTTATTCAACACACTAGGTTTCCTCACAGGCTTCTCCTACAAGAGGTAATTTTCATTTAAGCCCAATTTTCTTCTCTTTTTATTTCCATCATATTTTCTCACACATTTATTATATGTGTGGTCATCCATTCATTAATATGGATCTGGCTGGTATTATTCAGCCCATAAGTTCCTTTGTTTACAAGCTCCCCTTTTACCCACATTTATTTATGGAACCTTGATACTTTTGCAATCCCCTTATTTATGAGTTCATCTTCCGTTTTTTACTCTTGGATCATGCCCTTATGAAATATACACCTCCTGTCAGTTGGAGAAAAAAATGCTCATAATAATGATAATATGCCATATTTCTGTTACCATGGCAACTTTTGCCTATAAAAGACCCTATCCATGCAGCCTCGTGTAATTTCCCCTTTGAGAAAGACGTGCCCACGTCGAAACGCGTCAGGCCCCAGTAACCACGCAGCGCACGTCATCACGCTAGACGTGCGCATGCGCGTTACAGACCAGGAAGTCACGCTATGTGCAGCTCGTGAACGCTGAGCGTTTGGCCTAGCTTAATGTCCCTCTAATCCCGATTAGGGCTCCTATACTCCTCCAAACAACTTTTACCATCTCCAGATGGTCTGCTTCATTCCAGCCAACCCTTTTAAACCCATAGAGTGTATTTATGAGAGGCTTTAAGTCTCTAGAGGGCTATAACTGGCGAGATAAGTCAATTGGAATCACATTTTCTATATGGTGCTAAATTCATTATATAGTACCATATATATATATATATATATATATATATGTCTTTATAGACACCTGTGTTTATTAGGAGATCTAAGTATAGGAGTTGGTATTTAGAGGTAGTATACTTGGTAGCTAGCCATACTCTATTTTGAGCTAGCACATCTTTATTTGTGGAACTTCCATTTCAATAGAAATTGCTGTGACTGAAGGTTGGAGTGACAGTATCCCTCCAATTGGAGTATATTACTTTCTATATAGAGCTCCTGTATAGAAATAGGATTTCTGTACTCCTTACATGTGCCCTTGTTTTAACATACACCCTTGTTTTTAATCATTTTATTCATCGCTGTTTTGCACCAACAAATAAATAAATAAACTTGCACTTTATCCCCTTTACCTTATCATATCATGAAACAGCAGGATTCCCTAGAGAAGACACTGAGGCTGGGAAACACGAAGAAGGGGACGGCAGAGTCAGAGATGCATAGATGTGATCATTACAGCAATGAAGATGAGCTTGACGGATATCAGAGGGGCAGTAGTTGACAGATGTGCATGGTGATCTGCGGTCCTTACGGTCATGGAGCATCAGACACAACTGAACAACTAAAAGAAAATTATATGAAAGAAATTATATGAAACCTAGCACTTAATGTAATAAAATAGCTTAATGATATGACAATAAAAATGTAAATTAAAAAAGTTTTATAAAAATCGTACTTTTAATGGCAAATAGATTAGAGAAATAACGTGAGCTTTCAAAGCACTATGGTGCCTATATCAGACTTAGGTTCATCTAAGTCTGGCTCACATGATACCGCCCTCTCTCTATATCACATATTATAATTGTCAAACCCGATTCGCCATCACGCTTTATGACAAAACGCAGTTTGACAACGATCCGATCGCAAAGCCGTTCGGATTGCGCACAAGCTTAATGCACGTCATTAACCGTGCATGCACAATGCGCGGTGTCAGCCACGCATGCGCAAAGCGCGGTGTCAGACGCGCAAAGCGTGGCGGTACCCGCGCATGCACAAAGCGCATAAGGGGAGGGAGACACATGGGAGGGGGGAAGAGACACAGGGGAGGGTGAAATAATTAGGTATATCTGATTATTATATTCACAGTTATTCTGTGTGTTAAATCACACTATTATTATCCATAAAAATATTAGTTATGATTATGATAATAATTACTCATATCTCAGACTCTGAGATATTGTTTCCCACGAATAAACAATAAATATATTCAAGAGGCTCTATAGATTAATGGTTACAATATTTATTAAAAATACAATTATTACATTACATTAACAATGCATGACCTATGATAATACTATGAACAACACATCTCTTAATATCTTAGCAGAAAGTCGTTTTACCATTATAATGTACTGGCTATGGTGTAGTGTATTATGTCCATGTGTGTGTATTATACATTACCAGTACCCAGATAGGAAACCAAGAAGGACTTCTTGGAAAGAGAGTCAAAGGCAACAGAGAGCGAACTCTTCCTGTTGTGCTCCTTATATTTAGTATTAGAATGCCACCCCCATACTCATATCCTTTGCCTCTTACTGGTCAGTTTAGGTTTACATGTCTACACCAAGCCACCTGACTGGTCAGCTGCACACACAAAGGGCTCCTCCAGCCACATGGTATACTGGATGTATCCGGTTCTCAAAGTTACACACCCACCCATGCGTTTTCAAGAATACCATATAAGGTCTTCTGCTAATTCTCTGGATAAAGCTGGGCTTAGTGAAGACCAGCGCCATCATGTGTTCATTCGGCAAATCCATCCACTATTCAGATTGTACATCCAACGTAGTGGGGAAAAGAACGAATATAGATAGCCTTTCAGCCTTATTTTAAAGCTGGTAATTATTTCCCTATTTCTGAGCAAGGTGTGTTGCAACAGAGGGGGAAACAGAAACATGGGAGGGGGAATGAGACGCATGGGAGGGAGAGGGGGGAAACAGACACGCGGGGAAGAGACACAGGGGAGGGAATGGTGGGAAAGAGACACAGGAGGGAAAGAGACACAGGGGAGGGAGAGGAGGAGGAAGAGACAGGGGAGTGAGAGGAGGGGGAAGAAACACAGGGGAGGAGAGGAGGGGGGAAGATACACAGGGGAGGGAAATGGGGGGGAAAGACATGCATGGGAGGGAGAGGGGGGAAAGAGACACCGGAGGGAAACATACAGGGGAGGGGGTTAGAGATACGGGAGGGGAGGGCGGTAAAAACACAGGGGGGGAGACACAAGGGAGGGAGAGGAGGGGGGAAAGGAGAGACCCGCGATGGGCGCCAAAGGAACTAATTGCGAGGCTAGTAAAGAAGACGTTGGGTGAGGTAGAGAGGGAACGAGGCCAGTAAAGTAGAAGGGAGAGAGGCTCCCATTGCGTGGCATACAGCATTGCCAGGCTTCAATTTTTGGTGCCGTCATTTTTGACGGGCAAGTCGCTAGTGATAATATAATGAGATGCAATCATATCTTGATTAAATTATAACAAGAAAATAAAAATACAATTTGATGTAAAGAAAAGTTGATTAATAACTAACATGATTTAAAGGAATGAATATGAATTCAGAATATTAAACCTTTCTCTAATCACCGAAGAGTTGAAAACAATGGCTTGAAGAATGGTTGAAAATGAGAACTCTTTAAAAAGGGAGATTTGTACCTCCGTTCTGTATCCTGTATAAGGAATGACCGAGTACTGCTGGTAGAGGAGCTGGGATTGTTATACTCTGGGCCCTCCCCACAAATACAGGCCAAATGCCTTAATACTTACCTAAATTATATGTTTATTATTTATGTTTTTGTGTCCCTTTAATTGTGAAACCTCTATCTAGGAACAGGCACTGGTTATGGTAATCCTCACTACAAGATAACTGAAAATTTAGAGCGTTAAAAGCGATATATTTTTTACCTATGATAAATATACATATAAATCATATACAAGAGCACCTAACCTCATACACTATGATTTCTATAAAGAATTAGGGATTATAATAACAACTAGCGATTTGCCCGTCAAAAATGACGGGGCAATAAAATTTGAAGCCATGGCAATGCTGTTTGCCACACAATGTAAAGCTTTTGCTCCTCTGAGGACCTTCAGCGCTCATTGTGAGCCTCTCCACTTGTGTACTTTTACTCCTCTGAGCACCTTCAGTGCTCATTGCGAGTCTCTCCGCTTGTGTCCTTCAAGTTTTATGATTTGTAACGATCATCTTCGGCGCTCTTCGCAAAGACAGATATATAAGTACAGTGTTAAATATAGAATATTTTTAGTGCAGTGTAAATTAGCAAATGTTTTCAGGTTTTAGAGCATAACAAAGTGATTTAAATATATAACTGCTTTGAGAGTCCTATGGCTTACAGCCAATGAGCAGTAATCCAGATATATATAACTGCTGTGTAAAATGTAAACATTTTTTAGTGCAGTGGAAATGTATGTTAGGAATGAATTAATGTATTAGGAAGTGTGAAGCATTAATGTATTCATATATATATATATTTTAATAATATTCAATTAATTAATATACTTTACCTATTTCTAAGTAATATATCCAACAATCAATATCCAGCTAACAATCTCTTTTTGTGTCAGCAATGTGGCAAGTGTGCAGTGTAAATAGGCTGCATGCACGAGGGCAAACCGTTAGTCGGGTAAATCGCTATTTTAGATTCATATGTAATGTTATTAGTTGCAAGTTAGTGTTGTAAAATGGCGGCGATTATCTATGTGTTACGGGGCTCGCAAGCATTTTCCGTCCTTTCTAATAGTGTATCTTGTACCTCGTACGTTCCTGGGTAAAAGTCGTACGTGCCTAGTGGTGTTTTTCGCGGTTCAGGGTTGTGTAGCCTCGTTTTAATTGTTTCTGACGCCATATTTTTTCTCGCTTAGCCGAAACTCGCCAACTTCGGCTTAAACTTGCGTGCAACCTCACTCCCAGACGTCCTGGCTGTCCTCCCGTGTTGTGTGTGAGGTTTTTCGATTTGCGCGGTTCGGACGTATCTTTCCCACCTCGTAATGTATTTTTTCCAAGTCCCGCGTTCCTCAACTGCTTGCAGCCTTATACAATCGTGCGTTTCCTAACTGCTTGGAGGCTAAGTCCCACGTACTTCAATGCCTGAACTGCTCGCCTTGCATTACTGCCTAAGTCTTCGCAAGGCTCGCAGGCGATGAGCGGCTAAGTGCTCCAAGTTTCAATGCCTTACCTGCTCGGTACGCGAGGCTCGTAGCCAATGAGCGCCTTGGGTGCTGATCGGCTAAGTGCTCCGAGCTCGGAAGACATTTGTGCTTCAAAGGCTTGCCTCGCTTTGCTAAGCTCACAAACGTGGCAACCAATCAGAGTTTGACAATTATAACGTGATAAGGAAAGTGCAATAACATCTTCTAAATATAATATATTGCAATATCAGATAGATATGGAATTGGCGCCCTCTCCACATGGCTTTTAGCCACATTAGATTATGTGCAACGTGAACCCTGCAACGGCTGCGGGCTTGAAATTTTGCAGAGTTACAGAGCTATTAAATTAGAGCAGGGCGCGATCTACGGGTTTGAGACACAAACCCGTAAACCATTTGTTGAACATTGGATGCGCGGCCGTGAACAGGATCAATTAGTCAGTGTAGTTACAGGCTTAGATGGAGCCAATGGCAACAGAGATCGTCAGAATTACGTCACTGAAAAATGGAGGTGGGATTTCAGATACGAGTTATGATCGGACCCACATTCCAGATATAATGCAATATTGATAAAGCCGTAAATATGATATTCTATCAAATGTTAGTTACAGTATATGTATTAACACATTGATTGCGGAGATCGATATAACGTGGAAATTAAACATGAAATAAAGTATTCTATCCTGCCAATTTGCGAGCTTGGGAATGCTGTGCTATTAATTCTAATACCTAACATCGCTTTCCCTTTTATTATAAGTAGAGTAGTGTGTGTATATTTCAATTTACAGTGCTATGTATAGGACTTTTGCCCACTAGCGGGTCCTCTCAAGTACGCGTAGGCTTCTTGGCTCCATTTGTAGGTTGTGGGCTTGAATGCTAGTGATTTTGTTGCAATTTAATAGCGCGATTGGAACGTAACAGTTACGGGCTTGAAATAACAAAGAATTTGCTGTCTCGCAAGTCAAATTCTTACTTCCCGTAGGGTTTTCTCGCCCCTATCCTCGTCGGCAGGTTGCTTTACAAGGCCAATTTAATAGCCATAAGTATTGCGGGCTACATTATGGGTTACAGTTCTACACGAAATTTAATGTGGCTATTTGTATGCTAGACAGAATTTATTGTGGTTCTCTCGAGGAGAGGTGGATGTGGCCATAGGATATTTGAGTGAATCCTGTATTATAGCTATGATCAAATTGTGTATTCCAGAGCTACTTTTGATGCAATCCTCTTTGCCCTAGGTAGCCAAGTTGGCTGTTCATCAATGGGTAGTGACACTGGGGAGGATACATCAGTCTGCAGGCCGGGGTAGGCCTCAATACTTTTATGTAACCTTTTTGTGAATACCATTAAGCCCATCAAGACAGAGGCATCATGAGTTTTCAGTGTCCCCATGTTAGTGAGTACCTCCAAACACCACTAGGTGGTAGCACAAGTTTGAAATCATTGCTTATTCTGAAATTATTCAAAGGGTCAGTTAAAATACAGTACAAATCAGCATTCGTTTATAGGTTTTTGTGCTAAAGTATATAAAAAAAAAGTCAAATATTGTGCGAGGAGTGTCTTACACGTCCCACTCCAAGTGCAGTTAAAAAAAAAAAAAAACTATAGTTTTCAAATATATTAAGAAATGGAAGGTATGGGATTGGTATTCAATATAGTCCTTCCAAGAAATTGTCTCACCGCTAATTCATAATACTTAATGTTTTGTTTGTAAATTAGAACATAATAGTGTAAAAGTCATTGCAAAAGCTATTGTTATTATCTGAATTTATATTCAATTCATCTATTAATTCTTTTCTTTTTGTTTTGTTTATAGAAAAGAAATAAAAAAACAAACAAAAAACAAACAAACAATAAGTTAAGATACAGCCATAATACAGAAAGATCAGTGCAGTCAAATAAGTTTGGTAGACAGGACACGCTGTTTACAGATACATTAAATTAGTCGTTAGAGTTTACGAATTGGTCTCAGCTATTTTTGGTCACAGCCAATAAAAAAAAAAAAAAAAAACAATAACAGGCAAAACAACAGGTATGTGGAGAAGTCCCTCTATCTTTGCTTCTACATATTTTAAAAGTAAATACATTTCTTTAAAAATATTCTGTTTACAATGGGGCATAGTTAACCGCTGAAGGAGAAGGACGCATGGGTGCACAGCTCCTGAGGGTCCACTGGCCAAACAGAGTATATTTAAAGTCCAGTTAGCCCTAGACCAGCACAACAATGACCAGTGTAGCCACAAGACACTGAGGAATCTGCAGATACCACACACTCACAGACGGAGTGATTTTGAGCTGCCACGTGCCAACTGCCTATGGTTTGTGGTAGAAGTGGTGCTGCCTGTACGTAAGTTGAGCGCAGGGAGTCTGAGCTGCAGCCTCGAGGAGAGAGGAAGAGTCCGAACAGCAGACCCTTGGAGGCATCCTTCTGCTGAGACGCGGGGGACAGGTTGCAGGTCCAGACGGGAAGAGGCACAGCGGAGGAGCGAAAGGAGCAGTGGAATTCCCAGAACACAGGCTGGTTGGCCAGACCGCGTAGTAGCTTTGCAAAGGTATAGGGGCATTGGAGACAGTGTAGCGCAGCCGGTTGGAGCACTGGCGGTGCAGGCCCTGCATGTAGACAGAGGTCCCGCTGAGAGCGCCAAGACGAGACACCAACAGCGGATAAGAAACTGTAACACAGCACAAACCCCAGGACGATCGCCTATCCGACAGATAAGCCTTCCATCTTAAAGCGCCATCTTGGATCCCCAGTTCAATCTGCCATGCGAGGGGGAAACAATTAAATACAAATACAACTGCCTAACTTTCTCCCAATATTGTCTAAACTGGACACTGCAGGGTCATTACTCAGCAACAATGACCTAATATCTCACTCCACTGCCACCCTTCGAAGTTATTAGGGCTTATAGCGTTATTGCCTGTACTCTTCTTGTGGGGGTTTCCCGCCAAAACTGCGGCGGCCATCTTAAGCTTTCTTCATAAGAGCAGAGATTTATTCACAGGGCTAAAGCTGATTACCCCCCATTTGAGCCTTCATTTTACCTGCAACCAGGGATACCTTTCTCTGAGAGGAAAGCGTTGACACATTCTACAGCACCTCCCAAGCCTTAGCATTTTTGGAAGCCAAGTTTCAATCATCAAGCCTCTAATTGCCTCTGCAAGTCACTCAGGCCTCAACTGACTGCATTAAACATACTGGGTGTGCAAGCCAATTTCCTTCTTATCTTATGGTCTGTAGATAGAGTGATAGGGGTATTGACTTCAGGCTTTATTAGCTATTAACTGCTACAATCTTGCATTTCTCTGGCTGTTAAGGAGCTAAAACAAGATATTCATGACTCCCTGCCTCTCTCCCTGTGTTGTGCGTGAGGTTGTAAGTTATTTTTTCAATTAATTGGCGTGTTTGGCAGTCTTCTGACGGCTTCCGAGTTACGGGCTTAAACATTTAAACATTTAACCACTTACCTTGAAGTTAGCAAAATCTATTGTAATATCTGACAGTTTAAAATTAAAGTTAACGCCCCCTACAATTTGTTTTGGCCAATCCGGTAAGAGAAAAGATTTCAGACATAGAACTATGTTAGTTGCTATGGCAACACCACACAGCATAGCCAGGAAGCAGGGATGAGTCATATACCAGCAGTGACAACACTACTGTGGCGCAAAGCAGCAAGGGATATGTAGGAAAAGGAGCCTGGGAAATGTAGTGTATAACTGACATGTGACAGGAAGCTGCAAGGAGGAAGCTGTAAGGAGATTGGCTAAGCAAGCAATAGCAGATAAATAGTGGGCTAATATTACTCCCCGGGTGCTGCATGCTGATTGGGGGGCACCAGGAAGTTGTGTAACATAATCATTAGAGGGATTTTTAGATATTAATACAAATAAAGTGAGATGTGCTGCATACACATAGGCTGCTTTTTGCCTACAGAGTGCAGAAATGTATTAATCTAGCTCACTTAGATATCCCTTTAAGCGCAGGCAGCTGAAACCTGCTCTTCTGATTTTGTCAAGAAACCAGACTAAGTATTGATGGGGCTTCCCCATCAGCCTGTCTTTCCAACATGCTTCTAACACATATACAGTGCACTCAATGGAAGCATGCAGAGTGGCCCTACTCCGCTTAAGCCTTATTCAAGATTATCTACCCAACAGGCTGGACCACACTTGCAAAGGCCAACTAAGGAATAGTCAGAGGTGCCGCTACCAAAACGTCAAATACGTAACCGCTCAGGAAGAGATTCCCACCCGCCAGCGACTGAATCTAGTTCATGGGTGGACTGAGATAACTCCATTGGTTCATAGATGATGACTTTTTGTGCAGGACTTTGTGGCAAGCTGAAGAATGTATATGCGCTAATCATAGCTGTAAATATGTTCCTAAGATTTCAGGTCTCCTATTTGGGCGCAAACACTGAATTAAAAAAATATTTGGTTATCTCAGCTAACCATAAAGGCCCAGAATCGAACTACATCTTAGCTAAATATTGGTATTATAATATCAGTGAAAAATCTATTATACATCAAACCAAAGTAATATATGGACAATGTTATGTATTTTGACTAATAATGGAGCTGGAGGAATAGCCTAGGTAGACCTATGTTAGAATAGCCCTTGGACTGTTCTTTGTAAATAATGTTTTCCGTATTACATGAAGGTAAATAAGTAGCTAACTAATTTTGTTACTGACAATTTGGCTTAAGCCTGAATTCCAAGTTTGACCACCTGTTACATGGTATATTCTAGGTATACTACAGTAATCATCTTATTGAGGGGAATGTTTTATTACTGGGCACCAAGGTGCCTAAAGTTTCTCTAGGCGGTTTAACAACCATGCCATCTTATTGTGTGGTTAGGTTATTAATGCATTTATTTTTTATTACATGACAAAGTCAGAGGTGCTCATCAGAGAACGAATGAACCTTAATAGGTTAGTTCTATAGCCATGATAAGCTACTCTGAGAGCAACCTCTTTTAGCTCACTTGTGCCCTTCACAGGGAGAAATATACTGTAGTATATCAGTCTGGTCTCACTCAAAAGAGTGACCCAGCCCCGAAATACCAGGCAATTCTACCCTGAACAGGAGAAACAGAAAACCCCAGACGCGTTTCGGCCTTTATGGGCCTCGTTAGTGAGGTGCAGCTGAACTCCCTAAGGCACAGCACCATCTTCTTCTCACAGCACCATCTTCTTCATTTTCACAGCTTCAGACCATCCAGCAGGGTTGTCATCCAGCAGTCTGTGTCTCCGGCCCTGCCTCCTCACCGCGTTAAGTACATAAAGACTGAATTAGTGCAAAACACCAAGATAGATCAACATGATTGAAACAGAAATTACTTTCCTATCTCATAATGGTTTGACTCACAATTTAAAAGGGGCAAGACCTTCCTTACTTACAAGACATTTCGCCCATCAGTTATTCTTCTGCAGGAAACTCAGTTCAATAGGAATAGATAACCTAAATACCTCTCCAAATTCTATCCCACTTTTTTTGCGGCCAACCAGACCACCAAGACAGCCGGGACAGCAATTCTTTTACATAAGGTTTTTTCCTTTCTATTAGAATTAAACAAAATAGACACAGATGGCCATTTTGTCATCCTGACTGGAACTCTATTTGGGGAAAACATCTCCCTAATCTCTATTTACTCCCCTACACAAATGCCTCACAAGATTTTACTTAGGCTTTTATATTACATAATATCTTGTGACGTGGGAAAAGTAATAATTGGGGGAGACATAAATCTGGTATTATCGGCACTTGACAAACGGGGCTGGGGGAGGGGGGTGCAATCGATTTACTAGTAAGCAACATTTTGGCCATTTTGGATGAACTCCACCTGGTTGATGCTTGGAGAGCAACGCATACAAATAAAAGGGAATATACATTTTACTCAGCAGTACATAAGACTTATTCTAGAATTGATACCTTCCTAATTGACTCAGAATTTTCGGATAGTCCATCCGTGCTCCTGGTCTGATCTCCCCTTTGTTAGCTGCACTCTGGATTTGGCTACGGCCTTTAGGTCATATTCATGACATCTAAATGACATGCTCTTATCGACCCCTCAATTCAAATAACAAATAGCCATAGACATTGACTTTTACTTCTTTTACACCCAGATTCGGGTGTAGGTTGGGTCTGGGTAGCGAATAAGGAGTTTGTCAAAGGCCCCTGCATAAAATTAGCATCTGCACACAAGAAAGACCAGAGGGCCAGGTAAAGTCTCTTAAAGAAAAATCTAATTGACCTAGAGGAGGAAAATCAGAAATTTCACTTTGAGGGGTTACAGAGGAAAATAGACAAAACTAGATTGGAGCTGGACTTGATTCTTTCGGAACAGACAGAGAAAGCAATGCGTTGGACCAACCATTTGTACTATTACAAAGCTAATAAACCTGATACGTTATTAGCCAGGAAATTAAAGCAAAAATGTAATCAATCGAAAATCTTTAAGATTCAACAGACCTCAGGAGTCCACCACCAGTCCATCTCATATCCAAAAAGTCTTCCTAGATTTCTTCCAAAAGTTATATTCCTCACCCCACCCGGTGTTGGATAGTCAGCTGTCTTCTTTCTTGGGAGCTTGTGATTTGCCCACTCTTTCACCTCAAGAAAAGGACAGGGTTGGTGAACATATCACTAATGAGGCGGTCCTAGAGACGATTAGATAGTTGAATAAAGAAAAAGCCCCTGCGTTAGATGGATTCTCGATTTATACTATAAAAGCTTTGCGGAGCTTCTAGCGCCACGTCTAACCATGTTATTTAAAAGCATGCTCAATGGGCACAAAGTCCCACCAGAGTTGAACCAAGCAAACCTTGTATTTTTTTCCAAAAAACAACAGAACTACCGACCTATTTCCCTGCTTAATGTGGATATTAAGATTCTAGCTAAAAGTATGACAAATAGAATGCATTCTTTCCTCTCTAGGCTGATTCACAAAGACCAGGTGGGGTTCATCCTGAGAAGAGAAGCGTGGGATAATGTGAGGAGGGTATTAAATGTTTTACACCTCTCCAAGCAGAATCATATCCCATTGTGCCTCCTAGCGCTTGATATAGAAATGTTGTTTGACACGGTTGAGTGGACCTATCTCTGGGCAGTTCTGGGAAATTAGGCTTTCCAGAGCAATTTGTGAATCTTATAAAAAACCTATTATAATGAACCCAAGGCCTTCCTAAGATTGCCGGGGGATAATATACCAGTCACCAATCCATTGTCCCCTTTATTGTTTGCTCTAGCAATAGAGCCACTAGCACAAACGATTAGGTCTACTGCTCATATTAAAGGCATGACGGTGGGACTACATCACCTGTTTTTTCATGGATGACCTGCTATGCTCGCTGACCGATCCGGAAGCCTCTGTCTCAGCCCTACTTCGGGTCCTGGAAAACTTTGGCTTGGTATCAGGGTTTAAGCTTAATATGGAAAAAAACAGAAGCTTTGAGTATTTCCCTCTTGGAACTGTAAGGTGCTCATCGCGAGGCCCGAAAGGTAGAGTGGGGAGAGGCTCGCAATGAGCGCCGAAGGGCGCCAAGGGTGCCCATTACGAGGCCTGCAATGGGTGCTGAAGGCGCTCATTGCAAGGCTCGCAGAGAGGAGAATGAAGGAGAGAAGAGGAAGGGAGAGGACACAGAACAAGTTGAGGAGAGAGAGAGAGAAGCCGTGCATAGCAAGGTTCGCATTGGCCAGCTTTGCTGCACATGTCGAGGCTCGCAATATGCGGCATAGCCTCGCATTGTGTGGCAAACAAAACATTGTAAGGATTGAAAATTTTATGCCGTCATTTTTGACGGGGAAGTCGCTAGTATATATATATATATATATAATTGAAGAGTGAAGCAGCCATGAATGTCCAGTAATCTAGTAATTATTAATCTACTAGCGACTTGCCCGTCGAAAAATGACGGTCAATAAAAGAAAGTGTTGAAATGCTGTTTGCCACACAATGTGAGTGTACTGTGTGCCTCAACTATATAGACCCCTCTAACACACTAATGAACACATGTAATAACACTATAAGTGCCATGAGGGTCATCCAGGACCCTCATGACCCAAAGTGTAAGCACTACACCATTTTAACCCGGTCACTTATGGGGGTCTATCCAGACCCTCATAAGCCAGTATTTAACCCCATCAGTCCCATATGGGGAGATTATGACCATTATGGGCCTGTTACAATCCAACATTAACCACATAAGTGCCATGACGGTCCTCAAGGACCATCATGACACTAAGTATCAACACTACACTGCACTATACCCCCCCAATAGAACATTAAATACCAACTAAGCACCCTCTACACTAACCTATTAACACCTACACTACCTACCTACCTACCCCCTAATAACCCCCTCCCCACCACTGTAATTACAGAAATCAAAAAACTAAAGTCATCTAAAATCTATATTACAAAAAATAAAAAAATAAAAAATCACCAAAAATAAAAAATTTACATTACAGAAAAAAAACCTAAGTCAAAAAAAATTAAAAAGGAACATTACAGAAAATAAAAAAATACATTACAAACCCCCCTACAGAAAAAAAAAAATTACACACCTGAAAAGGAAATACATATAATACATGCAATACAATTACCGTATATACTCGAGTATAAGCCGACCCGAGTATAAGCCGATCCGAGTATAAGCCGAGGCACCCATTTTACCACAAAATACTGGGTAAAATGAGTGACTCGAGTATAAGCCGAGGGTGGGAAATGTGCTGCCCCCAGTGTCCCTCTTGTGCCCTCTGTGTCCCCCTCTCTCTCCGTGTCTCTTCTCCCCTCTCCCTTCCCTGTGTCTCTTCCCCCCTCCCTTATCACCCTCCTCAACCCCACTCCTCAACCTCCCTCCTCATCCTTAACCCCCCTCCTCATCCTCAACCTCCCTCCTCATCCTCAACCTCCCTCCTCATCCTCAACCTTCCTCCTCAACCTCCCTCCTCATCCTCAACCTTTCTCCTAAACCTCCCTCCTCATCCTCAACCTCCCTCCTCATCCTCAACCTCCCTACTCATCCTCAACCTCCCTACTCATCCTCAACTCCCTCCTCAACCTCCCTACTCATCCTCAACTCCCTCCTCAACCTCCCTCCTCATCCTCAACCCCCTCCTCAACCTCCCTCCTCAACCCCACCATACTCAATCCCCCGTACTCATCCTCTTTCCTCAACCCCCCATCCTCAACCCCCCATCCTCAACCTCAACCCCCTCCTCAACCCCTCCTCCTCATCCTCAACCTCCCTCCTCAACCTCCCCATCCTCAACCCCTTCCTCAACCTCCCTCCTCAACCCCCCATCCTCATCCTCCCTCCTCAACCCCCCATCCTCATCCTCAACCCCCTCCTCAACCTCAACCCTCCTCAATCTTAACCCTCCTCAACCTCCCCATCCTCACCCTCTCTCCTCAAGCCCCCCATCCTCATCCTCCCTCCTCAACCTACCCATCCTCATCCTCAACCCCCTCCTCAACCCTCCTCAATCTCAACCCTCCTCAACCTCAACCACCCTCCTCAACCTCCCTCCTCAACCCCCCCATCCTCATCCTCTCTCCTCAACCCCCATCCTCAACCCCCCTCCTCATCCTCAACCCCCCTCCTCATCCTCAACCTCCCTCCTCATCCTCAACCTCCTCATCCTCAACCCCCTCCTCAACCTTCCTCCTCAACCCCCCCATCCTCAACCCCCCATCCTCATCCTCAACCCCCCATCCTCAACCTCCCTCCTCAACCCCCCTACTCAACCTCAACCCCCCTCAACCCCAACCCACCTCCTCAACCTCAATCCCCCTCAACCCCAACCCCTCTCCTCAACCCCCCTCCTCAACCTAAACCCCCCTCAAGCCCCCTCCTCCACCTAAACCTCCCTAAATACCTCCCCCCTCTCCCCTCACTTACCTGCTTGTGCTCCGGCCTCCACTACTTGAGCCGTCGCGCATGGGACGTCACATGTGCCTTGTCATTAGCATATACCGGGTGCGCACCCGGTATATGCTAATGACAAGGCGCACATGTGACGTCACATGCGCGTCGGCGCCGGGTCAAGGAGCGGAGGCCGGAGCACAAGCAGGTAAGTGAGGGGAGAGGGGGGAGGTATTTAGGGGGGTTTAGGTGGAGGTGGGGGGTTGAGGGGGGTTTAGGTTGAGGAGGGGGGAGGGAAAGAGACACGGGGGGTAGAGAGACACACAGGGGGTTAGAGACACACGGGGGGTTAGAGACACACGGGCGGTGGGGGTAGAGAGACACGGGGGGGTTAGAGAGACACGGGGGGGTTAGAGAGACACGGAGGGCAGAGTGACTCGAATATAAGCCGAGGGGGCCCTTTTTTGTCTTAAAAAAAGGGCTTAAAAACTCGGCTTATACTCAAGTATATACAGTAAATACAATAAAATACAATACAATACAATTAAATACAATACAATACAATTAAATACAATACAATTAAATACAATACAATTAAATACAATACAATACACCCCTATCTAATATACATCCCCCTATCTAATATACATCCCCCTATCTAATATACAATACTATCTATCTAATATACATCCCCCTATCTATCTAATATACAATAAATACTATCTATGTACTATACATCCCCCTATCTATCTAATATACAATACATGCTATCTCTATATAGCAACCCTAATTCTAAGCTAAAATAAAATAATTAACACCACTTACCTTTGAGATGTTTGTTCAGATCAGCCACCTAGGGTAAAAAAGATTTTAAAAATTACTACAACACGTTTACATAAAATAAAAAAACATTATAAACATTCTATATATTCTACTCACCTTTCCAGCATGTCACGTCCTTCGTCTTTGCTTCTCTGGGGCGGCACCTGTTTTTTTATTTTCTGTAATGTAGATTTTAAATTTTTTGTGAATTAGGTTTTTTATTTTATGTAACATAGATTTTTTATTTTTTGTGACTTTAGGCTTTTTTATTTTCTGTAGTTAGAGTGGTGGGGGGTTATTAGGGGGTAGGCAGTGTAGGTATGTAGTGTAGGTGTTAATAGGTTAGTGTAGAGGCTGTTTAGCTGATATTTAATGTTTTATTGTGGGGGTATAGTGCAGTGTAGTGTTTATACTTAGTGTCATGATGGTCCTTGGGGACCATCATGGCACTTATGTGGTTAATATTGGGTTGTAACAGGCCCATAATGGTCTTAATATACCCTTATGGGACTGAGGGGGTTAAATAGAGGCTTATGAGGGTCTGTATGGACCCCCATGAGTGACAGGGTTAATTAGCAGTTTATGGGGGTCTGTATTGACCCCCATGAGTGAGGGGGTTAATTAAGGGCTTATGGGGGGCTGTATTGACCCTCCTAAATGATGGGGTTAATTAAGGGTTCATGGGGGTCTGTATTAACCCCCATGAGTGAGGGGGTTAAATAGGTGCTTATGGGGGTCTGTATTGACCCCCATGAGTGACAGGGTTAATGAAGGGCTTATGGGGGTCTATATTGACCCTTATGAGTGACAGGGTTAAATAGGGGATTATGGGGGTCTGTATTGACCCCCATGAGTGAGGGGGTTAATTAAGTGCTTATGGGGGTCTGTATTGACCCCCATGAGTGACAGGGTTAATGAAGGGCTTATGGGGGTCTATATTGACCCCCATGAGTGACAGGGTTAATGAAGGGCTTATGGGGGTCTTTATTGACCCCCCATGAATGACAGGGTTAATTAGGGGTTTATGGGGGTCTGTATTTACCCCCATGAGTGAGGGGGTTAATTAAGTGCTTATGTGGGTCTGTATTGACCCCCATGAGTGACAGGCTTAATGAAGGGCTTATGGCGGTCTATATTGACCCCCATGAGTGAGGGGGTTAATAAAGTGCTTATGGGGGCCTGTATTGACCCCCATGAGTGACAGGGTTAATGAAGGGCTTATGGGGGTCTGTATTGACCCCCATGAGTGACAGGGTTAATGAAGGGCTTATGGGGGTCTATATTGACCCCCATGAGTGACAGGGTTAATTAGGGGTTTATGGGGGTCTGTATTGACCCCCATGAGTGACAGGGTTAATAAAGGACTTTAGGGGGTCTATATTGACCCCCATGAGTGTCAGGGTTAATTAATGGTTGATGGGGCTCTTTAAGGACCCGTAACGTGGAAATTTAGAATTTTCATTGCAGTGGGGGTCCCTGATCGCGTGCGATCGGGATCCCCACTGCGATGGTTAATGTGGGGTTAATGTAGGTCTCCGAGCTTATCTCGGAACCCATGTGGTTAATGCGGGTTTCCAAGCTTATCTCGGATCCCTTCTTGGGTAAGATGGCTTTGAGCCTCCTTTTCGTTTTTTTCGGCTGCCATTTGTTCTCTCGCTTAGGGGATTTTCGTGTGTCTGAACTCGGGAATTTGGACTTAAATGGAGATGTAACTTGACTTTCAGAGGTCTTGGATGCCCCTCTTGCTATGGGTAAGCTTTTTATGTATTTTTTGTGAGTATTTAATGTGTTTTGACTGTTTTTAGGTGCGCGCGGTTCGGCCGTTATGGTCTTATTTTTCGTGCGTGTGGTTGTTTGTTCCATTAAGGTTGGTTTCCGAGGTCGTTTTTTTTTTCTAAGTTGTGTTTGTGTGTGTGTGTGGCTGGGCAGTCCTGGGCTTTGAGCATCGTTTTCGTTTTTTTTGGCGGCTATTTTTTCTCTCGCTTAGGGGATTTTCGTGTGTATGAACTCGGGAATTTGGACTTAAATGGAGGTGTAACTTCACTTTCATAGGTCCTGGATGCCCCCCCCCCCTGCTATGGGTAAGTTTATTATGTATATTTTGTGAGTATTTGGTGTGTTTTGACGGTTTTAGGTGCGCGCGGTTCGGCCGTTCTGGTCGTATTTTTCGTGCGTGTGGGTGTTTGTTCCGTTAAGGTTGGTTTCGAGGTCGTTTTTTTTTTTCTAAGTCGTCCGTGTGTGTGTGTTTTTAACCGCGTGTGAGGCGCCTTTGAGCCTCAACCTCCGCAAATGAGGACCCTTGCTTCGCGAGGGTCCGCATTTGTGGACAAACACAGCGGACGTTGGAACCTCCACCTTCCGCAAATGCGGCCCCTCGGTTCACGAGGGTCCGCATTTGCGGAGCAAACTGCATCCCTCGCTTCACGAGGGATGCAGTTCTTGCAACCTCGCTGCGCGAGCTCGCAAAGCGTGACGACGATTCGTAGTTTGACAACTATTATTTGTGATATATATATATAGATTTATAATGAGTATTGCAATATAATTTGATACCTTTTGTATTGGACAAACGTCTTATAATGACGAGTTTTCGAGAGGCTTAACCTCTCTTTATCAAGTCTCAAGCAATACTAACATGAGATGAAACAATCAGTTTGATTAATAACAGCAGATGCAGATAGAGTGGAAACAGCATCTGACATCATCAGGTAAATAAATATATGGGGAATGAACACAATATAGCAAAGGAAACATATATGCACATATTATATACACATATACATCAATATATACATGAAAAAGCAGAGCACTGTAGTCCACAGCGACATCTTTCCCGCTGGATAAACACCTCACCAAGACTGCCAAGTCTGTTATGGTATAAGAGGAAAAAAAATCACATGAAATTCTGATAATGTGTTAGAAAACCCAAGTCTATATTAAGTCCTGTGTTTTTAATGTTGAAGAATGTGATCATCTTTATTTCAAATGTTTTCTCTCTTGGATGCTTTTAAATTTTCCTCTGAGTATTTTGACTTTTAAGTTTTGGATGGAGTGATCATTCTGGCTAAAATGGTGTCCTTCGGGGCTACAATAACTGTCTTCATTATGCTTTCTTATTGAATGCCTCTCAAAAGCTCGTCATTATAAATAAGACGTTTGTCTAATACAAAAGGTATCAAATTATATTGCATTACTCATTATTAATCTATATATATATATATATATATATATATATATATATACAGATGAATAATTACTAAATTACTATATATATATATATATATATATATATATATATATATATAAATTTAGACGGTTAAAGTCTTGTTATTATTCTATAATGCATCAGCTGAGCATGTTTTTCTCCAATGCCTTCGAGAGATGTTCCTTGTAGATTTTTTAGAAAAACCCAACCAGTTATCTAACACTTCCACTGCAATCTGAAAAGGGTATTTTATTTAGTATGATAGGCACACGTAGAAGGAAATATAACATGAATTAGGCGTAGGATGATTAAAGTGTTTTTCCCCATGGATGTCGGTGCCAACCTTGACAAAAGTTCTTGGTCTTACTTTTTAAATAATTAACTTGTGGTTTTTAATAAATCTGTGTAAGCCACCCTTCAAAATAAGTAGACCAAATTAGCAAACTTATTTAAACATATTTTATTCAAGTTATGAAATTCATGGCTAATGCCTGTGTTGGCACAGCGTTTAAAACTTGAAGCATTTTTGAGTCAGGCAGAATATAAAGGGATTTCATGTAATGGACTTTACTCTTTATATAAAAAAAATATAGGCACAAATCATTGTAACCTTTAAAGTACTATAGTTTGTGATAAAGTTCACATCTATGAAATAGAACCATAGAACTGACAATCATCACTAATCAGAAAAGAGTCTTATGAAAATCTGAATTTTTTAAGACTATATTTATGTAAGATAACTTATTGTCTGGTTTCAACACTCCCTAATAGCAGAGACCTGAGGGCATGCTTTTCCTATAAATCAGCGAAGGGAAGGCTTTTTTTGTTAAATTGCATATTTTTTCAATTGAACACCCGACACATACATGCAACAATAATTGTGACCCCTGCTATCCAGAAATGTAAAGATTCCACATCTCACACATACACCCTTCACCAAAGTATCATGGACACCCCCAGGAAACAGCACAGGCATTAACATTTATTTTTACGTTAACTAGCTTTTTCAAACATGTATATTATTTTCATTTTTACAGTGGTCCTTTAAATGTCAGCAATAATGCCCCAACAAAAGGGGATATTGAATTAGGTATTGATCATTAATACAAATGCTATTAAATAAAAAAAAAAAACAATATTCAATATCTTCTTGTGTGCAAGAGCTTCCTTTTTGGAGTTTTACATATGTTGCCTTAAGGACAGTTAAGTACCACTTCAAAAGGGCTGTATTTTCATAGAACTGAATGGAGATGTTATCTACACTCCAAAAACTGGTAATAATTCCAATAATTTTCGTCATTTGGGCTACAATGGCTTTCATTATGTCAGATTCTATCTTATACTTTTAAAGAGCCATGACTATTTTGAACCTTTTAAAGTGTCTTCCTTTGAGTATTGTATTAGCTCTGGCAGGGAGACAATGAAAAGTAAGGAGACAACCTTAACACTTTCAGTGCCAAGGTTTCAGAAAATTTTGCTGACACAGGCGGAAAGACAAATTTGCAACATTTTGCTTTACATCTGTTTAGTCAGCTTACTTATATTTACATATGAAAATTAAATGTTGATTATGTTCAGTAGAAGTTCAGCTTTCAGTTGGTATATTTGTTCATTTGGCTGTGTGTAACATAAGAAAGAAAACAAAAGCACTTAACAAGAATGAAAACTCACAAACGTATAAGCTAAAGGGTATGGGTGTGGTACACCAGGGTGATAGATATGTTGTGCATTTTAAGGCTGAATGTGATATGCTTCTTTAAACAGATGTGTTTTAGTGATGGTTTGAAGGTTTTGAGGCAGAAGGGTAGTCTAGTGGAGCGAGGCAAGGAGCACCCAAGAATAGGGGCAGCACCAGAAAAGTCCTGAAGGTGAGAGTGAGAGGTGATACGAGAGGAGGAGAGAAGAAGGTCGTTAGCAGGGCGAAGAGGGCAGTTGAGAGAATATTTAAAGACAAGAGAAGAGATGTAGGAGTGTGCACTATTGTTAAGGACTTTATACGTTAGGGTCATGATTTTAAATTTTATTCTGGACTCTATTTGAATCCAGTGGGGTGACCGACAGAGAGGAGCTGCCCACACTGAATGTTGCGTATGGTAGTCTAGCGGAGGCGTTCATTATGGATTGGAGTGGAGATAGTCGGGCTATGGGGAGAGAGTTTAAGTAGTAGAGTTTTAGTTGTGTCTTGTGTAAGATAGTGACGTATTTTGGAGATATTTTTTAGATGAAAAAGAAAAGATTTTGTTAGCGATTGTATGTGAGGAATGAAAGAGAGGTCGGGATCCAGTAGAACCCCATGATAACAAACCTTTAATGATACAGTAAAACCCCTGTTATCAGGCACCCACAGGGACTCCCTATTGCCGGATAACTGTAGTTGCCGGTTAATCGAGAGTCCCTGAATTTAAGGGTCTAAACAACCCTTAAACCCCCCAAAATGTCTTTAAAAAGGCATTAGCACTTAAACAGGACCATTTTGGGACCCAGAAAAAAATACGAAAAAAGTTAGTGCTGGCTATGCCGGTTTAGCAGGAGTTTTTTTTTAAATGAAGAATTGATGCCGGTGCCGGTTGCTTGAGAGTCCCAGGTAGTTGAGTGCCGGATAACAGGGATTCTTCTGTATTATACCATAGTCTTAACCCGACTGTGTCAATTTAAATACAGTATTTTTCAGATTTTAGAAGAGCAGGCCCTGCTGCAGACCTCCCAACATTTTACATGGCAAAGTGTAGACGTGTTACCGTGTTTTGTTATATGTGTAACCTAGTTTGAGACACTTAACATGGCCAGAGCTCTCCTCCTTACACAAATAAGCTCTGTGGAAATGTATCCTTATATGTAGGGTCTTTCTTCAGTAGATGGACATTCGGGAATCTAAGATGGACACGGAATATCCCCTAAAAAAGAGGGACAGATGGGAGAAAGCAGATGGAAAACTAGGAAACCCTCAGTAAAGTATAATGGCACATAATAATTACATATTTAAAGTTTGTGTTATTTTTTATTTTTCTTTAAAACACAATGCGTTGTTACAGGCAGTTTAACACAACACTAATTATGAAGCTATCTGGTGAACAAACACCCCAATAAGATGCCATCTTGAGCCTTGACATTTTCTAGGCACTTTGGGAACACACAATGGCGCCCCCTACGGGACATGAGGTGGAACACTCCTACAGACTGACAGGACCCACGTGATCGTACAGTAAGAGCAGGGCCCGTAGACAAAGCCATACAAGGAAACCGGCCCAGAATGTCAATGCAGTGACGCTTGAGCCGCCATGTTTGTTGTGGGCAAACTCTGCCAGATGTTAATAAAGCGCATGGATTTGGTCTGCAACTGTATTTAATATAATGACTAGAACGCCGTATTCCCTTATCAGTAGATATACACTATCCCTTAATACCAAATTAGGTTTCCTTCTCTCCGATAGTCACATAGCGGCCGCCCAGGCTCTAGTGCTTTCTGTGCCCGCCCTCTATACCGTTACTTCGTCACTTCCTCTCTGAAGCCGGCGGTTGAAGCTACAGCGTGCTCGGTGTCCATTGTGTCTGCGAACTTGTCATCATGGTGAGTGAGAGCCCTGCCCGGGATGCAGCTGTATACCCGGGGTATATCCCGGTGCCTGGGCCGGCAGCACGTGTGTGGTAGGGTGGAGCCGGGCCCACTGTGAGGAGGGCCGGGCCGGCATTAGCCAAGTAATGGCCCTACATACAGCGGCACTGACATGTGCACCGTCACACGGGGTGTTATTACATTATGTGAGGGATCATGGACGTTATGTGTTACCTTATAATGTAATGGGATTATGTGTCGCCGTGGGGGCCATGACCCACCCATGTCCTGCCCTGTAATCAGGCCTGGGCTGCAGTCACACTCATGCTGTCCATGGAGACACTTTGTGGTATAAAATTATATTTTATAGTCCTTTAATTGGGAAAAGTAATGTCTGTAATCCCCTAGGTGTCTTGCTTATTTACTAAATGACAATACAATGGGCAGGCCCATCCAGCCACTGAATATAAGGAGCTAGCAGTAAAATACATTGCAAGCTAAATTTAATACAGTTATAATTAGGCCTCATACACCTAAAACCTTACAAAGATATGTCAGCTGTAAAAATAAATGTATTAACACCAGCTTTCAGAATAGCATTGTGATGTGAGAGGGCGATGTCTCCCTCTGGGTGTATCTGGCTCTGTCACCCATACATAACTCACACTGGAGAAGGATCTGCTAAATCTTAAGATATTGGCTCTTTTCTACTAAGTGGCATATGTGATGGCCACTAAATCGTTAACAGAATAATTGTATTATAAGGAAAATGGGCTAAAATGAAAGCAATTCATAGGTTTTGTAAGGAACTGCCTCCAGTTAATTTGTACTTTTTCTAATTTCTGGCCTTTTGCAAAGTGCATCTAATTGTTCTGATTATTAATTACAGAACAGAATGTATTGCTTTTATAAATAAGTCCATTACTAGGTATTGTACACTTACATTTAAACATGCATGCAGTTTATTGCTCTTATAAACGTAAAATGTCGCTGAAACTACTTGCCATCACATAAAATGACTGCACCATGTTAGTGTCACTCTGGGAGATCCTGATATTTACTAATGCTAGGCCCCTATGGTGGCCAGGAGCATTACTTGTCAATAGCCCAGTAGTAGGTGATGCACTAACAGAGTCCTGGTAAATAAGCCAGGACTAAAGGATGTCCATGTGCACTCATAATATATAGCATCCAATAATGACAAAAATATAATTATTAATGCGAATAGGGATCTATCCTGTTGTGTGTGCGCAAAAAATCGCCAGCACTGATAGCTGCAGTGCCAGCACGTAGCTGCTAGGTGGCGCTGTCAGGTTTCAGGGAGGGCCTATAATTATTCCCCCCTCCAACAAGGCGTAACTAGATGGCCCTGAATCTACAGCGAGGTCATCGCTATGTTCAGCGAGGCACTCGGCCCTTGAGGGCCTCTGGCGCACCTCTCATAGCTCAAGACCCCTTCTGTCGGTGTGCCTTATATGCAATGTGCAGCAGTATTCCCGAAAATCGGCAGCGCCATCTAGCAATTGGTGGCGGCACTGCTGCTGCCAATCTTTTGCTTCGGGGAAGAGGGAAAGGACCATCAGTCCCATAGTCTTATTCCATATGTGTATCTTATATGCCTGGAGCAATTAACAGAAGCCAAATAGACTGTGTAGCTTAGTAGCTGGTACTGAATTATATCATAGTGGCTCTTTGCCTACAGGAAAGGAATCCAGCAAGGTGTATGTCAGTTTGTCATCCGCTCCTGTCTTTACTTCCATCATGGACAAATATCTAGAAATTATGCATATGTCGTCCTGCTTGACAAGATACATATACTGTGTGGCCTCACACGAGTACACATCTTGAAGCTGTATCTAACTCATTGAGTCATTTTTTTTTATTTTTTTTTATCCGTTTACATTCTTAATCACATCCTCTCATTGAAGTGGGAAGCTCCACACAATCCAATCCATGCAGTCAATTTTGTCATTATTGTGTTTTTTCAGGCTTCCATGTCACTAGCACCCATGAATATCTTCAGAGCCGGAGCTGATGAAGAAAGAGCTGAAACAGCTCGCCTGGTAAGTTTTTTTTATTTTTTTATTCCTTGTTTTACACCCGTTTGGTTACATGTACATTAATTTCCAGTTTATATAAAAAAAAATTCCATGAATTGTAAACATTTCCACCATTTGTAATGCATTATTTTTGCAATAAAAAATAGAAATAACAAAAGTAGTATAAAGCTGATGGCGTTAACTTGTAAGTTAAAATAAAACGAGATTCAAGCCGGTTCATTCATTAAACTTAGGTTGACAATTAAAAGGTTTTATTTGTAAACCTAGATCAGACAAAGGCACCATAATGTTCCAAAGCTCACTTTTTGTTTTTAAAAGCTTAAGTTCGACAGAAATAAAAAAACCCTAATCTTTGTACCACTTTGTTGGTTTTATTGTGCCAGCTCCTGTGTTATGTTTTCTATTAGGTAATGTGCAGTGTGTCAGTATATAGGAAAATAATGCTTTGTTGCGGTTCACTCTCTTAGCAGTGTCGTAACTGAACTGGCTCCCAAAAGTAAAGCCTCTTAAGCATAGAAGAAATGAAAATCAATGGCAAAGAAATCTGAAACCTTGCACGCTAAGATTGAAATGAAAGTTTGTTTTAGGATATCTGTCTGTTTAATATAAACAATACCATTTTGCAGTTAAATCTGTTGTGTACTTTAAGGTGAAAGACCAGCCAACACGTTGTAAAAAAGAATAACCCAGCAATATGTGTGGTCCTAGTACAAGGGCATAGAAAATTCTTAGTGACACAGTGGGTGTTACAAATATGATATAATGTATAACTAGAGGTCTTATGTACTTCAATTGTATATTTCTAAAAATAGCCTTCAATGTTTTCTTACTGTTTGAAGTTTGCATTTTTTGCCTGTCAATTAATCTTTCATATCTCTTGTTGGAGAGAACATTACCAATGAGTACTGAGGACCTGCTGGGTTTTTGGGTTGATTATCATCAATATAATTCAACAGAAAAATAAGACAAGACATGCTCACTCAAGGAGGAATCTTCTTGTTAAAGACCCACTGTCTAGGCAATAAAAGTATAGTTAGATGATTATTATCCCCTCTCACTACCAACCTGTTACCGTTTTCTGTTCTCTGTTGTCAGATAGATGCTTCCAAAATAATACCGTGAGTCTGCACCCCTCTCACTAAGGAGAGATCAGGAGGCGTGCCACAAACTGACCTCCAGAACACCAGGCAGAATGTTGTCTGAGATTTGGCCCATGTACAGATTAATTATTTCCCAGCCCATGTACATTGATGGCATCATTGTACATGCTTCTGGTCTTGCTCCTTAAGGTGTTCTTGAGCTTAGAATATGAATTCTTCTGTACATGCACCAAATCTCACACAGACCATTTTGTCTGTTCTAGCAGTCATGTGATGACTGACACGCCTCCAGATGCCACCTTAGTGGCAGGGGGCTAACTTGCTGTAAATTATTTTGGTAGCTTCTGTCTCGCACCAGGGCATATAAACAGGTAACTGAGGATGATAACTTTATTATGAGCCCTTCTCACTACCAATCTAACCATACTTTTGTTGCTTTATACAATGTTCATTTTATGGTGGAGCTGACCTAATACTTCCTTTTTTTTTTTTTTTTTTTTAAAGTCCTCCTTTATTGGTGCCATTGCTGTTGGAGATCTGGTTAAAAGCACACTGGGACCTAAAGGCATGGTAAGCATTTAGACAAGTGTATTTCTGTGTATAGATGCTAGGTAATTTCTTGAAGATTAGTTATTTTATTCCCAAATATTTTTATTGATTTTTTTTATTTTATTTTTTATTATTACAGTACTAACATATATAATAATCTTAAGCAATGTCAAATTGTATATTATATTTTTTTTAATTTATATAATGTGACATTTTATTTAAATTATTTTTGAACAAACTGATTTATAAACATATCGTAATAAAAAAACAAACTATAAAACAAAAGAAAAAAAACTTCCCTTCCCCATCCTCATATTGATCAGGGTGGCCATAATTAATAAACTACCATACTTGTAAGTGACATTATGAAATAGTCACAAGTTCAGCCTGATTTAAGCTTTTTATTAGCTTCATGTTTCTATTGTATTAAAATACATGTGTATAATTATATACATTATAGTATATCCTTGTATATATTGTCTATAAAACAAACACAGCAAAATATCTAAAATGTAGGAGCCAGGAAAATGTTCTAGGAGCTTGAAGGAAGCCCTTTGTAGAGATGCATTATACTTTGTAAAAATATTTAGGAGCCAGCAGTACACATTTTAAGGAGCCTAGGCGCTCTGGTAGATTCCACTAGTGTATTCAATGTGTTTTCCCCATAAATATTAACATATTAATATTTTTGGAATTCTTAAATGTTTGTTTTACTAAACACTTCACTGTAGGTTGCATGGCAGTAACTAACATTTATCACAGACAGCGTTAGTCATAGACTATAAAAATAATATATTTAAATCATGCCTTAGGACAAGATTCTTCTGAGTGGAGGCAGAGATAGCAGTGTTACTGTCACCAATGATGGAGCAACTATTCTGAAATCTATTGGCATTGACAACCCTGCTGCCCAAGTTTTGGTTGGTAAGTTTTCAGGTATCTTTAGAAGTACAAAACACTATTTTTTTATTATTATTTGTTTCCATTAATGTATTTTTCTCCCATTTAGACATGTCTAAAGTCCAGGATGATGAAGTAGGCGATGGAACAACATCGGTGACAGTGTTGGCAGCTGAGTTGCTTAGAGTAAGGAAATTCAGATCTGTAATTATTTGATTATGTCTGTTTCTATGAACACTGTAATTCTTGGCACTTTGCTTCCAGACACCACATTTGCAGTCCTCGCAGGGTACATTTGCTTTTCAGGAGTTTGTGGTCAGAAAACTTTGTTTTTGTGAAACGTCTTCTCCTAAGATACTGATTTTTGTATCTATAGTAGCTGAGTAAGTTGTATAGATGAAAAAAGGCTAACAGGATGAAACGTTTGGGGGGAAAAGTATACAGTGGCTGAAATTAAATTTTTTATTTCAAAACCTCATATGAAGAGTGGTGCTTGGGACCTTAAAATATACTATTAAAATACCGAGCAAAAGAAACACACAAACTAAGTCTACAGAATGTTCCTGCAGTAAAAAAAAAATTAAGCCTCTTTAATCCTCATCAAAACATGTTCTTTAATAACCAAAATTTGTTGCCAAAGTTGTCCTCATTAAAATAAAAACTAGTTTACTATAAAATAGTTACCTATTCGTTCATACATGGTTCATTCTGTAATCTATTCCACCATTGCACAGCTAGAAACAACTCCTTTATCTAGAAATATATATTCTATTAATGTCTTTTGTAATCAGGAAGCTGAAATTCTCGTGGCTAAGAAGATCCACCCCCAGACCATCATCTCAGGTTGGAGACAAGCTACACGTGTTGCAAGAGAAGCCCTTCTAAAAGCTACAGTGGACCATGGGTACTGTATCACTTAATTTGCATTCTTAACATTTTAACTGTACAACTTCTGTTCTCTGGTTACACTTTAATACTAATAGGGATATGGAAGATTTATGGATTTTACTAGTTATGTATGTACTTTATTTTATTAAGAATTGCCTATAAGCGCTGTGTTTAATGCCTAAAATAAACGCAAACAGTTCTTGTATGGGTCTGCCCACTGCAGCCTATGCAAACAGACTCTGTAGGGCTGC
The DNA here is from genome assembly GCA_027410445.1 of Discoglossus pictus. NCBI lineage: Eukaryota > Metazoa > Chordata > Amphibia > Anura > Alytidae > Discoglossus > Discoglossus pictus. Next base: position 312,861,248 of record CM050167.1, read on the forward strand.
ATGTGCTGTGTAGTGTCCTAGCCTATCAGGGACCATGTCTAAGCAGCAGGATGTTGATTAGTATGAGACACTGCACAGTAAGTAGTACAAAATGGGCTATTTGTTTGACTTTAGGCAATAAAAACAGCTTAAAAGCACTTCTTAATAAAGTATGTAAAAGTAAATCGATACACCGGTACATTAAATACATAGCAACATCCAGAAATCTTCCATATCCCCTATTAAACTGGTTGATCTACATAGCAAAAGTTGGAGTGTTTTTTTATTTTATTTATTTTAATTTATTTTTTTAATCGACCCATTTTGTCAAAACTCATTTAATGGTAATAAGATTAAGTGTATAGCAATCTACAAAACCATTTATTCAGAGCAGAACTGTATTGCCTTATTCACTCCAAATTGAGAACATTTTTTTTTAATAATGTAATTGTCCTCTGATTTCTCTAGAAAAGATGAAGAAAAGTTCAGTGCCGACCTTCTGAATATTGCCAGGACTACTTTGTCTTCTAAGCTTCTCACACACCATAAAGATCACTTTGCGAAGCTAGCTGTAGAAGCTGTTCTGCGACTTAAAGGCTCTGGGAATCTAGAAGCTATCCATGTCATTAAGAAGTTGGGAGGCAGTATGACTGATTCCTACTTGGATGAAGGTATATAGATTTATTTATGTGATAGAAAATATAGAAGGTTAAGGCTTATACAGTTATATACAAGTGATTGCTTATTGTAAGAATATAAAGGTAAATATGTTTATTGAACTGCCTACTTAATTGGCTTAACTAAAGAATCTTTATTTGAGGTAGAAATCTTTCTGTGCTCCAAGAATTTCTTCTTCCATTGTCCTATTTCTTGGTTTGATGGTGCACATCAAATGCAAAAAATACAATTATTGTATACTGTAAATTAGACATGTTCACCGCTTGAAAATTAACTGTAGGGAACTACTTTTAAAGAGAAAAGGACCGATGCATCACACATTGAGTTTACTTAGTATCTGCCAGGTTCAAATGTTTAACATCATACTATAGCTGCCTCTATTTGTGATTATTAAACAATGAATTTGAAATGTTGATTATTTTTTTTCTCCAGTTTTTGACTTTTTCATTATACTCGTTTGTATCTGTTCTAAAAAAGTGTGCTTTAGTTGTGGTTGAACATATTTGATTTAAATAAATTAACACATCTGTTCATACTCTGTTTTTCTTCTTTAAAGGATTTTTGCTAGACAAGAAGATTGGTGTAAACCAGCCTAAGAGAATAGAGAATGCCAAAATCCTCATTGCAAATACTGGAATGGACACTGACAAAATCAAGGTTTGATGAGAATTTAATTACATTTTTGGAAGGTATGTCTTAAATAGTAACCTGATTTCACAATAGTTTTTTAATTTCCTTTTATGTTACTTTTTTAAAGATCTTCGGCTCACGTGTACGTGTGGACTCAACTGCAAAAGTGGCAGAGATTGAAATGGCGGAAAAAGAGAAGATGAAGGAGAAAGTGGATCGAATTCTTAAGCATGGAATCAACTGCTTTATTAACAGGTACATAGAATGAAAGTGGCACAAATAAGCCTGGCTGTCTGCCCTTTTGTTAGGAGTTTTTGGATTTGCTGCTAACCTTTCAATGGCTTTCTCCCTGACCCTACATAGAAATATTTTTATAATGATATTTTATATGAAAACTATTGTATTGTGGGATTGAGGAAAGTCAGTAGATTTACGACAAATCGGTAGTAGAGACACAAGTTAGTGTAGTAAAAAATGTTTGTTTCTTTTATTGACCTGGCACCTAAAAAGGCTCACGTGGTTAGCTACTGAGTGTATAGTTCATGCACCGGATACATCAGCCTCTTAGAACATGGGTCCTTGAGGTTTTGGTAAAATACACTGTACAGGGACACATGGCTGCTACAATGTTGCTAACACAGTACAGTGGAGAATAGATTATTGTTTAATGTCTTCACACTTCTTGAGATCTGGAATTTAAGTTCCAATTCTAGAGTAGGGAAAAAATATCCACACTGCTTAAAATTCTTTAATGACCCTTTGTAGTCCATTTATTTATATATGTATAAAGAATATAATCTTCAATTTTGTACCCTTTTATTTGCAATTCTGATGCAATTGAATATACCATTAATATTTCCACTGATCTGCTTCCACATATGACTGCTAACTTCTTTTTGTCTTAGTAGGATTTGTGGAAAGATCAGGAAGTAGTATTATCATGGGGATTCCCTTAAAGCAATTAATTCTTTGCCTTTAGTTATTACATGCATTGTGCGGATTAATTTACTATTAAATGCCATATTTTCTTCGAGACTGATGCAAACAAAGTATATTATGCAATGTTGTTCTATAGCTATATTTAGGCTACAAATACTTGACTGTGATAAAAATGCATTAACTTTTATTCCAATATACAACACTCTTTTAACTGTCTTCATTGTCTATTCCTTTGAACTTTTAGGCAGCTGATTTACAATTACCCTGAGCAGATGTTTGCAGCAGCTGGGGTAATGGCGATTGAACATGCAGATTTTGCTGGAGTGGAACGGCTAGCCCTTGTCACAGGTATTACATGTATGCTTTACCTGAATGGTGATAATTCTAAAGGGAATGTACCTGTCAAAACACTGGTATGTGTTTTTGAGCATCTGTTACCACATTTAAGGGAAAGCTGGTATAGTCAGAAGCTGTTCCTTATACTATGAGTCTCTTCATAAAGGATCTGGAAGATGCTGTAACTGATTTCAAAGTCTATCCCTAAAATAAACAATTCATATTGTAAACAGGGTCTTAATTGTTTTGCTCACCATGATTTTGTGCTTGCTAACTACTGCATGGATGCCATGGCATAAATTACTATGTCTAGATCATCATAATTACTTTTCTTAAACTTCTAACTCTGCTTTTATAACCTACACCTTTTTTTTTATTAAATTTTTTTTTTGCTAATTTCTCAAATCAATTGCAGGTCAAGTTTCTAAATAGTTGACTTCGCCCCAATTATGACAAGCACTTCTGAGCATTCATTATGCAACGTCTATCAGTTATTTCCTTGTCGCCTGAGTGTTCATGTAGTTTTAATGAGTTGTGTAATTGTATTATGGATAATGGTTTCTAGTTTTCATAACATACCCAAACTTCCATTTGTATACAGAAATAAGCCAATACTAAAATAAAAGCAACTTTTGGTGCTGTACACCTTACAAAACCTTGATTTTAAATGTATTTAATAGGAGGTGAAATTGCTTCAACATTTGACCATCCTGAGCTGGTGAAGCTTGGAAGCTGTAAAGTTATTGAAGAAGTAATGATTGGGGAGGATATGCTGATCCATTTCTCAGGTGTTGCCATGGGTAAGTGACATTCCTCAACCCTATCCTGTTTTCTTTGTACAGTTATTAGTCTTATGTAGTCCTTTTTTTCTTCTCTTTTCTTTCTTTAAATGAATTGTTGCTATGTTCTGTTGAGCTTCAACATAATGCATCACTTGTGGTCATGAATGTTACATGGCTCTTGGATGTTTGGGTTGAGACCATTTTAATATTTTTCTTTTCTAATCTATTGAATAGATATTGATATAAAAATAATAGTGTGGAGAACATTTTTATTTAGCCAATTACTTTGTCCAATTCCAGAGGCTACTGGCTTATTAAACACAATACCAAATGCAACCCTCTGCTGTTTTTATAGTGATGTGCTTGTGGCATGGATTTGGGAATTTTACAGTCTATTGCTATTGACATGGTTTTATTTCTTGACCCCATACCAGGTGAGGCTTGCACTATTGTTCTGCGTGGTGCAACACAACAGATTTTAGATGAAGCGGAGAGGTCTTTACATGATGCTCTGTGTGTGCTCTCTCAGACTGTGAAAGACACAAGGACAGTCTATGGAGGAGGTATTCATTTTATGTCCTTCTATTTTACAGCACATCTTGGTCAATATGCCATATTTGTCTTTTTGTTTTAACCATGTGAATATAATTTCAGGATGCTCTGAGATGCTGATGGCTAACGCTGTGATGGAACTTGCAAACAGAACCCCAGGGAAAGAATCTGTTGCTATGGAATCATTTGCCAAGGCTCTGCAGATGGTACGGGAAACAGTGTCTTGTCCATTGCAGATTAAATGCTTGCTTCTCAGTTATCTGATAAAGGTTTTAATTGTGTGTTTTTTTTTTTTTTTATCTACATAGCTTCCAACTATTATAGCAGACAATGCTGGATATGATAGCGCTGACTTGGTTTCCCAACTTCGAGCTGCCCACTGTGAAGGAAAGTCTACCTATGGGCTAGGTAAGAGATGCTTCTTTAGCCTATTTTACTCTCTAATTCCTGCAATTCACGGTCGCATTTCAAAGTAAAATGGTCTTGGAGACCATAAGATGCAGTTATATCCTAATGGATACTACATAAATGTAAAGCTTTTAATATTCTCAAATATTTTTGTGTTTCTTCTGTGTGTGCTTGCTTTTATAGAAACCTCATTTTTACTGCTTTCCCTTTCTTTTGTTTTGCTAAGAATTCTTAAGCTATTGTCAGCAGAGTACCTTTAATTTATGTTTGTTTAGTTTTGGGGACTTTTTTTAATCCCTTTAAGTTTACAAATTAATTTTCAAGAATGTTTAAAGACAAAAGATGAACGATTTTATAAATAAGTTAATTGACAAACATACTAACATTAGAGCTTTAAAACTGTTTTTAGCAACTTAAAAATAGCTGAAATTAGTGCTAAGAGTTCATTTTAAGCTAAAATACAGATAAAGTATGTGTCAACACACTGTATTTAATAGGTGTTGGTATTTAATGAGCATGCAACATATTCTTATTGTAAATTAGGGCTCACTTTATATTCTATTTTCCATTTGGACCTTTTTAAAATTTAAATTTAAGTTTCTTGTCTTAACATATTGCTAACCATTATAAATGAAGTATTTATTTTTTTGGATGGCATAAAAAAATCAGATTTGTTAAATGGTTTTGTTCACTTTTCTAATTGCAGTATTTTTTATTAATATGTTTACTTTAGAGCGATCTGAAACTAAATGGCACTGATAACAAAGAACCCCTTTTTTAAATTTATTTTATTTTGCTTTTCAGATATGAGAAATGGTCTTATTGGAGACATGGCAGACCTTGGAATAACAGAAAGTTTCCAAGTGAAGAGACAGGTGTTACTGAGCGCAGCGGAAGCAGCCGAGATGATTCTGCGTGTGGATAATATCATTAAAGCAGCACCAAGGTAACTCACTGCCCTTCAATTCAAACAGCAAAAATCATTTGTTTATGGTGGAGGTGGGATGATGAACAAGGTAAAGCTTGTAGTGTTAGTGATTTCGTTTTTTTTTTTTTTTTTTTTTTACTTTTTTTTTTTTTTTAATATATAGGTCTGAAAATTTAAAGTACCACTTTTTTCCTGAAAATCAAGCCAAATATGTTTAGGTTTACCAGGAAGTAAACTGTTAATGATAACAACGATAACAAAAAATAGCTTCAATCCCTTTTTTAGTGCCGGAAACTAGGTTTTTCAGTCTTTAGCTACTTTAGTATTGAGGTAAAATAGAATAACTCTCTGTTATTAGATTAATATGTATATTTTTAGTATTATCTCTATAGAAATGATTCTCATCTTTTCCTGCATGCTAAATGACATGAGTAGACTCCTGTACATCTGAGATGAAAAGGGTTGACCAATACCACTTTTTATTTTGCGCGCGCTGGCTATATTTTTAAAAGGACATGGACAGATGCCGTAAGACTGTGCACAAATAATGTGTTAATATCTTTTTGCTTTTATTCCTCTGTATTGTCACTGTACTTAATAAATTAAATGAATGTAATATTAATTAAATATGAAAACAGAACCCTAGATATTATCACATCCTATTTCTCGGTGGGCATCACCTCACTGTAAAGTGCATCTTGGTGTATTACAGAGACTCTGAACAAATATATGCTGCTCTGTACTAACATGTAGTGCAATTAAAATAGAGGTTAAACTTCTTATTTTTTTGTTTTATAATAGTTTTTAATGCTGTAATGTGTGCTACTAAAGCACTCATTTACTTGCATTCAGTCTTCTCTCCAGGTTAGCGGCACTTGCCAATAATATTGCGTTTATGGAGAAAACTTTGCTAGAAAGGTCTCAGATCTGTAAGGGGTCAAAACAAGCTGCCACTTAATGCTTACATACCCTCTTCTCTACAACTATACATTTCAACATTTTCTCCTTTTTGGTGTTTCGTGTATACACTGCAGCAAACAGATTTTTTTTTTTTTTTTTAAGTGTTTAGTTTGGTTTTATGTAAATGTCTGTCCCATGTACCATAGTTGGAGTGATGTACAATTTGTCAGCAAAATATAAACACGCTATTTACCCTGCACATTTTAAATGCTCTTATAGATATATAAAAAATTATATTTATATATTTTTTTTTCCCCTGCAGGAAACGTGTTCCAGACCATCACCCTTGTTAAACTCTTCAGCCCAAGCTTATTTGTGGACCATAATACCACTGTGTGCTAATGAAGACCACAAGGTTCTTTTCCAGAAGCACCAAGATAAAATAAGGGACTGTACGGTTACCAGTCATGCACTTGCAGATTACACCCATAATGTATCGGGGTTTAATTTATTGTTTTGCAAAAAAAATAACCTTTTCAGATGCAGTAGTTTATACACATCTGTTTGTACCTTTACTCTTCCCATGCTGAGCACTAAAATAAAGTTTCATTCTCCATTTTTGTTATTTCTCTCCTGAAAGAAAATCGTAAGTTTGCTCCTTTGTGTTTGCTATTATATTCCTAAAGTACATAGACATTAAAACACGAGCCAAGTGGTTGTATAAACTTTCAAAATTGTTGAGGTCTTCAGGTGTCCCATGTATGTTACGGGTAATGTCTAATGTCTGGTGGCGTTGACAACCAGTGTAAGGAATATGGAGGTCAAACTGCCCAATGTCTAAGTTAATCCATAACCTACCCAAGGACTTCTGTGTATCTAAACCCTCAGACTAAAAAATGGATAGTCTCAGTCCAATTAACTTCCTCCTAAATTATGGTATAAATCAGTCATTGGAAAACTAGCTGCACGTCCACGTTGATGAATTTAAAAAATATAAATGTAATTGATAGAACATTAATCAGGATGTGAAAATATAATTCAATACAATTTTTATTTACATTTATTTTTATTCTCCCATCCTGACTGGTATAAGTTTACCTGTAGTGTACACTCTATCCAGTAGGTTTCCTGATGGAAGTGTTTTATTTGGAGTGAGACTAAAGGCTAGCAGGATGGTTTGTAAAACACTTCATTAATTGTGCACATGCACTCATGTTTTCAGAGAATATAGTGGCATCTTATTATATGAGCAGTGCATTTGGCATGTGAAGGGAGACCAATAAATGACCCTTATCTCCCGGTCTCCTCCTTTTTCATTTCTTCATGACTCCTGGGAAGCAGCCTGCTGACTCACACAGTGCCCTCTGCATACAGAAGAAATAAATATACCATCTGAGGAGCAGATACCCTGGCTCTGCAGCTACATTGGGCCTGGATCCGCTTCTTGTGTCTCCTCTCCTCTGCTCTGCCATGTCTGCCCCGGCCTGTCTGGTGACATGGTTGGGGTGGGGCCACAGAGTGTGCGTGGCCACTGTACTGGCGCGCACGCCAAATGCATTACAGAAACTGGCTTTTATATGTGAGATAGGCAAAGAAGAATGCTTCTGTCATGCCCATCACATATAATAGTTGTCAAACTGATTCATCGCCACATTTGCGAGCCTTGGGAAGCGGCGCAAGCCATTAACGCATAGAAGCCTTCCGAGCTCAAAGCACTTAGGACGCCTGGAAGTGAGGTTGCACACAAATTTAAGCCGAATTTGCCAAGTTTCGGCACTCGAAAATCGGCTAAGCAAAGGGGGGGAAAAAAACTAGGCTAAAGGAGACCTAAACCTGCAAATCACCGCCAGGCACATACGAGTTAGCCAGGAACGTAGGAGATGCAAAATATACCATTACAATGGACGGAAAATGCTCGCAAGCCAAGTAAAACATAGAAAAAAAGAGGCCATTTTACAACACTAACTAGCAAATAATAACATTATGATTCTAAAATGGCGCTTTACACGCCTACACAAACTGACCTCGCGCACGCAGCCTATTTACACTGCACACTTGGCACTTCTCCTCAGGTGATCAACAGTCCAACTACATTTTCTGATGTTGGAAAATCCAGAGATTGTTAGCTGTTCAGAATATTGATTGCTGCATATTAAATATAAATAGGTAGTATATTAATTTATTAATTCACTTTACTAAGAAAAATAGTATATTTTACACTGTACTTGTATATCTGCCTTCGCGATTAGCGCTTAAGGTGATCGTTTCAAAGGAGGGAACTTGAAGTACATGAGGGGGAGGCTGGCAATGAGCGCCAAAGGAGGAACAAAAGCCTTACATTGTGTGGGAAACAGCATTACCATGGCTTATATTTTATTGCCGTCATTTTTGACGGGCAAGTCGCTAGTTATTTACATAATTTAGGTAATTATGTAGTCCGTTCCAACCATATATGGGTGATCTTCCTAGCATACACTCAAAATAAAATATTCTCCTTTATTTAAAACGCACCAATTTATTCCATAGAGTTATACATGTATAAATTGGTCATAAAATAGCAAATAAATGCATTTGATTTGACTAATATAAAACTAAGTAAACACGGTTTCTAATCTGTTTTGGCACAATTATATGGCATAAATGTTTTGTTTATCATTAGAACCAGGTATTCTTGGTTTTGATATGTGAATTAAAAGGCTATATTCACCTGGTTGAGAGCAAACCGTAAAATATATATATTTTTTCTTATTAAGGGCTATTGTTTATGTAAATGGTGGCATCGCTTGACAGTCAAATTCCTTTTAGTCTAAAATCTCGTAGGTGGAAATAACACCTAACTCTGCTTTTTGTTACCTAATTTTAGTAATCCCCAATCTGTGTGGTATCCATTATAATAGTTTTCAGCTTGTAACGCCTGCGAGGTGCATTTTGCGCAGTTGTTAAAGCTACTATGGCAGTTGCGGCCTCTTCACACTGTAACCACTGCGCATGTGCGGTGTAGAGAGAGCGAGAGCATGCGGTGTAGAGAGGGCACAAAGAGAGACCGGTCAGGGAGGGGGAGAGACGGCACACAGCGCTGAGAGAGGGCACATATAGAGAGATTGCACAGGGAGAGGGCACACAGAAAGACATAGCACAGAGAGACACAGAACAGACACTTAAACATAATATATGATCCCGTCATTTAAGACGGGCAAGTTACTAGTTTATATGATACAATATGAACATTCTGTGAAACTAAGCATTGTAATCATCACAGCGCAGGAAAATAGAATAGAATCAACTTCAGCTAAATAAAGAACAATTGTAGCAAGTTTAGGGATAAAAAGTATATTGATGTTTTACAAATAAAATGTGTTAATATTAAATTGTCCTTGGCAAAAATAGAATTTGCAGTCTGGCATGTTGACAGCACACTCAGGGGTGCCCTCTAGTGGCAAACATAGAGCACCCAGAGAAGGTCAGAATGTCTTTTATATGCACATCATCTCTTCCTAATGAAGAAGCCTATGTTTTATAAACTATTATAAGCTTAAACCTCAACACACAAAAAAAAATCTGACATTCTTTAAATTCAGTAACCAATTGAGCAGAGCTGTGTTTCCCAAAGTGGTTTCTGTAGAACTACGGGATTTCCATTTTGTGTGATCAGGGGTTTCACAAGACAATTACCCCAAAGAGTTCCTGTCTGTTGAAAGTCTTATAAATTACTTGAATGATCCCAGAGAATGGTTTTAATGCAGTGTATTGATGTTTGGGACCCTGGTGCACAATTTAAGTGTATTTGTTGTGTCCTGGAATACCATTTTTATGTTGAGTACAACATGTTCCAAAAACAGTTCTGTGACAAATAAAAAATAATTAAATAGAGCAATGCTATTTATCACTTTATCAAATTTAAAGGACCACTGTGGCCACATTATTTCTATATAGTCTTTTTAAAAAATAAATATAATTGATATTATGCTAAATGTTTTTTTAGAAAAAACAACTGTTACATTTTTAATAAGCAATTATTATTTTCTGACGAGATCATGTCTGTTACTTTCTCAGGAGGGTATGTCCTTGTAAACGTATGATCTTTCCATTAGATATAACGAAAATACTGTTTATATGCCCTATTTGCAATATGCAAATAGAACCTTCCTTCTGCACTTGGTCTACTCCTACCTCAGGAAGTTAGTCAACCCAAACCAAAATGGCAGATTCCATTTTTTCATTTAATTTTTTCATAAACTCCTGCTTATCGCTAGGATTGCATCCACTCAATGGCTCAGAACCAATTAGATCTGATGTCTGAGTTTAATATTGCAGCTCCTTATATACCTACAGCCATTCCATTAAAACCAAAATGTACACACTTTTCTCATTGTAGTCACACACTTATCTATCTATCTTCATATCTATCTCTCTGTCTGTCTATCTATCTATCTATCTAATGTGAAGAGTCTACAGTGTGTACAAGAGCCTGTGCATATGTAAATGGAGATAGTTGATTCTATACATTTGTGTTTGCAGCATCTGTGTATAGTATAGGGACATTTAGACTGCCTACATACAAGCTAGCAAACAGTCATATCCTGTAATACAAACGCCAATACATAGTAAGACATTCACGTGCACAGAGAAATGTATTACACAATATAGAGGTTACCTTTATTATTATCTTGCTCTCACATTCCCTGCTTGTAGTGAGAACTCTCAGGAGCAGCCTCATTCAGAACGACTGTCTGGCATAGAAACACTAGCGGGCATCTAGTGGCCAGTCTGGGAACTGAAGGTTTTTTATTTTATTTTATTAAATCACAGCACAACCGCTTAAAATGAAGTGCCCTTAATAGAGAAGTGCCCCAAGGCAGCTGCCTTATTAACCTAATCAGGAATCTGGAACTAGGTAGTATTATTGCTTTTATATTGGTCTGACTGTTCGTTACAATATCAAGCTTTCAACAATCACATCCTTTTTTCATGCTGTGCAAATAATAGGGATCACAATCCCATGTAATTATAGATTTGGAAGTCTAAATTAATATAAAGCTATGTGGTTGTCCTATGCATCATTAAAGGAGCACTGTAGTGTATTTACAAGTAAAGCTCATATGTTTGTAGGGTATAGTCTATTAAAACCATATGCAGTTAAAAATAAATAAAAGTTAAAACAAAAATGTCTTAGTTTAGAACAGCTGTTACCTCTATGTAGGCAGTGGAGGTGGAGCTAATTATTGGGCAGGGGCAGTGATATTGCCAAGCCTGATTCCAAGCTTCAGAACCCAGGCAGAGCTGGCCAGGCCCCTTAACAAGATAAAGGGAGGAGGAAAAAAATGTATAAATTAAGAAAAACATTAAAGGCATATGTAAGATTCCTGGACTATGAATGCACCTGATAAAGGAGAATCAGTAGTGTATGCAAACATTTTTTTAGCATGAACAAAAACCACAAATAAACATTAATAAACTTACCCTGCAGTTCGAAAATGTCCTTAGTTTTCTTGAAGAAGGAATGCCCCTTAAAATCCAAGTCAAATTAGCATAACATTCATAAATCATTTTAGCCAATCAGAGGCAGCTACAAGATGTAGCAGTATAGGAATTCCATGTCCAGCAAAGCATCATGGGTTTGTAATCTTTTTTTTTTCCCCATGACATAGCTCTCTCTCTTCTTCTTTGAATGATGCAACTGCTCTGGATCTCTGCATTATGCTGCTACTTGCTGGAATGTTAGTATAGGTATAAAATACATACCCAAATGCAGTGTTTCTATTAGTAGGTACATTGTGTCTATGTAGCAGCTATGGGGTGTGGAAAACAAATTTAATTTTTTAATAAAATCAATCTGTGTGTAGAATGCCTCCATGTAATGTGTGTTTCTAATATAAGCAGCATGTGTTAGATTAAAAAAAAGGAAAAACAGGCAAATATTAACTTTTATTTATTTTAAACTGCATACAATTACTTTTAAGTGCTTTATAGTAGTCCTTTAAACTTTTCCATGCCAACTAATAAGCCGAATGGAGGGCTAAGTTATGAAGAAAGACTAACCAAATTAAACTTATTTTCTCTAGAAAAAAGGCGTCTAAGAGGGGATATGATTACCTTATATAAATACATCCAGGGTCGGTATAAATAATTGTCAAGGGAGCTTTTTGTGCCAAGAGGTTTTCAACTGACAAGAGGACATCCTTTGAGGTTAGAAGTAAAAAGATTCCACCTTAAAGAAAGAAAAGGGTTCTTCACAGTAAGGGTGCTTAATCTGTGCAATTCTCTATTAAAGGAGGTGGTGACAGCGGATTTGATACATAACTTTAAAAAGGGGTTGTATATAATTTTAAATAAAAAGAGCTTACATAAGAGAGAGAGTATTGATCCAGGGAAGAATCCAATGGCCAATACAGTGCCTTGCAAAAGTATTCACCCCCCTTGGCATTTTTCATGTTTTGCTGCCTCACAACCTGGAATTAACATGGATTGTTTGAGGATTTGCATCATTTAATTTACAGAACATGCCCACAACTTTGAAGATGTTTTTTTTTTATTGTGAAGCAAACAAAATAACAGAAAAAGTCAATGTGCATAACTGTTTACCCCCCTAAAGTCAATACTTTGTAGAGCCACCTTTTGTGGCAATCACAGCTCCAAGTCGCTTTGGATAAGTCTCTATGAGCTTGCCACATCTTACCACTGGGATTTTTCCTCCTTGCAAAACTGCTCCAGCTCCTTCATGTTGGATGGTTTGCGCTTGTGAACAGCAATCTTTAAGTCTGACCACAGATTTTCTATTGGATTGAGGTCTGGGCTTTGACTAGGCCATTCCAACACATTTACATGTTTCCCCTTAAACCACTCAAGTGCTTTTTGCTTTAGCAGTTTGTTTGGGGTCATTGTTCTGCTGGAAGGTGAACCTCCGTCCTAGCCTCAAATAACGCACAGAGTGGTAAAGGTTTTGCTCAAGAATATCCCTGTATTTAACACCATCCATCTTTCCCTCAACCATCTCTTGGCAGGTTTGCTGTTGTGCCAAGTTCTTTCCATTTGGTTATGATAGCTTTGATAGAGCTCCCGGAGATCATCAAAGATTTGGATATTTTTTTTATAACCTAACCCTGATTTTTACTTCTGAACAACATTGTCCCTTACTTGTTTGGAGAGTTCATTGGTCTTCATGGCAGTGTTTGGTTAGTGGGGCCTCTTGCTTAGGTGTTGCAGCCTCTGGGGCCTTTCAAAAAAGGTGTGTATATGTAATGACAGAACATGTGACACTTAGATTACACACAGGTGGACGTCATTTCACTAATAATGTGATTCGTGAAGGTAATTGGTTGCACCAGATCTTTTTATGGGCTTCATAACAAAGGGGGTGAATACATATGCACATGCCAATTTTCTGTTTTCTATTCCTAAAAAATAGTTTTATGTATATATTTTTCTCATTTCAATTCACCAACTTAGACTATTGTGTTCTGATCTATCACATAACATTCAGATTAACAAAACATTGAACTTAACAACAATGTAACAAAATAGGTAAAAAGTCAAGGGGGTGAATACTTTCGCAAGGCACTGTATTTGGGGTTAGGAAGTTTTTTTTTTTTCTTTTGAGACAATTAGCAAGATTCACTTGTTTTTGTTGTTTTTTTTTCTCTCTGCCTTCCTCTGGATCAATTAACAAGTAATCTGCATATTGCAGAGCAGAGGAGATCTACAAAGGTTGGACTTGATGGGCTAAAATTATTTTTTCAACCTCAACTATTATGTAACCACGTAACTGATATTTGAACCAAACACAGACATTTTTTGTGAATTAAATTAATAGCCATCACAATATGCCTTTCAGATGAACCATTTTGTCATACTTTGTCACTTTTATGGGGGGAGGGAACTAGTTGCATTTAACAAAAATGTAGAGAAGGTCAATGTAATTATACAGCGTTCATGACATTTTGAACAGTAAATATCGGTATAAATAACTTTTTCATTTATTGCAATTAAGACAGTTGATCTTTTGTGAGAAAATAAATGCTAAAATGAACTAGCTTTCCCTTGATGTTTAAGCTGGAGGTCCTCTCTTTTTCAGAGTGTGGCAAGAAGTGCAGCTCATATCTCAATACTCTGTCAGTAAAGCTGCACTGTAATGAGGCAGATGCAAGAAAGTCTGATGCAGACTTTGCCAAAGTTCGACAGACAGGAGAAGTTTCATCTCAAAACAGCAATTTTCAGTGTCAATTTTCTAACAAAAGGTCAACTTTTTAAAAAGCGAAATAACCTGAAACATTGTTTATACTGATCTCTATTTTTTAAAATAGAACTGTTTTCACCTTTTAGTATATGGTATTTTGAATAGGTGGTCTTCATAATGGACTTTTATATCAAAGTATTCTATACTCCATTTTATATTGCTGTTTTAGAAGAGGGTGAGTCCTTGTAGAGTTATGAGCTTTCCATTAATGCTACTGAAAGTACTGATACTTATAGATTGCACATTTGCAATCAAAGTCTACCAATTCAGGAAGGTAACAAAAACCAACAAAAACCAAAACAGTAGATCATAAAACAGCATAATTACATGTAGAAGGTAGTAAATTATTTGCCTTATTTTATTTCCAATCTAAAAACATTTAGCATAGTATCAAGTGTAGTTTATCAAAATAGTATAAATGAAATCACAAAATTCATATGAAAATTCTTCCTCAATGTATTTCACAAATCAATAAAATAATTCATTTATTAGAGGTGATCTTGGTTCACTCCACTATGGCTACCCCATAAGGAACCCACAAATTATAATAACTATAGCAGCAGATATCCTAACAAAACCCCCAAACTGGTCACCTATGGAGTTTATGGATAAAATCCACTTACCACAAGGAGAATTGCTTAAATTAGCTTCAATAAATGTAAATTTAGGCTTATGTTCTAAGGAATAACACACCAGCCAGGAAAACACCTTTTGAGAAGTGCTGCATCTGCAACATTTATCTCCATTCTATATAATTATGTAAACGACCAGATTACAACAGTCAAATTACCCTACAAAATATCCTAGGAAAAATAACTCTCTATAACCCTTGATGAAGGACAATCGGGTAAAATTGTTAAAAGTGGAGAAAGCTCTTCTCTAAATAAATAGTTCTAAGAGAGAATACCTTTAAAACTTGCTTAAGATGGTATCTCACTCCAGCGAGACTACAAATCTCAAATCCATTCCTGGATGGCTAATATTTAAGAGGCTACAACGAAACAGGTACACTGAGACATGCATTATGAAAATGCTCTAAAATCGCTCACATATGGGTAGAAACATACTTTATCTAAGACTTCCCATTCCAAATCTCCTTAAGGAATCACAATTCCTAACAAATCAGATTTTCTTAGACTCCAGAAGCAGGGGTGTAGGAATAAAAAAAAAAAACTGGGGGGCATAGAGTATTTACTTTGCTTTTATTGTTCTATTTTTAAGCATTGTTTTATAGCCTTTTTGTAATATTAACAGTATTATTTTATGATCTAGAGGCCAGCTTCTGTGCCTTTTATGTTATATTAACTGTAATATCTACCATTATATCTATTTATACTTACACTGAAATACATTATTTATTAATACTACTTATGAGTGTAAGTGTGCGTGTTAACAAGGGCCACTTGTATATGTATTCACTTGTATGTCTCTGTAGAGATATATTAGATATAGGAGTGGAGGATCACTCCAAATAGACAAACATACTAGAAACATGCATATTATATTTCCGTGGACCACTACATCAAGGATTGGTGTAACCTTACATAGCCTCCTACAAACGGAAGAACGTGGGTCCTAGATACGTGGAAAGGAACATTTATCTCCTATGACGAGCCTAAAAATACCTCATATTGTGAGGTGGAAAAATATAAGGTTACTGGCATACATTTTGTATCTATTCCTGTATTTTCACATTGGTTTATTTGCACCAGGAAGTGATGTGCTTCTCTCCCCCTGCCCTTTCTCTCTTGTTTTACATACTTACCAGAACCCTAGGTGATCAGTCCTTTTACTTCCTGTTCCATTCCGGATTAAGACTCAGACTGATTCTTTTGGTCTAAAGACTGATGCCCTGCACCTTCTGAATATACCTCATACCATCTGTTGATGACACACACAAGGGAATTACATCCACCTTCTCAAAGACTGATTAGCGCTACTTTCAAAGTACATACACCTGAGGTGTAGTACAGTTTATTTACTATGGGCCTCATTCTATTATCGGCCGTAAATCGGCCGTAAATCGGCCGTAAGGCTGCGATTCCTTGCGAGGGTTCTGTTAACTCGCGATTCTATTATACGGCCCCGCAAGGATCTCCCCTTACGGCCGGCCGCATATCTTGAAACCGGCCGTAAGCTCAGAAATATAAAAACGCAAAAATAAATTCAAGCCTGCACTGTACAGCTCTGTAAATGCTAGGGATCATATTGGGGGACATGAGGATTAAAAGTAACCCACTCTCAAGCTTGCACATCAGCCCAAACCCGAGTTCAAATTAACTGTTTATTTTCCGGCTGTGGCGTGGGTGGGTCTGAGGTGCTCCAAGCACTCTGGACTTTTTACATGGATATTTTACGGATATTAAAAATAAAATATTTTACGGATTTGAGTATAGGATAATTATGTGCTATTTTTTCTAACACCTAAAATCCCTTTATAGTCTCCTCAAAGTGCAGGATGGCTTTATTTGAGCTATTTTATGTGCTTAATTGGTGCTAGCGGGACCTCTTTCCTGCAAGTAAGCAGCGGCTCGTTTTTAGCCTTGCAGAGAGGGTTCCCGGAGCAATTGAATTGCAAATAGGAATTTCTTACGGCCGAAACTCTTGCGGCCATTTTAGATCAAAGGCTTTCCTCCGGCGCGAGCGGCCGCAAGAGATAGCAAGGCACCGGCCGCAAGCCTGCCGGAGCCCCCGGCCGTAAGGGAATAGAATAGCCGAATAGCTTGCGGCCGGTCCTTGCGGCCCCACAACGGCTGCGGCCGCTAATAGAAGGAGGCCCCATATACCGTATTTATCGTCGTATAACACGCACTTTTTCTCTTTGAAAATAGGGGGCAAATCATAGGTGCGTGTTATACGACGATATTCCTTCCCCCCTCCTCATCCTTCACCTCCCTCCTCACTCTAAACCCCCTCCGCATTCTAACCCCCCCTCCTCAACACCCTCGCCGACACCCGGTATATGCTAATGACGTGGCGCACATGTGACGTCACCGGGGCAAGGAGCGGAGCGGAGGCCGGAGCAGAAGCAGGTAAGTGAGGGGGAGGATAGGGGGGTTGAGGAGGGAGGATGAGGATGGAGGGTTGAGGAGGGGGGGTTGAGGGGGTTTGAGGAGGGAGGTTGAGGATAGGGGGGTTGAGGAGGGAGGGTGAGGAGGGGGTTGAAGATGAGGAGGGAGGTTGAGTATGAGGAGGGAGGTTGAGGATGAGGAGGGGGGTTGAGGATGAGGTGGGGGGTTGAGGATGAGGAGGGAGGTTGAGGAGGGGGGTTGAGGAGGGGGGTTGAGGAAGGAGGATGAGGATGGGGGGGTGGAGGAGGGGGTTGAGGATGGGGGGTTTGAGGAGGGAGGATGAGGAGGGAGGTTGAGGATGAGGAGGGAGGTTGAGGATTTTGCTTCAAAGTTCTTTATTTGAAAAAAAAAAAATTCCTGAAATTCCCTTCTTAAAA
Source organism: Discoglossus pictus (assembly GCA_027410445.1). NCBI lineage: Eukaryota > Metazoa > Chordata > Amphibia > Anura > Alytidae > Discoglossus > Discoglossus pictus. Next base: position 312,879,061 of record CM050167.1, read on the forward strand.
TGAGGTGCGTGTTATACGCCGGTGCGTGTTATATGCCGATAAATACGGTACATAAACATATACATATATAACTATCTATGTATATATATATATATCTATATAGATTTATATAACTATATACAGAAGTGTTATGGCAAAAAAACTGGAAAACAAACATCCCTACATTTGAAGAAGTTAAGAGAAAAATACAATACATAAAAACAATGAGTATGATTTTAGCGGTACCTAGGTAGGGAGCTAGATAGAGCAACTTGGAGAGAAATTTGTACCAACCTAACAAAAGGATCATACACATATAGCCTACTGGAGACCTCAGTTAAAGTTTTTCATAGGACCTATTATACTCCATATCTGATGTCCAGGCTTAATAATAGTCTTAGCGAGGACTGCTTTAGAAGATGCAAATCCAGGGGAGACTTTTTGCATATATGGTGGACGTGCCCAGTAGTGCAAAAGGTATGGAAGGAGATGACTGACCTATTCTCGCAGGTGACAGAAACTAAGCTGGGGGTCTTCTGAGGGTTCATGGACCCAGTCTCTCAAAAAAGCAAAACAAATTATGGCAATTCATGGCTCTCGCTACCAAAAGCTGTATTGCAAAAAAATGGAAAGTGGCAACACTGACCGCCAAAGAGATCATTTTGAAAATGAACTATGTTATGGTAAACGAGAGACTGTCCCATGTCATACAGAACACGGCCCCCCTATACCAAAATATCTGGACTCCATGGCTGACCTCAGCCTACAGCATTAAGGTGGGCATATGACTGGGACAGAGGGTACCGAGGCTCTTGCCTGGGGATGGCGGTCAGGGGGAGCCCGGATGACCACCTATACCTACTGAATCTCAGCCATTGCGATTATGGAAGAGTGGACCAGGTAATTACTACCCTTTCCCCTTTCCCTTTTTTTTCTTTCTCCCTACCTACCCTTTCCCCTTTCCCTTTTTTTCTTTCTCCCTACCTACCCTTTCCCCTTTCCCTTTTTTTCTTTCTCCCTACCCCGTTAAGTTGACATAGTTGATGTTAATATTTTTAAGTTTATATGCTCTTATCTCCTGATAAGAAGTAGACAATAACAAAACAAAAAAATAAACACCATGTTTGAAGACACAGAGGGATAGACAGGGCACAATACAATAATGAAGCAATATACCAGTCAGATTACTATGAAAAATGCATGCAGTATCTTGGTTAAGATGTTGGGGAATTGTGTTGCTGTATGAACTTACTGCCCTGTTCTCTTCTTTATCCTTTTACTGTATGCAATGTGATATTGTTCATGTGTCTTCAACAATAAAAAGAATGGATAAAAAAAAATATATATATATATAACGAATAGACATCATGCTGGGACATATGGAAGTAAAAAAAGAAAAAGACTAAACTCAACGCCCAACCTGCATTATAGAGAGTGTGCAATGTATAATTAGATTTTGTGTACTTTTGTTGTAATTTAATAAAAATGATTTCAATAAAAATAAAATAGTGTAATTGAAATATATGCTCACTGTGGCCCTCTGTAAGTCACTTGCATTTGTAAGACATTTATGTTACTGGACTGTTTGTTAAATATTCTGTCACCAGAGATACATTATGCTTTGTTGTTCTTTAGTGTGTACCCATAAATATGTAATATCTTTGCATTGCAATACATAAATGCCAGATGCTTCTGTATTGAGTTGTCTAATAATTTGAAGAGAGATAAAAAAAAAAACTTTAATTTTCATAACAGTCCTCAAACTTTTAATCTTGTTATAAATCCTGAACCCATCATACAAGGTGTTTTTTTTACACACTTGCCGTTGGCATGTTAAAGTGACACCGCAGAGGTTCCAGATATGGCATAATGTAACACTATAGGTAACAAGTACATTATCATTTGAATGTTATTTAAAGTATTAATTTTTATCTATAGTTTTACATTACACCAAATTTGGAGCCTCAGCTTTGTCAGTTTAAACTGTATTTCATCATGCCTCAATAAGACACCCTGGGAGTTCGTCATAAAATAAAATTACAGTTGGTGTTAGATAATTGTACTCTGTATGTCACTGTATGGACTAATTGTATCAATCAATATAAAGCGTTTACACCAGGATTTTACAATTCCAGTGATTGATGGTCCATATTACAAAGGTTTTCATGATATCCTGCTTCATTACACGGTGGGTGACCCAACCATTAATTACCAGTGTTCATGCAAGAATATTATGAAAATTGTCATGGGTCTGACCATCAAGTTCTATGTTGGATACACCCAAGTAACTCCTTTTGTAAATAGTATTTAGACAGTAATAGTTGAATTTGGTGTTTTTTTTAATTCTGCTTTAGTAATTAATCCCATTTTAAAATCTTTACAATAAATGTACTCTGTTCTTTGCAAGTATTATATATATACTGTACTAATGCTGTTTTGGGACTTGAAGGGATGCTTTATATCCTAACCTTATGATATTTTATTGGTCAGATTATTTATAACTGAAATTCAGAGTATGTGAAATAAATAATATATTAACTTTACTTTTCAATTATTGTTTTTTGGCTTTTTGTTGGGTATTTGGAGTCGCCAGTGGAACATTGTGATAATTGAAGGTCTGATCTGCGTTCAGAGAGCACAGGTTTGAGAAGTGTAGGTATATCAATTAACCTAAGGGAAATGGAGATTAAAAGACGAATACTAATAAAGACATGGTCCTTCTGAATCAGAATATCTCAAATATAGATAGCTGAAAAGCTATATTTTCAGTGTTTTTTTTAATTTTTAGAGCAAAGATATTCTAGTAATGTTTAAAATGCATACTACATTATATTTGTGCCCCTTTAAATAATAAACTCATATATAACTAATGCATTGTTATTTAGTTTTCTGTAAATAATATAATTCAAAAGTACTAATTTTAGACAGAATTAATTACAAGCACAATGACTGCAGCATTCAACAAAAATACTTTCAATATAAATAATTTTATTTACAATACTCTAAAAGATTATGTCCTTACAGGTAATTAAACAAGGGTTATAATGATATAGTCCATGAGTAGACGACATCCTAGAGTGCTGAAACAGGCTAGGCTTTCAAGATTTCCCCGCTGAGTACAGGAGAGGCAATTCAAATGAATGTGGCACTGAGTACCACAGCAGGGTAATCTTGAAATCATGGCATGTGTTTGGCACTCCATGACCAACATTGTCTAACCATGATATTCACTACTGTTTTTAGTGAAAAATTCAATTTAAAATAACAAAAAAAAAATGATTACAATATAAATCCTGTCTAGCTAATAGCTTGTTTTTTATACATTTTCATGTAGTTGTTTGTGTAGCATATGGTAAAATTATATTATAAATATTTTATGGTCAATAATAGCTGCATATTGGGTAAAGTACACTGTTTTGTAAAAAGTATGATAAAACGACTTATTTGTTTGCCATAGATCCTATCTACCATCAGCTATACCACTATCTCATTCCATTGCATACTCCATTAAACATTTTCCTCTATATTTTACAAATATACATAAAGTCTACCTTATCAATAATAAGTGAGTGTGACATCATAAGGTTTAGTTCAGTATGGTAGTTACTTCCACTGTATTTTCATTGCTTGTCCTTTCTGTTTCTTTTGCAGGTTGAGGTTGTGCATCCTTATTTTCCAGGCATTTTTCAAGTTCTGCTTCTACCTCACACCTCTTCTTTGGTTCTGGGGTTTCTTCAGACCACCTACCCACTCTCCTCACCCCCTTGGCCACCTTAGGAGCATTTCTACATGGGTTATGGTCATAGATGACAAGCTTCAAACCTGTCATGTGGATCAGGCTGGGGAACACCCTGATCCCATTTCTGTCCACATCAATAACCTCCAAGAAAGGCATGTACAACAAGACCTTTGGAAATTCAGCAAGTAGGTTTCCAGACAACCAGATACTGCGCAATTCCTTGAGATTTTTGAATTCATTGGGAAGACCGCGAATGGGGTTGGTACCAGCATGAAGGGCCTTCAGCAGGGGCAGCTCGCAGATTACAACAGGAAAATTAGTCAAGTAGTTGGACTCAATCCATAGGGTATGCAGGTTTTTGAGAAAACTCATCTCCGGTGGAAGGTCCTTCAGTTTGTTGTTTCCCAGATATAGGATTGAGAGTTGCTTTAAGCTACACACAACCTGTGGCAGCACCCTGAAGTTGTTGAAGTCCAAAGCTAGAATCTGAAGGTTCTGCAGCAGTTCCAGCTCTGGGGGAAGACTATTCAAATGGTTGTCACTGAGATACAGCTTAGTAAGCTCTTTAAAAGCACAGACTCTTAGTGGGAATCTTCTCAGCTGTAGGCTGCTCAAGTCCACCATCTTATCAATAGGCATTTCTTCTAAGTCTCCCAGGAGGTATTTCTGGCAGCTGTTGGATGGGATGAAGGCAATGATTCCCCTAATTGTATTACCCATCTTTTACATTTCTCATAAACTGCATGATCTGAGCCTTCTCAAACGCTTCCAGGTCTTTATTGTGGAGCCTGTTAAGATTGGCATGTCTGTCCTTCCATTACAATGCACTGTTTACATGGTAACTGCGATTAGTCTCAAGAGTTGTGAATGTTACTGATAACTGAAGGAGCGTCTGGTGACGGGAAGGACAGACGTAGCTTTACAGAGAGTTTCTCTCTGGTCTCACAGCAAAACTAAATTAACATCACAGATTCTGTGTTCTAAGGCTATCCTGTTCTTGGCAATAGTTCCCATGCAAAAAAATTAAATAAATAAAACCAAAAGAGGTATGCACATTGTTATATATATAAAGATACATCCTGATAATGAACTTTAAAAAAGGCAGATTTGTTAAACTAGGATTCTTCTTAAATAAACATTACAAATTTAACCAGACCAACACAATATCAGATATAATCTGATGCTGTTTAAAATGCCTGTCATGGTTTAAAAATAGCCTTTCAGGCTAATGGTAGTGCTATTTAATGGGTTTGTATAGATACAAAGGTACTAATGCACACTTACTCTCTCACATCTCAAGTATGCACTGAAGTGTTCTTAAACCACATGTGTTTATTATTTAATTCTTATCCAAAGAAAGAAATCCAGGACTTTGGAGACTTCCATTTTGAGATACATTTCTCTATTATAATATTTCTTATGTTTATGCTTTAATATACAAAAGTGATGAGGTCCAAAATAGATAATAGAGGTGAAGAATACCGAGCTGAAGTTAGAAGTGTCCCCATATGACATCAGTAGTATTGTGTTATATCTTCATAATATACATTGTCCTGGCCACTTTGTTATATGGTAAATATATATGTAGAATAGATTGTATTTGAGGAACAATACAGCTTTATGGGCAAATCATGAATTATATTCTCTACATTATTTTTTGTAAAGTTTTTATTGTTGTTTGTGAAGACTTAATAAATATATCAGAGGGGTAGCTCGAGATATGTAGTAGTGCTCAATCACATGTTGTATGTCAGTGGTCTGTTCCAAGCACCAGAACATATACTAGAATGAGGAATATCCTGTTGTAAGTTTTAGGGAGCCAAATACCCACTGGCATTGGCAGAAGATCAGTACAAGCCATCCACACAACCTGTGACTTCTTCCTGCCTTGTCTGATATTTTAAAAATCAGCACTAATTTACAAAAAGAAAGGTGGTTTAATGCTTCTGCCTGCATCTTCCTTGAGTGCTGTACCCTGTGTCCTCACCCATGGCCGCCATGTGACAAGATGGTTATTTTACTAGAGTGCTGTGTAGTGATAAAACTGTAGGGTGTGTCATTTCAGGGTGGTAGATAAGAAGGTGCCTGGAGATATTGCACAAAAACTGACATAAATGAGAATTAATCTGTAGTTATCCTTCCCATTCCAAGTTCGCGGTTAACCCTTCCCAAATTCATCTGTGCAGGGAAATGACTACTAGAAACTCACAAATATGCCATTTAGGGTTTAACTGATGGTTGATTACATTTCTGAAAGAGACTAAAACCATCATTCTTTCTGTTCATGAAGTTTGGAACGACTGTTCCCAGCAGATGCTGTAAATCCTGGGGCAGTTTGCAGTGTGTCTGTAAACAAACCTAAGACTGACCATTTTTAACTGTTCTTAGTTCAATAATAAACTAAAAAACATTAGATCACTTTAACATAGAATTGTGTGCTCTTTCACACAATTAAGAGCACTTATATTGAGGTACCGTATATTCTCGAGTATAAGCCGACCCGAGTATAAGCCGAGGCACCCATTTTACCACAAAATACTGGGTAAAATGAGTGACTCGAGTATAAGCCGAGGGTGGCAAATGTGCTGCCCCCTGTGTCCCTCTTGTGCCAATCGTGTCCCCCTCTCTCTCTGTGTCTCTTCTCCCCTCTCTCTTCCCTGTGTTTCTTCTCCCCTCTCCCTTCCCTGTGTCTCTTCTCCCCTCTCCCTTCCCTGTGTCTCTTCCCCCCTCCCTTATTACCCTCCTCAACCCCACTCCTCAACCTCCCTCCTCAACCTCAACCTCCCCCCTCAACCTCCCTCCTCATCCTCCCTCCTCATTCTCAACCCCCTCCTCAACCTCCCTCCTCATCCTCAACCCCCTCCTCAACCTCCCTCCTCAACTCCCCCATCCTCAATCCCCCCATCCTCAATCCCCCTCCTCAACCCCCCCATCCTCATCCTTTCTCCTCAACCCCCCATCCTCAACCCCCCTCCTCAACCCTCCTCCTCATCCTCAACCTCCCTCCTCAACACCCCCATCCTCAACCCCCTCCTCAACCCCCCATCCTCATCCTCAACCCCCTCCTCAGCCTCAACCCTCCTCAACCTTAACCCCCTCCTCAGCATCAACCCTCCTCAACCCCAACCCCCCATCCTCAACCCCCCATCCTCATCCTCTCTCCTCAACCCCTCATCCTCAACCCCCCTCCTCAACCCCTCCTCCTCAACCTCAATCTCCCTCCTCATCCTCAACCCCCTCTTCAACCTCCCTCCTCATCCTCAATCCCCTCCTCAACCTTCCTCCTCAACCCCCCCATCCTCAACACCCTCCTCAACACCCCCATCCTCATCCTCAACCCCCCATCCTCAACCTCCCTCCTCAACCCCCCTCCTTAACGTCAACCCCAACCCACCTCTTCAAACCCAACCCACCTCTTCAACCTCAACCCCCCTCAACCCCAACCCCCCTCCTCCACCTAAACCCCCTAAATACCTCCCCCCTCTCCCCTCACTTACCTGCTTGTGCTCCGGCCTCCGCTCCTTGACCCGGCGCACATGTAACGTCAGATGCGCGCCGCGTCATTAGCATATACCGGGTGAGGGGAGAGGGGGGAGGTATTTAGGGGGGTTTAGGTGGAGGAGGGGGGTTGAGGGGTGTTTATGCTTAGGAGGGGGGTTTAGGTTGAGGAGGGGGGAGGGAAAGAGACACGGGGTAGAGAGACACACGGGGGGGTTAGAGACACACGGGGGGGTTAGAGACACGGGGGGTTAGAGACATGGGGGGGTTAGAGACACACGGGGGGGTTAGAGAGACACGGGGGGGAGAGTGACTCGAGTATAAGCCGAGGGGGCCCTTTTTTGCCTTAAAAAAGGGCTGAAAAACTCGGCTTATACTCGAGTATATACGGTAAATGTCCCTTGAGAACCACATATTTGTCTTTCTGTGCTAGTGTAAAAGGGGGTAATAAATATTTTTGGGGAGGTCACTACATCATACTTTAGAATAAGAAAACTACAGAAAATTATAGATAATTGTGTTTTTATATATCACATATTATAATTGTCAAACTGCGATCTGTCGTCACGCTTGCAAGCCTCGCAAAGCGAGGCAAGCTGTTTGCGGCTTAGAGGGCCGCACCTGCGAGCCCCGGCAAGCAAGCCGTTGAGGCATTGAAGCCTTTCCGAGCTCGGAAGACTTAGGCAATGAGCGAAAAAGGAGTTCATTGCCCGTGAGCCTCGCAAAGCGAGACAAGCAGTTGAGGCATTGAAGTACAAGGGACTTAGACTGAAATGAGCGCCAAAGGCGCTCCTGCGAGCCTCGCAAACTGAGGCGAGCAGTTGAGGCACGCTGGACTTAGGCTGCAAGCAGTTGAGAAACGCCAGACTAAGTAAAAAAAATACGAGCTTGGAATCTTGGGACCAAAACAAATCTGGCCTCGGAAAAAATAAGAAGTTAACGGCCGAACTGCCGAAATCGAAAAAGACGAAAAACACAAAAAATAATACAAAATAAATTAAAAACACACTCACACACAGCAGAGGGGGTGAGCCAAGACGCCTGGGAGTGAGGTTGCAAGCGAATTTCAGCCAAATTTGCCTTGTTTCATCGATAATCGGCTATGCAAGAAAGAAAATGGCGGACAAAAAACGCAAAAAAGGCTGAAACTGGATGAAAATGAGGCTGAGCAAAGCCAGGCACGCAGGACTTTGAAAATACACCACAGCCAAGCCAGTAACACTTACACGAACAACGCCAGGCACGCCGGACTTAGAAAATACACGACGGCAAGCACACTAATACTTACACCAACAAAATCCAACCTCGGAAAAATACAAATTTAACGGCCGAACCCCCGAAATTGAAACACACGAAAAACAAGAAAAATATATATAAAAAAAATTATTAACACACACTCACACACAGACCAGCGGGTGAGCGAGGATGCCTGGGAGTGAGGTTGCAAGCAAATTTGAGTCGTTTGAAAAACGCAAAAAAGTATGAAACTGGATGAAGCAACAGCATTGCCTGGCTTATACTTTTATGCCCGTAATTTTTTGACCGGCAATTCGCTAGTATATATATATATATATATATATATATATATATATATATATATATCATTAATGTTCAAACAAAAATGTAACTGGCCTTTAAATAATACAAAACATTTAATTAACCATCTCATTCAGTGTTGTACAACCAACTGTGGCCTGAAAGTCATTGAATGTAGAAAAGCATTTAAGGATGTCATAAATATGAAGTTGTTGATAGGATTTAGTCACCTGCCAGGAAGTCAGGAATATTTCATTTGCACAGAAATGTATACAGATTCTCACAGATTGGTTATGTGACAAATAACGTCTTTCTTGTCTTCCTGTCTCATTCTCATAACATTCTGAAACATAAAGGTTAAATTTACCCTTAATATTCTTAGCTATTCAGATTCTTCTCTCTCCTGTGACTGTTTCTCAGTATTTATATTTATTGTATTAATTGTAGATTACTAGCATACAGAGGGGTAATTAGACATGGAGTTCTTTTCAGAACATTGTGTTTTTTTGTTGCACTGTCCTAATCAAAATCAGAGTTTAGAATGGGCTGGAAGAAGAAAGCACAAGGTAAAGTGAAAAAAAGGAAAATAAAGGAATTGTGTGAAAGACAAGGAAAAGAAGAAGGAGGGGAAAAGATGGGAGAGATAAAGGAAGAGATGGGCTACATTTTTATCCAAAAGTCCTATTGCCCATCTGATTACCATACACCATAATAAATATCACAGTCATTTCTTACCTTTTCAACCCATCTCAAATTACCACTTATTGTTTGGATTTGGACTTTGGAAAACAGATTTGCAAAAAAAAAATTCTGATTATTGCAAAGGAAACACGCTCCATTAATCATTATCAGACATCCGAGGTCAGAATGCCCTGCTGAAAAGTTTTCGTTGGCCACTATACAAATTGTACAAAATGAAAACAGCAAATACTTATGTTAAAAATTATGGTTATAGACTACTATTATTTCTTGGATTCAGTGAATGGGAAATTGTGTAATTTCTGTAATCATTTAAGATAATTTACTTATTATTCTGTAGATAATTAGTGTATCTAAATATACTGTAATATACAAAATTACCCCATGAGTAGTGTCAAAAGGTTGACCACATTTATATATCAAAGGACTTAATAAAGTTATTTAGGGACATCCCTTTCATCTAAAGAGGAATGCAACAACATGGGGTGATGATGGTAGATTTAGTGTACAGTGGGAAAATAATACTCTACAGAAAAGCGATAAATATGTGAAACTGTCTTCCAGGGGAAATGATAGTGACAGATAAAATAAATTCATATGCATAAGGCTAGTGGTAGAGCTTGTGAATGGAGAGTGCCGGTGCAATAAAAAAAAAATTGGGCCCTTGATTGGGCCCCCCACCCCCATGTCAACTCATTATAAATATAAATATATATTACAAAAAGAAAAAAAAAAAAAAAAATATATATATATATATATATATATTTGAAAACAAGATATATTTGATTTTATAATATATATATATATATATATATATATATATATATATATATATATATATATATATATATATTTGCAAATGCCAAAATGGCAAAATCTCCTGGCCCCCGGCCTTTGCACACCTCAACCCTACTACCTACGTTTGTCCCCACCACCCCAGCCCCTGCAAAACCACCTCCCTCCCCAGGTGCCGTCTGCTCACCAGCTCCCCTGTTAGCGTGTATTAGCTCCAGTCCAAGGAATCCCAAATGACGTGACATCATTCAGGATTCCCTGCCTCAGCCATAAAACGTGCAGGGCAGACTTGATTGAACTGTTTCCATTTTTCAAGACCCTGAATAATGAAAACACTTTTTATACCACTATTTATACTTATGTCATTTCTCTTATGTTTTTAGTGTATTTCTTTGTATATCGACCTATGATATATGGTGAATATATATAAATATAGGATCTGCATCCCACCACTACAATAATATTATTATCCGTACAAAGTAAATTTGTCTGCTGTAATGACTGCAGTTTATGTATAGGGTTTATGTATGCTGCTTTTTACTTTTGATTTCCTAAAATACTATAACAATAATACAATATCAGTTCAGCACTACAATGCTTATACTAGTATAATATAATAACATTCATGTATATTTGTTTTAAAAGTAAATAGATTTTATTAGTTACATAGTTATTGAGGTTGAAAAAAGACATTTATTCAATCAAGTTCAACCTTTTAAAATCTCCTTTACTCTATGTAATATGCAGATAAATTGTTAAAGGATCCAGAGGAAGGTACGCAGAAAAAAACCCAATTGCCCATTGTCTCAAAGGGGTAAACATGCCTTCCTGACATCCCAGATACTGGCGATCGGATTTCTCCCTGGATCAATTCTCCTTCTCTAGTTATCCAGGATAACCCTGAATGCCCTTTTTATTCAAAAATATATACAATCCCTTTTTAAAGTTATCTATCGAATTCGCTGTCACCACTTCTTTTGGTAAAGAATTTTACAGTTTAACCACCCTTATTGTAAAGTACTCTTTTTATTCTTCAAGGTGTAAACTTTTTCGTTCTAACTTCAAGAGATGCCATCTTGTCAGTTGAAATCCTCTCTGCACAAAAAGTTCACTTGACAAAGCCTTATACTGACCCTGGATGTATTTATATAAGGTAATCATATCCCCCTCTTAGACCCTTTTTTCTAGAGAAAATACTTTTAGTTAGTCTTTCTTCATAACCCCTCAATTCCCCTCATTAGTTTTGTTGCCCTTCTCTGTACTTTCTACAGCTCTAAAATGTACTTTTTAGGAAGTGGTGCCCAAAATTGTACTCCATATTCCAAATGAGGGTGTACTAGGGATTTGTATAGTGGCAGATTATATTTGCTCCCCTTGCTTCTGTACCCTTCTTAATACATGCTAATAGTTTACTTGCCTTTGAAGCTGCTGCTTGACATTAAGCACTGTTACCTAGGTGGTTGTCAATATATGATACCCCTATATTTGCTCCATTAGGATTATAAATTGCAAAGCTATTTTTCCTTCCCGAATGCATAACTTTACATTTATTCAAATTAAATCACTTCTGCCATTTAGTTGTCCATTTCTCTAATTGATGCAAATCCCTTTGGAGGGAAAGTACATAATTTGCTGATTTAATTAACTTACACAACTTAATGTCATCAGCAAAAAATGTTCAATATTTTCAAGCCTTACTTCTAAGTCATTAATAAATATGTTAAAAAGGAGAGTAACTAATACTGAACCCTGAGGAACCCCACTTACAACATTAGTCCAATCTGAGTATGTTCCATTTACAGTAACCCTTTGCTTTATATCTTTTAGCCAGCTCTCAATCCATGAGCAGATACTTACTGCAATTCCTGTATCCCTTCATTTGCATAATAGTCTTCCATGTGGCACTGTATCAAAAGCCTTTGCAAAATCCCAAAAGTCTACATTCACAGAGTTGCCTTGATCCAAGTTCCAACTAATTTCTTCATAGAAATTAATTAGACTTGTTTGACATGACCTATCCCTCAAAAATCTGTGTTGAAAAATATGGAATCACAGCTGCTTTTCTCCAGTCATCTGGTAGTGACCCAGTAATGAGTGAATCTTGAAAAATTATTTATAATGGTGTGGCTATTACAGAACCCAGTTCCCTTAGTACCCTTGGATGTATTCCATCAGGACCTGAGGCATTATTAATATTTATTTTTTTCAACCTCTTTTTGATTTTTTTCTGCAATAACCAATTATTTGGTGAAGGTAGTGTAGCCCCATTTTGTTGCAGTGTATCTAGCTCATCTGCCTTTTCTGGTCACTGTCACAACCTACAATGATGATGGAGTATAGAGGATCCTAGTCCTCTTATCTCCTGTAGGTTTTAGACCTAAGTTTGGGTGACTCCGGACCTATGGACATTCTTTGTAGATGCAAGAGCATAAGTCCCAGCTTTTGGTAGTGTGCCTGGGAAACCTGGAAAGGAGTCAAAAACGATCTCCTCTACCAGCATATGCCCCTGGGTTAATAATACACCTGCACACAAAGTCTTGATGAAAATTATGAACAACTTTATTTGGAAAACAACATCTTTTAAACAGGCATACAACATTACCAGGAGGGGCTACCTTTAGTCAGCCCCTAACTGCCTCTGGCCAATCAGGTAGGGTCCCTACGTGGGAACCATGAGACTCCTCCCCAGGTCCACCCACTAGGCTAGGCGAACTAATTCATTTGGGCTCTGAATCTCCAGGGCAAAGCATGCCTTGGCTCTCCTGTGCCCATGCTATGAAGGCTGAGAAGCCTCAGGCCATCCCATTGTTTCTGGGTGCCTGCCTTTCTGCTCTCCAGCTGTGAGCTCCCCATTGTTAGTACTCTGCTGGACACTTAGCTAATGGGATTAACAGGCCTTTGTGAACAAAGGAGGCTTGGCTGTATTCAACGGCCTTCCCCTCTACAATATAATAACATACATTCATATTTACAAATATAACACACAATGTTTCACCCACATACAACCAATATATCCCCTTAGATCCCTCACAGGATACCCATTACAATGAGCCTAAACATGGGAGGTATGGGAATATGCTACGGGATAAACTTATAATACTTTATCCCCTAGACCACAACATAACAATATATCCATAATACAATATACAATATAATACTAACATATTATAACCCATAACACAATATACAGTGGGTCTCCTAAACCCAGAACTCTTGCTCTCCATATGGCATCAACTGTGGATGATATACCAGCCCCAAGATGGCGGCTATTGGTATATAACAGTCCAGTCCCAATATAGGCCACTGCTGCCAGTCTCAAGATGGCCCCAGCATAGTTCACGCCATATCTAATATGGCCCCTGGCTGATTCATGACAGTCACTAATTATCAGATGGTCTATTTCCCAATGTAATGTTCCTATAGCTTCCTTCCTGGCCTTTTTCCCACTAATATATTTAAAAAATGTAGGGTTAGTTTTACTCTCCTTTGCAACTAATTTTTCATTTTCTATTTTAGCCAGTCTAATAGTCCTTTGGAAGACTTGTTGATTTCCTTGTAATCACATAAAGCTGCCTCTGTTCCCTCTTTTTTGTATAATTTAAATGACTGTTTTTTTTTACTTTGTATCTTGATCTTTAAATCATTGTTAAGCCACATTGGATGTGATTTACTCCTGCTTTTATTTCCACATGGTATGTGGTGTATATTTAGTAAGGATTTGCATGTTGTCCATTTATGTTCAGTATTTTTGCCTGCCAGTTCTTTGTCCCAGTCTATGGCCTCTATTCAATTGAGCAATTGTGAGTTACTGGAGCCGTAATGTAGCCGGTAAACTAATTTGCTATTCAATTGGCGTCTTTTAGCTACCTGCAAATGATCTGCGGGGTTACAGGCTGAAAATCCCTGCAGTTGTCAAAAGCGTAACTCCAACCCATCTAAGCCTTTGATCTTTCAAGGAGTAAATGTTACAATCGCAAATCGCTATTCAATTGCTCCAATTCCTCCAGCCCGCAATTGATTTCACACCTGTAAATGGCAAATGTAGAAGAAAATCCCACAAGTACCAGATAGGATTTGCAAGGGGTTAAACAGCTGATCATAGCACTGTAAATGCAAATAAAAAGTCAATAAAGCACTTTAAAAGAGTGATGAAACACATTAGAATTAATTGCATAACGGTCTCAAGCTCGCAAATCTGCAATACATTTTTTTTTTTTTAACACTTCATTTCCGTGTTATATCAGTCTCGGAAATCAAGGAGTTAATACATATCAGGCCACCCACATGGACTAGAACATTTTCTTCATTCATTTTTATTATTTTGTATATTGGCAGATTGAGAGTCTGATTGCATTTCATACTTCTAAATGCTAATTGATTGACGTTTAACCTCCATGTTTTACTGATGTCATGATTACATTTTTGTGCTAAATCGGTAGTTACGGCCTTGCTTAATTGATCCTGATCATGCTCTGAAATGGTTTACAGTTTAGGCTTTCGGCCAGGAAATTTGTAACTGTTGCAAATTGAAATTGAATAGGGGCCCATGTGTTGTATTGCTGCCCTAAGACCATTAGAATCTGTCCTTTTAGAATTAAGAAATTGTGTTTAATATGGTATTTCTAAAATCCGGAATATAAAGCACACCACTAGTATCAGCAATTTGTATACTTAAACCCTATGGCCCTCATTCAATTGCGATTTGGCCAATTCAATAGTGCTCTAAATAAGCACATAACATATTTTTTTTAAATACGTTTTTATGTAGTGAAAACCTTGTTTTTGCATAGATATTTACTAACTAAAAACTTCTTTAAAAAAATATTATTTAGACCCCTATTCAATTGGCCAAATTGCAATTGAATGAGGGCCAATGTATCCAGACACAATGATGTTCAATTATATAGAGAGCAATGATTGATAATCACATATGCATTCCTCATATACACGATGACACAGTTAATCATAGGAGTGCATAGGGTTAGAATAAATCTTGTAATAAAAAATACTAGTAAAAACAAAATAAGGCTAAAGCAAAAAAATCTTGTATAGTAATTACAGGGACATATAAATCCAAGATAGCCTAATTTCTAGTAGGTTCTTGTATAACCTGGGTCAGATAATGATCCCTGAGTGTACTCAAGAACCTGCTCCCCTTAGCTGAACTGCTGGTCTCATTTATCCTGCTTATTTCCGGGTGGTTAAAATCTCCCATTAATAAAACTTGCGGATGCTTAGCTGTATTTCCAAGCTGTAACAATAATTGTAATTCCTCACTTTCAATTATATTTGGGGGTTTATAGCATACTCCAATTTTTTTTTTTTTTAGAATTTGCTGCTCCACTTTTTAACTCTACCCACAAGGATTCAACATTGTTGCTAGTTCCAGCATAAATAGCTAAAGGCTATAGGCTTAACATACAGGCAAATCCCTCCTCCTCTTCTACATTGTCCCAATCTTTTCCAAATAGGTTATAACACAAATCGTTTTGCGATCAAGCTCCGTCCCTCAACACTATGACCCACTGAATACCTTTCTTAAACAAATATATGTGGAGGTTGATGACCACATCATAGGAATTATACCAAGATTGTTAACCCTGGTGTGCAACAGGTGATATGCTGGGGGAGCAAAGTGATGGGCGTAAATGCTGTTATGCTCTATAACCTGTGTCCTTTGCGGTGCCCACAAACTTATTTAATGTACCTCCAGTTGTTGCAGCAGAAAGCCCAGCTGTCTGCCATTAAAGTGGGCACAATAAATATATGCATGTCCTGGCTAATACAACTGAAGCACACAGCCTGAAAAACAAAATAACTAGGTAATGTTTTGATTACTCTCTTTAAATTACATAAGTGCATGGTTTTGTATTATTAAAATATGTGAAATGTGGTGCCACTGAACCTCCTATTAAACAAACATGTATGTACAAGTTGTTAAATCACAAGAAGTTGTACAAGCCATATCAATTAATGACAGACATACACTAAACACAGTTCTGAACTCTCTGCCAAGACAATGACCTTAGTGACTGATTGACCTGAACACAAGTACACAATGACCTTAGGAAGTCTACAAAAGCAAAGGAATAGCCCTAAAGTCGCTAAAGCTGACACATTAGAAGCAATGAGGCTGCTGCTGTTACTTGTGGTCTGTACTGACCTAACTACACCACTAGAAAGGTAAGGAAGCCAATGGTCTACTACCAGGATCTATCAATTCAACTATATGTATGAATTATTTTTATATTCAGTGAAAAATCCTAACACTTATAGAACTCTTAATTTTCTCCTAGGATTTCATTGGTAAAAGAAAAGTCTATAAGACAAAGACTACGTGAAAAAGATGAACTCTCAGATTTTTACTTATACCACAATCCGAACACTTTCAGTCAAAAGTACGTGCAGTGCTTTCCTCCAACTGTCTCTTTTACAGCTGGGTCAACTGCGGAAAATCTGTATGATTATATGAATGTAAGTATCATATATGAATAATTTATTATGGATTCTCATTTACAAGTCACTTACTCAAATTTAAATATTCTCTTTAACAACATACGTGAACAGCTTTGTCTATCTAATTCAGGTTTTAATTATATTGCCACATTATCATTTACTGTTTCTATTGGAGGTATTATTCTACGTAGCCACCACCCTTTCAATAAAGTAGCAATTATTACATTTTTGCCTTTTCTCTCTCTAATTTTAGATTATGACCACCTGTAACATTTTAATGTTTTTTTTAAAATATAAGTTACTGAACTACTATTGTGTTTGAATATAACTAATTTATCCTCTTTCATCTTCTTACGTATATATTTTTTTATATATTAGCCATTTTAGAGCAATGTGCTCAAACTAATTTACAAATGACTAACCGAATAGCTCACTATATGAAGGATTTCAGGAGAAATTATTTAAGAAAAATACATTTAGAAAAATATATATTTTTTGTCACAAAGGAAGGGGGCATTAAAGATTAAAAACAAAACATGCAGACCATTTTATACAATTTTATAAAAAATAGTTTTATGGATATAATTGTCACATATAGTTAAATATATCAATTGTGCATTATCTCACTTAATAATACTGTATGTAACATATAAAGTTATAATTTGATGAGACATTACATTTGAAAATAAAATAAAACATCACAAGATTTGCAAGTGAAATAATCATAACCTATTATTATTATTATTATTATGTTGTATGTATTGTAAATATTTGCATATTTATGTTAGTTTTAATGCCAGTTGCTTTAAATCCCAAATAATTCATGAAAAAGTGTTATAAAATGGCAAATAACCCAGATTTTTTTTTAGGGTGCAGGAAGAACACATAAATAAAGTAACTGTACACTAAGGATACAGTAGTTTTACCTCTGCACAGTCTTTTTTAATTCCAGTTTGCTTGTGCTACACATTACATGTTGTAGAGATGGGGAATAACTCATTTGTGTTCGCCGAAGATTAAGGTGTCCCAGCTGGCACTGTTTATTGTCTGTGACACCATGCCCCATGCTATCTATTCTAGGAATGTTCCCCTCTCTGGTTATCAGTCAAACCTAGCTTTATAAATAGGCCCCCAATCCACAGACATTGTACAAGGCTGGAAGTGATTTGAAATCTGAACATTGAAATGTATAACATTTCTAATTAATCACCAGAACCAGTACATGATGAACCAGTGCTAAGTTTCTGCCTAGGCCAATGAGTCCCAGACCTAGAGCATCAGTATGACTTAAGTGTTTTAAAAGTGTGTACATATGCAGAGAAATGTCTACATGCATTCATTTTTACATAGTTACATAATAATTAAAAAAAGAGTTTAGTCCACCAAGTTCAATCTTTTAAGATCTCCTCTGATCTTCAATATGCAGATTCATTGTTATTTGATCCAGGGGAAGGCAAACAGAAAAAAAAACAAAGTGAAAACCAACTGTCTCAAAAAAAAAGAAAAAAAAAGAAAGAATACTTCCTGACCTCAGATACTAGCGATCGGATTCCTCTCTGGATCAATACTCCCTCTCTAGTTGCCCAGGATAACCCTGAATGCCCTTTTTATTTAGAATACTAGCAAATTGCCCGTAAAAAAATGACGGCAATGAAATTGTAAGTGAGCTAATGGTGTTTGGTGTATATAATGTGGCTGATTTAGCGTCCTTCGTTTTCTATGTCGTGCGACTTTTTCGGAATATCCGTAGCTGTTTGGTGGTGTTTTGCAAGTTTAAGGTGGTGTTTTGCGTGTTTAGGGACCTTTAGCCTCATTTTCGTTTTGTTCGGCGGCCATTTTTTCTCTTGCTTAGGTGATTTTCGGGTCTCCTCCCCAGTGTTCTGATCTAAAAGTGTCTATGACAGCATAAAACCTAAATATGCCACTTTGGTGAACTGACAAAATATCATTACATGCACAGATTTACAATTTACTTTTGCTAAGACGTAGGAGCTGTATCTGATGCAAAAATATATATCTGATGCTAAAGTCTTCAACAAGTAGTATGGTAGTTACTGGTAATCTTCTGTGGTTGTAAAACAGTCACATAACTTACTATATAGAAACCCGCCCTTTCATGTTGCTACACAATGGTTTTATTTAATGCAAACCACTTGCAATCTGTTTTAAAGGACCACTGCATTCCAAGTAAAAGACTATTTGTTTGTCATACATGCACCAAACTAACAATATTAGTAGCTGTGTAAGCCATTGAAATAGAAACATTTTTGGAAAAATCTGAATATTTGGGGGGTCTGTTTATGAGTACAGAAATTAATTTTATGTTTGTTACATCATGTCTTGAGAGGTCTTAATCATGTCCTAATTTAAAAGAGAAAATGTTTTTATTATAATTAATTATCCGATATATTGGATTGCAATAACAGCTGATATTTGTGTTTTTTTATAAAATTAATTTTCTAATTATACATCAACTTATAATTCACAAATTATAGTGGTATATTGTATATATCAGATGCATACTGATATAGCAATCTATTTTATATTAAATTAACAAAATATTTCCATGATTGTAATGAAAAATAAATAACATTTAGAGAAATATTAGACTTTGATGCAATACCTAGTTTTGGTGTTTGGTTTCATCATATGACTCAGCTCGTTGGAATTCTGGATCTTTTCTTATATTTCAGTATATAGTTACATAGTTACATAGTAATTGAGGTTGAAAAAAGACTTTTAGTCCATCAAGTTCAACCTTTCAAGATCTCCTCCTTCATGACCCCAGATACTGGCGATCAGATTCCTCCCTGGTCTCAATACTCTCTCTTACTGCAATTCCTCTATTTCTTAGTTTGCACAATAGTCTTCCATGTGGCACTGTATCAAAAGCCTTTGCAAAATCCAAAAAGACTACATCCACTGAGTTGCATTGATCTAGGTTCCTACTGACCTCCTCATAGAAACTAATTAGATTTGTTTGACATGACCTATCCCTCATAAATCCATGTTGACTCCTACTTATAATCCTGTTCAAATAGACATATTCTTGTATATTATCCCTTATTAACCCTTCTAAAAGCTTTCCCACTACAGAAGTGAGTCTCACTGGTCTATAATTCACCCGATTTGCTCTTGCTCCCTTTTGAAATATAGGTATCACATCTGCTTTTCTCCAGTCATCTGGTAGCGACCCGGTGTTGAGTAAATCTTGAAAAATTAAATATAATGGTTTAGCTATTACAGAATCCAGTTCCCTCAGTACCCTTGGATCAGTATTCCATCAGGACCTGGAGCTTTATTAACATTTATTTTTTCCAACCTCTTTTGGATTTCTTCCTGCGTTAACCAATTATTCGGCAAAGGTAGTGTAGCCCATTATGTTGCAGTGACCCAACCACTGGTACCTCCCTTGTGTATACCAAAGAAAAAACCTATTTAGCTCATCTGCCTATTCCTGATCACTAATTATCAGACAGCCTGTGTCACATTGTTATGTTTCTATAGCTTCCTTCCTCACCTTCTTTCCATTAATATATTTAAAAAATCCGGGAGAGGAGAGCCCGAGCACGGGGCTTCCAACGACAGAGACCAGCTAGCGTGCCTGTGAGGTATTCTCCCACACAGCTAGCTGCTGAGCGGTCTTCGGGGCGGAAACCAGCAGGAGACACAGGATACAGAGTCACAGGCATCCCGAAAGGTGAGATAGCCAATTGCACGCACCAAAAGGTCACACACCTCAATAAGAAATATGGACATTGTCATTGCGTCACATAATGCTCATGGGCTAAACGAACCAATCAAGAGGGGGGTAGCCTTGAGAAATTACCAAAAATTAAACTTAGATATCGTAATGATTCAGGAAACTCACTTTAGAAAGCAAGCAGTGCCAAAATATTGGGGGGGAGTCTTCACTCAGGCATTCCATTCTACCGCAGATACCAAACAAAAGGGAGTCACTATTTTGTTCCACAGAAGACTTAACTTTCAATTAAATAAAATTCAAAAAGACAAAGATGGCAGGTTCATAGCAGTACATGGGACCATACACGAACGTAAGGTATCATTCTTGAACATATACGCCCCGAACACAGAGCAAACGCCATTCTTTCAAAAAATACAAAAACTCACAGATAGCTGGGAAGACGGGCTTAAGATAATTGGAGGAGACATGAACGCGGTCCTAGACCCGTTCAAAGACAAGTCAAATGACCTAGGCTCACAAAAAATCCCCACGGCGACCAAAGCACTCAAAAAACTCCTAAAATCAAACTGCATGATTGATACCTGGAGAAACATGAACCCCACGGAAAGAGAATACACATTCTTTTCCGCCAGACATGGTTCGCTCTCCAGAATAGACTATATCCTGATCCCACAAAACATAACAGGGAACCTAACTGAGGCCTCTATCTGCCCCATAGCTTGGTCGGACCACGATCTAGTCAAAATCTCCTTAAATAACCTCCTGCCGAAAGGAAATAACCCAAGGTGGTCATTAAATCCCAGTATACTGAACGACCCAATCACGCGAGACAAGGTCAGAACAGCAATTGTAGACTACCTAGACCTTAACACAGTAGGGGAGATAGACATAGATGGAATTTGGGCAGCGCACAAAGCAGTGATCAGGGGAGTCTGTATACAAACTAGCTCAATCAAAAAGAAGAAAGACCAAGCACAAATTTTACTCCTAAACCAGAAAATTGCAGAAGCACAGAAACTATTTGTTAGAGATAAATCACAACAGACCCACGAGAATGTAATAAGATATAAGCAGGAACTAAACACTATTTTAAGAGGTAAAATGGTCACTATCCTACAGCGAACTGAAGCTAAATTCTTCAGATACGCAAACAAACCCGATAGGATGCTGGCCACTAGACTAAAAGAAAAAAGAGCAAACTCATTCATAGCCAAAATAATCACTAAAAATAAGGAAACAGTTTTTAAACCAGATCAAATAGTGAACGAATTCAGACAATTTTATGCGGACCTTTATAGCAAAACACCAGAATCAGGCTCCCCAACCCACAAACTAGGAATCGAAAATGCTTTGAATAACTTAAACATACCCCAACTAGACTCTACCAAGGCCGAATCACTCTTAGTGCCCATCTCAGTCGAAGAAATACAAGATGCGATCAAGTCCACAAAAGCACACAGGGCCCCAGGGCCAGATGGCTACTCCAACCTTTACTATAAACACATGAGTGACCTACTTAGCCCCACCTTACATAAGCTATTCAACAGCTTCCTAGCCGGTGGAAAAATTAAACCGGAATTCTTAGAGGCTAAAATAATACTGATTCCTAAACCGGGCAAAGATCCATCCCAATGTGCTAGCTATAGACCAACACTGACTTAAAATTAAACACCAAAATCTTAGCGTCCAGGCTAGCAAATCTGCTACCTGAAGTGGTACATCCGGACCAGGTAGGATTCATTAAAGGTAGAGAAGCGCCAGACAATACCAGAAAAATTATCGACCTTATTGACATAACCAAAAGTGTTGAAGGCCGCGCAATGGTGTTGGCGCTTGATGCCGAGAAGGCATTTGATAGATTAGATTGGACATTTATGAACGCCACACTGAGCAAATTTGGAATTCCAGAAGGTTTTCTGCGAAGCATCGCATCATTATACTCGGTACCAACGGCACAGGTTACTTACCAAGGTCACAACTCACTAAAATTCAACATCACGAGGGGGACAAGACAAGGGTGCCCTTTATCACCACTGTTGTTCGCCCTTAGTATAGAGCCCCTAGCAATTGCCATCCGTCAACACACGGACATATCGGGTATACAAGTCGGCCCGACAAACCATAAAATAAGCCTTTTCGCTGATGACATCCTGCTAACAATATCCAACCCCCTGGTTAGTCTTCCCAATCTATTCAAACTTCTATCTACATTTGGCCCACTGTCAGGTTTCAAAATTAACACAAGTAAAAGCATAGCCCTTAATATATCACTCCCTCCTTCCATGGAAAAACTACTAGCTAATAACTTCCCAATAAAATGGGCCCCGAATTCTATCAACTACCTAGGCATACAAATAACAAAATCTACTAAAACCCTATACGAAGCAAACTACCCAACCCTCATTAAACAATTAACTAGAGACCTGCACAGGTGGTCAGAACTAAAGATTTCGTGGTTAGGAAAACTACATGCCGTCAAAATGAACGTACTCCCCAAACTGCTCTACCTGTTTAGAACTATTCCTATCTCGATATTAGCGATAGATTTAAAAAAAATACAAAAAGTATTAATGAATTTTCTGTGGAACAACAAAAAACCTAGAATATACAGAGAAACAACTACTGCGACCAAGAAGGATGGTGGACTAGGATTTCCAGACATTTCCAGGTACTTTAAAGCAGCTAGATTAGCACAACTAGCTAAGTGGTATGTCAAGGACTCCCCCCCGGTATGGGTTCAATTAGAAAAACACATACTAGAGTCCAATGACTTAATCATGCGTCAGTTACTATGGTTCTCAACCCAGCAGGGCTTCAAGCTACCCCAATCAATCCCCTCTAGTGTGAGGCACTCAATTAACCTATGGAAAGATATAAATAAGAGGAACAGACTACTGGGCCCAGAGTCAGGGCTCAGCCCTCTATGGCCACTATCCACTAACCCCAAATTAAACTCTAATGCTCAATACAGATGGTGGATTAATAATAATTGCTCAATTGTGGCAGACTTACTGGTTGTTAACCAAAAACTGTCCACCACTGCATTCTTAGAGGACAAACCCCTACCTCCAGGGGAATGGCTTAACCTACTCGCTATAAACCAAAGATTAACTCACATCACTAAGAATAAAAGAGGCCAAAATATATCCTTATTCGAAAAATGTTGCATTAAATTCCCGGGAGGGAAAGGAAATATCTCCTTAATATACAATCATTTAAGCGAGTTAGTCACGCCCCCGAAATTACACTATGAATCAGCATGGGAAACTGACCTCAACATAAATTTAGACATGGATCAATGGAACAGCATTCGGAAACAGGCCAAAAACACATCACTTAACATAATTATGAAGGAAAACTCCTATAAAGTTATTATGAGATGGTATCTAACCCCAGTAAGATTGTACATGGGAAACCAGACGATTAACGACACATGCGAAAGGGGCTGCAACCAGAAAGGGACTCTAATCCATAAACTATGGGAATGTCCTATGATTAGACACACCTGGGTAGACACTTACAAAACCCTGGAGAAAATATGGGGTCAAAGCTATCCCATGAGACCAGAGGAGGCCATTCTGGGATTACCTGTAGTAGGGATGTCCAACTCAGAACAATTCCTAACCAACCAAATTTTCCTAGCAGTTAGGATAGTAGTAGCCGCCCATTGGAAATCACCCACCCCATCGTTTGAAATAGTCTTAAACAAAATTGAACTCGTTCGGTCCATGAGCATTCTGTCCGCTGAGGTTGACCATAACTACAAGCGCTGGGCCTCCTGCTGGGCCGCCTGGGAGACAAGACGCAGCAGATAAATAGGGTGAGTGACAATTCCCCCTCCAAAGAAGCTATTGAGAGAATCATCACAGGAGTTGTATTAGCTTACCCAGCATCATTAGCCCCATACAGAAAACTAAACACAGAGTTCTCAATATATTAGTTGCTACCACCCAAGCACAAGACAACAGTTGGTCAGGAATCCAAGTTTATAAAATTGTCCCCATAGTTCTGGGACTTTATTAAATACAGTTTTATCATTAGTTTTGAATTAATTAAAAGCTAGCTTCAGCTATTATCATACCAGAAAAACGGAAAAAGGAGAGGAATTTTGGTCAGGCAGATGACACACCAGAAATCAGAAAGGTGAAATACGTTTACTGTTACTTTCTATTTATCACCTCTAATGTTTTTACTGCACTATGTTGTATGTCTGACCTGTCTAATAAAAATCAATTTAAAAAAAAATATATATATTTAAAAAATATTCTAGGGTTAGTCTTACTCTCTTTTGCAACTCATTTTTCATTTTCTATTTTAGCCAGTCTGATAGCCCTTTTGCAAGCCTTGTTGGGTTCCTTGTACTCACGTAAGGCAGTCTCTGTCCCCTCTTGTTTGTATAAGTTAAATGCCTGTTTTTTACTCCGTATCTTGATCTTTAAGTCATTGTTAAGCCACATTGGATGTGATTTACTCCGTTACTCCTTTTATTCCCACATGGTATATGGTGATAGGTATGTATATTTAGTAAGGATTTAAATGTTGTCCATTTATGGACAGTATTTTTACCTGTCAGTTCTGTGCCCCAGTCTATACATTGTATAACCCCACCCTTAGACCGTTAAAATCTGCCCCTTTAAAATTAAGTGTTTTTTTACTTCAATCTCAAATGAGACTGTGTTGTGATCACTGTTTCCCAACAGTTGCCCTATTTCAACATTTGATACCATATCAATATTATTTGTGATTACTAAATCCAAGATAGCCTAATTTCTAGTAGGTTCTGGTATATTCTGGGCCAGATAATGATCTGTGAGTGTACTCAAGAACCTGCTCCCCTTAGCTGAACTGCTGGTCTCATTCATCCAGTTTATTTCAGGGTAATTAAATCTCTCATTATTAAAACTTGCCCATGCTTAGCTGCATTTCCAATCTGTAACAATAATTGCAGTTCCTCAGGTTCAATTATATTTGGGGGTTTATAGCATACTCCTACTAATATTTTTTTGGAATTTGCTGCTCTGCTATTTAACTCTGCCCACAAGGATTCAACATTGTCGCTAGTTCCACCATAAATATCTTCTCTGACTATAGGCTTAAATTCAGGCTTAACACACAGACAAATCTCTCCTTCTCTTTTACCATTGCCTGTATCTTTCCTAAATAGGTTATAACCATCCAGATTAGCAGTCCAGGCATTAGATTTATCCCACCATGTTTCGGTAATGCCTATTAAATCGCATTTTTTGTTAATTGCCAATAATTCTAGCTCTCCCATTCTTCCTGGCAAGCTTCTGGCATTAGTAAGCATACAAGTAGTACCTTCTTGAGCATGCCATCTGCAGTGTCTTATACTAGCCAATCAGTGACCAATTCTCAGCTACATTCTGCAACATTCTGCTGAGGGATGGTCACTGATTGGCTAATTTGAAACATTGTAGTTTTGTGTGTTCATGAACTACATGAGCTGCAGAGGGCAGACCCAAGCAAGCACTTAATTGTATGATTTTAGGTGAAAAAAGCAGAACTTTAAGCACTTATTAATAAAGTAAAGTATGGAAAAGTAAATACATAGATATATTCATTTTTTTGTGAAATCCAGAAACTTTCAATATCCCTTTAAGAACATAGCCAATAATTAGGGTACAGTACCAGAAACACTATCCATCTCATCAGTTAGCCGGTAAATCTGTCACCTTTATTCCACTTTTGTCATTTTTATTTTTCTGTCTTATTTTTTTTGCAAAAGTACCTGTGTCCTAACAGTGATATTGATCTAAAAATGAACAAACTAAACAGTTTACATATTAAAGCTTATTTATTTATAAACATATTTAATGGTGTTTGTCAAACATTTTCTTAATATTAATTACAATTTTTAATTGTGGTGCAATTGCAATGTTTGTTTATAATCAAAACAAAAATGCCCAAATGGACACAGTACATTTGGAAAAAGAAGAGGACATTACAACATTAAAAGACAACATTACAAATGTGAAATATGTTAGGGCCAGTTGTAGGTCCTATTCTGATATGGTTATGGCACCAGTCCAGTGCTGCAGTGCTGTGACCAACCACTAGATACCGATATTGCAGTGCCATATCATGGAGTTTAGGCTTAGGTAAACTGTTAGGGTGAGGGTTAGGGTTAGTTTAAGGCTTAGGCTACCATGCTACGGTTAGAACATATCGGCAGCGCTGCAAAATATCGGCAGCGCCATCTAGCGGTTGGTCACTGTACTGCAGCGGTGGACCTGTGCCGTAAGTATAACAGGATAGATATCATTTTTACACTTAGAGGGACTTAAAAAAACAGAAAAACTAGTTATACATTGTACTAGTCATTTGATTCTAAAGTGAATCAGTTTTTTTCTGGTAGTATTCTTATGCAAACCAGTGGCTCCCAAATAGTAATTATTCTGCTTTGATTTGCTTATTAGGATTACAGCCTGCTTCGCTGAGAGAGCATAACAATTCCCCCATAGTTATCATACAGATCACTTCCACTGTTTTTATCAAGTTGCAAATTAAAACCCTGAGCCATACATTAGAATAAAGGAGTGCACAGTCAATGCAGGATGTCTCCAAAATTATTTACTGTAGAGAATAACAGCTAGTACAATTTACAGACAGTTTTAAAGCTCTGTTAGACAAAAACACCTTTCTTTGGCGGCCCCTTTAAGAGAAATTTACAATTGAATTGAAAATCCACTCCTCCCTGTGTTTCAGTACAGTTTGGTAATTAATATGTCTCATATGCACATTTTGAATAACTAGTCTTAATAATTAGTTTTATAATAAAAAATAGATACAGTCTTATTTATTATAACATGAGATTATTCTCTCTTGTTGGTGAAAATGGTTTGGTTTGCTTATATGTTTTGTCACTTGAGTGTGATCTTTTTGTAAATTTCATTCCTTGTTGGGCTCGCACAGTATTTGTTCTTATAGGTTACTAGAGTATTGGCCGTCAAAAAATGACGGCAATAAAATTGTAAGTGAGCTAATGCTCTTTGGTGTATGGTAATCAAATAAATAATACATTAATAAATTAATATACTTTACCTATTTGGAAGTAATATATGCAGGAAGCATTCTGTTGAAGACCTGACAATCTGTTTTGGTGTTGCTGCAGCATAGAAGGTGTGTTTTGAGGGCTGTGGAGCTGCTGAGTAAGTGTCAGTAATGTGTACAGTGTGTAGTGTAAATAGGTTGCGTGCGCAAGGAAAATCAGTTAGGGTAGCTGTGTACTTCCGCATTGTGTAAGTTAGTGTCGTAAAATGGCGCCTAATGTGTGTAGTACGCGGCTGATTTTGCGTCATTGTTTTTGGACCTCGTGCGGCTTTTTGGAAAAATCTGTATGTATGTTTTTCGTGGTGTTTTGCGTGTTTAGGGTCCTGTTGCCTCGTTTTTGTTTTTTTCGGCGGCCATTTTTTCTCTTGCTTAGGGGATTTTCGGGTGTCTAAACTCTTTAATTTCTACTTAAATTGAGTTGTAACCCCTTGGTGTGGGTAAGCTTTTTATGTGTTTGTTGTGTGTATTTTTTGTGGTTTTAGTGTTTTCACATGCGCGGGTTTCGGCCGCTAATGTCGTATTTTTGCAAGGTCGTTAGCAGCGTTAGCAACAACTTTTGACAACCCGCACTATTGACAACTATATATGTGATAATTTTATTATCTTTAATTTGTAATGCACCAGCATATTCCATAGTGCTATATAGGGGTTAGGTACGAAAATACAATATTAACACATAGCAAAACATGGAGGGTCTTGTCTTTGAGCTTATCATCAAAGGTACATGTTTCTTGTTTCCACTTTAAATGATTGAAAACTCGTAAACTTGCAGCCTACATTTTTATTTGTTTATGTGTTTGAAAAATGAGTGTGCTATTAATTATCATATCAAAGTAGATATACATTATTTTTGAGTCACACATTTGCATAAAAAAAATGCAACACAAGCAATGGTGAATATCTCAGCAATAATTTACTCTAGAAAAAAATGTCTAGTACAAATGTATAGCTAGATTTTCAGACTCTTTAGAGGAACTTTACATTTTGAGGTGACAGAGACCCTTCCTCCTAACATAGTGAATAATAACCCTTTATACCTTTTAGATTGATTGAGGTAGTTGTGAAACTTATTCCCAGTCACTACTCTTCATATATTATTTGAAATGTCTTTCCAGGCACAGTATTATGGGGAGATCAGCATTGGGACACCTCCTCAGAACTTCACTGTCGTGTTTGATACAGGCTCCTCCAACTTCTGGATCCCTTCCGCTTATTGCATCAGTGAAGCATGTAGTAAGGAGATTTCCTCATGTGTATGTTGCTTGCGTGTGTGTGTCTTGTAATGACAGTTAGTAGCAGAGGTCTGTATAGGTCTGTATAGCAGCATAATATACTGACTGAAAGGGACTCTATCAACCCAATATCAAGTTGAATTAGTTTTAAAGAGCATTAAAACTGTCTATTCATTGTACTAGCAGTTTTTCTCTACAATAAATAATTTCTGAAATATTTAGAATTGATTTAGCTGCTCCTGAATTTTAATGTGCAGCTCAGATTACTTGATAAGGGTGGGAGTCTTAACTGCCAGATAACATTGGGGTCTTTATTTTGGCTACTATAGAGACAGACAAGCAGAATGTAAACCTAATTAGCACATCAAAGCAGGCAATTAATATGCATTTGCATATAAATACAACATGGGATTTCCCAGGATTGATAATACAACATACATCCAGTTTTTCATGCTCTTTAAGAAAAATGTAAGCATAAATTGAGAATAATAGAGTGGAAGTGTTCACAACCGTGGCCAAATCATTTTCAAGATTCTAACCTACTTTAAAGGGATCACTGTGGTCAGTGTTTTTTCTAAATGGTCTTTTGAATAAATAAACTTGATAATAGGCAAATGTTTTTT
The DNA here is from genome assembly GCA_027410445.1 of Discoglossus pictus. Classification (NCBI taxonomy): domain Eukaryota; kingdom Metazoa; phylum Chordata; class Amphibia; order Anura; family Alytidae; genus Discoglossus; species Discoglossus pictus. Next base: position 312,908,395 of record CM050167.1, read on the forward strand.
TAAATGAAAAACAATTAAACTCAACCTATACATTTTACATTTTGTATTTTATTTTACTACAGGCTTTTCTGTTCTGTGCTGATGCTGCCCTCTACTTTCTCAGGAGGGTGTATCATTGTAAGCTAATAGCCAGTAGCCTTGCTAAGAGCACTGGGAGTTTTAGCTGACACATACCTATTGAGCTGATAGCCAAAAGACCCCTCAGGATTTTAATGGACATAAAACAAAATGGTAGATTACACTACAACATAATTTCATATAAAATGTAAAATAATAGAAGCTGTACTATTTATTTTACATTCTAGAAATATGTTGGTTTTCATGTGCTGTCCTTTTATTTTAAATGTCTCTCATGTTCCTTAAATCGGCTTTATCTATCAACTAGCGGCTTGCCCGTCAAAAAATGACGGTCAAAAAAGAAAGTGTTGAATTGCTGTTTGTCACACAATGTGAGTGTACTTGGTGCCTCAACTATATAGACCAGGACCCTCATGACCCAAAGTGTAATCACTACACCATTTTAACCTGGTCACTTATGGGGGTCTATCTAGACCCTCAAAAGCCTCTATTTGGGGGGCGGAGCTAGCTTCTGGACTGCCCGGACGTGTTTGTGCTGAGCTCTGTGCACTAACATCAAAGAAGGGGCCAAACCCCGGCTCCAACTGCAGGGGGGACCCCAACACCATCAGGGGAGAAGGCTGAGAGGCAGGGGAGGGGATCCCGATCCCCCACGGGACCCCTGCACCGAGGCTGGAGCAGCCTGCATGACCAGCCAACCACCCAGCAGGCAGAGGTGTGCAACCCCAGCAGGGGAGCACCTCTGCATAAAAAGCAGCCCAGACTGGGAGAAGAAGCCCAGGAGAGGAGAGGAGAGCAGCCCCAGCCAGAGGGGGACCTCCCAGAAGGCAGCCAAGCAGAGGCGTGCAACCCCAGCAGGGGAGCACCTCTGCATAAAAAGCAGCCCAGACTGGTAGAAGAAGCCCAGGAGAGGAGAGGAGAGCACCCCCAGCCAGAGGGGGACCTCCCAGAAGGCAGCCAGGCAGAGGCATGCAACCCCAGCAGGGGAGCGCCTCTGCATAAAACGCAGCCCCAGACTGGGAGAGGGAGCCCAGGAGAGGAGAGCAGTCCCAGCCGGAGGGGGATCTCCCAGAAGGCAGCAAGGAGGTGAGAGAGGAGAGAGAGAGAGGAGAAGGGCCTGCAGGGGAGACGGCAGCCATCTTGGGAGAGGTGGCAGACGGCCTCCACGGGAGCCCAGGAGACCACTGAGGACCCAGGGGAGACCTCCGGGGACGGCTGGCTCCGACCGGAGGGGCACAGGGGCTACACAGAGGTGGACAGAGCCCCCAGAAGAAGCAGAAAAAGCCTGTGAATGGCGGCCATTTTGGGAGTCCCCACATGTGGACAAGAAGGTACCTTTCACTACAAAGGGGGTATAACCTCAAGCTAAGGCCCAACTAACTTGCTTATATTCCCATTCTGGACACTTTTCTATATACAGCCTATCTAGCCTTTGCTTTTCAACACCTGTCTGTTAACAGATACCCTTTCAGGGGCTTAGGACTCCAGTGTGCACTAATTTCTGAGGGAGAAGGCATCCCTGCTTCCCCTACAACTGAGACTGTTTCCACATGTTTAATGAACAATTCTCCTATTCTACCTCTAGTAATTGCAAATAAATAGCTCCTTACTAGGCAAAACTCTTTATACCACCAGGACAAGAGTGATCTGCCTCTCTATAGGCACATATAAAGACAAGGTTGAACAGCCTGCTCCTCTGCATTTTTGCATCTCTACCCCCACCCAGTGGACCTGTGGAGTACTACAGAAATAAACCGGTAGCAAACTCTTTTAAGACAATAATGAGGTGGTACCTTACACCAGCAAGACTCCATCTTCTGAACAAAACACACCCTGACACATGTTTTAGGGGCTGCACAGACACTGGTACACTGATTCACATGCTGTGGGAGTGTCCGAAAATAAGACCCATATGGACAGCAACATACGACCTATTAGAAACACTTTTGGGGACAACAGTAACACAAAAGCCTGAGGAAGTTTTGCTAGGCCTTCCAATTACGGGGCTATTCAAATCAGAACAATGTTTAACAACACAGATATTTTTGGCCACGAGATGCATCATAGCTAAACACTGGAAACTTACCTCCCCTACTCACATTGAAGTACTTCACAAAATCAGGTTCATTCGGGCTATGAGCTCACTTTCAGCTGAAATTGATGAAAGATACCGTCGATGGGCCTCCTGCTGGGACTTATGGACTCTACGAGGTCCACAATAAGGTTCGTGTGAACTACTTTTATGGGTTGACCTGATGTTTGATCTATGGTTTCACCTTACTGTACCTCCTAGACACATGTCTGCTTTGAGGAATGAATATATGTTCAAGACCTTGTGTGACTTTATATATATGTTTTACATGTTCATGTGTTATTCTAACCAAAAAAGAAAAACTTTGAAAGAAACTTTTTGATATATCTTGTTGATACTTGAGAGATTTGTTATATGATTTGCTGAACTTACGATGTTCTATTTGTTTATTCTTTCAATAAAAAAGTTAATTATAAAAAAAAAAAAAAAAAAAAAAAAAAAAAAAGAAATAAACCGGTAGCACATAAATACTATACTGCTAGAATCAGCACTGTCAACCAACATAGAGGGGGCTACAAACTGACCCAGTCAATACGCTAACTGGTGCGCCAGCCTAACCCAATCCAACAGACCTTAAATTGAAGGCAAAACTCAAAACAATATCTGCAAGAGAGCATTTTTGCCTACACAGGTACGCTACTACACCCACAGAGCCTAACTTATGATGCCATCTGACTCACTGTAGCCCTTAGCAGAGTGGTAAACGCAGCCTTGCACTACATACCGAACGGGGCCGAAACCCTGGCGGATTATCAGTGGTTTCCTTCATCTGAACACCTCAAGATGCCGAAACCCAAACGCTCATCCTCAGCGAAGGGTATACGGGAGCATTTCCCATCAAAAGCTGTCCGGGAAAATGTCTCCTGGTGACTGTATCTCAGAACACTCGGAATGCTCCGATCAGGAAGAGAATCCCAAAAGACCTCACCAACATATAGATCTATCAGCCAGGTCAGTGGCCACGATTGAGCGGCTTCTGGCAAAGACAATTGAATCCCTCAGGCAAGATCTTAAAGACCTGGGGCAGTGCACTCAACTCCTGGAAGAGATAACTGACCAGGTAGTGGAGGCCCAGGAAAGAGACCGGTCCTCTATAAAGCAGAACACGTCCCACATAACGGAACTTGCAGACAAGATAGAGGACCTGGAAAACACAACGTCCGCGTCAGAGGCATACCAAGGGCCATTCAAGACCTACTAAACTACCTGAGAGATACCGTGGACGCGATTCTTCCCAACCAGCCTGAAACTATGTGGGAAATTGAACGAGTTCACAGAGCTCTAGGAGGTACAAGGAGCCTGGACGCCCCTAAAGATGTCATAGTTAGATTCATGAGGCAGCAGGCGAGGGATTTACTACTATCTGCAACCAGGAAGATGCACATTGTGAAGGGGCCGGACGAGTCACCCTTACAATTCTATGCGGACCTGTCCCCAGAGACGCTCCATAAACGGAGATTGATGAAACCGGCAACTGCTATTCTTCTCCAGCATAAGATCCGATACCGCTGGAATTTTCCATTTGCCCTCACCTTCACATCTCAATGTACATCATACACCACCTGTACACCAGAAGATTGCATGTCAGTGCTGAAGAGCATACATTTATGTACGGGGGCCACAATGGAAGTGGGGCAGGAGCAACCTCTTCCGCCCATGTATAGGAGGCAGCGGACGCATGTGACATCCCAGAACCAGGGCAAACAAGCCTACGTCTCTGGGGAACCAACCAGCTTACTGGACCGTGTCAAGACTAACACGGACAATGCTGGCCCCGCTGCGGAGGTCAAGCCAGGCTCCTGACCCTACTGGCCTCTTTTTCAGGGGACTCGGATAAAGGCTAAGTTCTCTTTTAAGGACACATAGACCCATAGTGTGGGCTTCTGATTTATATTGAAAAAATGATTAAAGACCTAATTTGTTATTATTGTTCTAGATTGCCAGGTTATTGTGTTCCCCACTTTAATTGGATTAGATTTCTGTTTGCTATTTGGAGAAATTGATAAATGTTACGTTGTAGACTAAACGTTTAAAACATTTAACTCTGACTTTCCTCAGTTATATCACGAGAAAAGAGCTCATCGTTAACTGGGTTTAGCCTTGTAGTCTAAACGGATATATCCCGCTGAAGCACGACTGACTGTTTTATTTGCATTTCTTTCTTTTATTTTCTCCCACTAGATAACAGGAAAATTGAAATTTCAGCTGCAGACCAACAGATAGTGCAGCTACTGGCATCCGGGGCTCCTCCTTGCTCTCCCTCCCACGAGATAACCTCTCAGGTAAAGATACATACACCTAGGGTCCCACACCCAGTTTCCAATGGCTCTGTCTAACTACACTCTAATAACCCATAATGTGAAGGGTTTCAATTCCCCTTTTAAGAGGCGGAAGGCTTTTGCATTCTATAAAAAACATAAGCCTGCAGCTATTTTTATGCAGGAAACCCACTTCTCTCGTAATAACAAACCCAAATTTCTACACAAGGACTATCCCACCTATTTCCTGGCCACCCTCCCTACTAAGAGAGCTGGATGTGCAATCCTCCTACATAAACATTTTCCGTTCCAGGTTCCAGTTAGAAAGCAACCTGGTTGACAAAGAGGGTAACTATGTAATGGTGTCCGGTACTATCGGGGGGGTTAGAATGACTCTAGTTTCACTGTACTCTCCCACTACTTTGCCCTAGGCAACTTTAATTGGCTTGCTGAAAACAATCGAATCCCAAGACTTAGGAAGGCTGATAGTTGGGGGAGATCTAAACCTTACCTTGGACCCGACTTTGGATAGGTCAGGGAAGCCCGCTAAGAATAAATGCCCCAACAGAACCAAACAGATAGAATCCTTGCTTGATAGCCTGGGGCTGGTCGATGCCTGGAGGGTTATGCACCCGGCCAAGAGAGAATATACATACTATTCCCCAACCCACCTGACATATTCTAGGATTGATGCTATCTTGGTTGGCTCCCCCCTATATGACTTAATTTTGAGAACTGAGATTATACCCTGCCCCTGGTCAGACCATGCCCTAGTACTCATGGAGATAGAGCTGGGGCCAAATTTACAACCCCCCTACAGCTGGAGAATAGACGAATCCCTACTGACTAGTCCGAGTATTGCGGAGGCAATTGCAAAGGACATAAAGCTATTCTTTGAGACTAATGTCTCTCCTGAAACTGGAGCCGGCTGGCTCTGGGTTGCCCATAAGGCCTTTATTAGAGGAACGGCCATTAAGCTGGCCTCAACCCTAAGAAGAAACCTTGGGCAAAGGGAGGCAGACCTTACAGGGACACTAAAGAGGCTGGAAGAGGTAAATCAACAGAACCCTTCCCGCAGGGGTCGCAGGTTAATAGACAGGACAAGGCTAGAACTAGATAGCATATTATCGTACCACACTGAAAGGGCAATGAGAAAGATGAAACATCTATACTATTGGAAGGCAAATAAGCCTGATACAATGCTTGATAGAAGACTAAATAATACATTCTCCCAACATAAAATATCCCATATTAGAAGGTCAGACGGTCAAATTTCCTGTAGTCCTAATGACATCCAGAAAACGTTCCAGGACTTTTACCAAACTATATACTCCTCCCAGTCCCATGGAAGGGAATCAGATATAGACGCCTTTTTACGGTCACAAGACCTCCCCAGGGTTCCGGACAGTCAATTAGAAACACTGAACTCGGACGTGTCCCTAGAGGAAGTTAAATCGGCCATTATGGGTCTTAAGCTGGGCAAATCCCCGGGGCCAGATGGTTTCACCAATTTGTTTTACAAAAATTTGAATCCCTGCTTACTCCCAACCTAACGCCCCTATTCAACGCAATTTTAAATGGTGAGCCCATGCCCCTCAAATTGAACCAGGCTGCTCTGGTGGTATTTCCAAAGGAGGGCAGAGATAATCTAGAGGCCAAAAACTATCGCCCTATTTCCCTGATCAATGGAGACGTAAACAATTCTGGCCAAAATCATGGCCAATCGTATTTTTAAATTCTTGCCTGAGTTAATTCACAAGGATCAAGCAGGATTCATCCCCTTTAGGGAGGCCGGGGACAACGTCAGGAAGGTCTTAAACATCCAGCACCTAGCAAAAAAATCTAAAACCCCATTATGCCTTTTAGCTCTAGACATAGAGAAGGCGTTTGACACGGTGGAATGGTCATATATGTATAAAACACTAGACAAGTTTGGATTTAAGGGACGTTTTATTAACCTGCTTAGAAGCTACTATGACTCCCCAACAGCCCATTTAAAGTTGCCAGGAGCACATAAAGCGAATATCCAAATTCAAAGAGGGACTAGGCAAGGGTGCCCACTTTCGCCACTGTTATTCGCACTTGTCATGGAGCCACTAGCACAGGCAATTAGAGCTAACTCAGACATCCAGGGGTTTTCGGTGGGACGCCAGCACCTTAAATGCTCGCTCTTTGCGGACGATTTATTGTGCACTCTGTCCAGCCCCTCTAGCTCTATACCAGCCCTCATGTCTACTATCAAGGAATTTAGTATAGTCTTAGGCCTTAATTTAAATGTGGAAAAAACGGAAGCTTTGGGGATGGGTATGTCACAAACTGAGATTGATAAGCTTAAATCAGAATACAATTTCAGTTGGCCTACTCAGTATTTAAAATACCTGGGAGTAAAGATCACTTCCAATTTTGCTGACTTATACAGGGCGAATTTCCCCCCCTTGTACAAGTCCCTGACTGAAGATATGCAGAAGTGGGCGAACTTTCATATCTCATGGACAGGCCGTATAGCAGCGGTAAAAATGAGTGTCTTACCTAAACTGCTATATTTATTTAGGACACTTCCCATACCGATCCCACTCAAGGAACTGGAAAAATTCCAGAATAGTATGTTTAGGTTTATCTGGGGCAATATGCGCCCTCGTATCTCAAGACAGGTAATGTTTAGACATAAAAGTAAAGGCAGATTAGCGTGTCCCAACCTGAGGTTGTACCTTAAGGCAGCTCAATTGGCCCATCTGCCCAGGTTACACTCTGTTACCCACCAGCCATCCTGGGTATTCATAGAAAATCAGCAGATGCTTCCGCATAGCTGGGATAGGTTGATCTGGATTCCCAAGGAAATGACTCCCTTTCATACGCACCACAATCCTATTATCTCCCTAACTTTGCAGGCTTGGGGGTGGGCCAACTCCAGGTGTCAACTTAGCTCGGGTTTGTCTCCCTTACTATCAGTCACGTCCTTTCCACAAATCCTAAAAGACACGAACCCCATCTCCAAATTTTGGTGGACCTCTAGACACCTAGACCGGGTAGGGAACTGGGTACAAAACGACAGACTGTTGACTTATGACCAATTCTGCACGAGCCATGACCTACCAGCCACGGAAACCTATAACTATTTGAAAATTAGAAGTTGGGTTAGCAAAACTCTGAGAGAGTTAGGACCCCCTAGGCCCTTCTGGATATCTGTTATATGTAGAAGCCTTCCTCTAATGAAGGGGGTATTGGGTTTGCTATACGGCATTTTTCACGACTCCACCAGCAGCCAAAAACCTAAATTTATGAAACAATGGGAAAAGGACCTGGGGGTAGAATGGGATTGGGACAAGTGGACAGAATCCTGCTCCAACCTCTCCAGAGGTTCCCTCAATGCAGCTCTGCTAGAGACGGCTGTTAAAGTACTACATAGAGCCTACTGCACGCCCAATAAATTGCAGAAGTTTAAACCACATGAGAGCAATAAATGCTTTAGGGGCTGCCAACAAGTGGGGGACCACATTCACATTTGGTGGTCATGTCCAACTACACAGAAAACATGGAAACAATTAGCACAATTAGCCTCCACACTATTTCAAAAGGTGGTCTTGGCCTCTATGGAGTCATGCCTGTTGGGAACGCACATCAAGAACCTCTCTCAATCCCAAAATAAACTATTCCAATTAATGGCACTGGCATCTAAAATACACATAGACAGCATATGGAAAAAAGAGACACTAAACTTTCAGGAGGTAGTCAAGAAGATCAATTACCTCTTTATCAATGAGAGACTGACTCATATTATCATGGGAACCTTGGGTAGCGTCTTCATTAAGTGTTCCCTTGAGGTAACGCCCAAATCCTGATTCAGAGAAGGCAGGAGGGGGCAAGGAGTAAGGAGTCCCGGAGGTTCTTCGGCTGCACTACTAAGGTAAAAGTCTAGTGATGATCAGTGGGGTATTTTAGTGAGGATTATAAGGGACAAATTTAGCAGAAACCAGTTTATCTATTTTAGCCTAGTTGGCTTACAAGTTTATATATTTAGCAAACAGCATTATGGGTTGACTATTCATGTCAATGTCTATTCTTATGTGTTATCTCTGCCTTTCTTTCTCCTACACTTTCATTTGTTGTTTATTTTACTGTGCATTATGTTCTACTTCGATAGAAATGTTAAGTTATTATACATGATACTTTATAACTAAAAATGTAAAAGAAAAGAAGGTGAAGTCAGTTCATCATTGGTTAATGTTTGCTGTGTGAACCTGTATAAATTGACTGACGGAATTATTGATCAATATGTTTTATATGTTGTTGTAAACCTTCTGATAAAGAAAATGTAAAAAAAAAGCCTCTATTTAACCACATCAGTCCCATAAATATGACCATTATGGACCTGTTTCAACCCAACATTAACCACATAAGTGCCATGACGGTCCTCAAGGACCATCATGACACTAAGTATAAACACTACACTGCACTATACCCCCCCAATAAAACATTAAACTAAACACCCTCTACACTAACCTATTAACACATAAACTACCTACCTACCCCCTAATAACCCCCCCACTACTCTAATTACAGAAAACAAAAAAAGTCATCAAAAATAAAAAATCTACATTACATAAAATAAGAAAACCTAAATCACAAAAAATAAAAAATGTATATTACAGAAAGTCACAAAAAAAGTCAAAAAAAATAACAGAAAAAAAAAAATGACACACCTGAAAAGGAAATACATATAATACATACAATACAATACAATACAAATAAAATGAAATACAATACAATACACCCCTATCTAATATACAATACATCCTATCTATCTAATATACATCCCCCTATCTATCTAATATACAATACTATCTATCTAAAATACATCCTATCTATCTAATATACATCCCCCTATCTATCTAATATACAATAAATACTATCTATGTACTATACATCCCCAAATCTATCTAATATACAATACATGCTATCTTTATATAGCAACCCTAATTCTAAGCTAAAATAAAATAATTAAGACCACTTACCTTTGAGATGTTTCTTAAGATCAGCAACCTAGGGTAAAAAAGATTAAAACAATTACTACAACACGTTTACATAAAATAAATAAACATAGTACATATTCTAAATATTCTACTCACCATTCCAGCATGTTTTTCGTCCTTCTTCTTTTCCTCTTCTCCGGTGCGGCCCATGTTAAAAAAAACATAACATTAGTACACAAATAAACATAAAACAAAGTAAAATAAACATAATCTACATTGTACTTACCTCCCCGCGATGTCTCTGGCCTCCTCGTCTTCTGCCCCGGATGGGCCCTGGAAGCATCCGTGCTCTAAAAAAAAATGTTAAAAAAAACAACAGACATCCGCACTCGCGGATGTCCCCGACGCTAATGAGCCTCCTACGGAGTGTTCCAGAATAATGGCAATGGCGGCTTCTGATTGGCTGAAAACGCTGTCTATCAAATTCAGCCAATGAGAAGACATCAATTGTGAGCCAATGAGAAAGTGATACACCCAAAATCCCACTCCTGTTGGATAACGCACCTGTCAATCTTTTTTTGAACCAATCCGAAGGCTCTATTGCCATCAGCGAATCACAATGGGATACATTGGCTGAAGACATTTGCGCCTTCCCATTGGCTTTAATACTGATTGACATTGACAACAGCCAATGAGAAGGCGCCAATGCCTTCAGCCAATCAGTACGTGGGGGTGTATCCCATTGTGATTGGCTATTGTCAGTGCAACCAATCAGAATGCACAGATGCCTCCAGCCAATCACCCTGTGGGGGTGTATTCCATTGTGATTGGCTGAAGGCATCTGCGGCTTGTGACTGGTTTAAATAAAGATTGACAGGTGCATTATCCAATCAGAGTGGGATTTTAGGGTGTATCCCTTTCTGATTGGCTCACACATTGGCGCCTCCTGATTGGGTGAATTTGATAGACAGCATTTTCAACCAATCACAAGGCTCCAATGCCTATTTTCTTCCAGAAAAGTCTCTGAGGGGCTCATTAGCGGATATCCATTATATATATATATATATATATATATATATATATATATATATATATATAAATATATATTTTTTTAGAGTGCAGTTCCAGGGCGGGGCAGAAGAGGAGGAGGCCGGAGACATCGCAGGGAGGTAAGTACAATGTAGATTATGTTTATTTTATTTTGTTTTTAAGTTTATGTATGTTGTATTAATGTTATGTTTTTTTTTAACAGGAGACACACCGGAGAAGAAAAAAAGAAGGAGGACTGGACAGGCTGGAAAGGTGAGTAGAATATTTAGAATGTTTATAATGTTTATTAGGGGTATGTGTTTTATATAGATAGCATAGCATGTATTGTATATTAGATTGTGATATTTATTTAGATAGTTTGGGGGATGTATATTAGATAGATAGGATGTATATTAGATAGATAGGGGGATTTATATTAGATAGATAGTATTTATTGTGTATTAGATAGATTGGGTGATGTATATTATATAGATAGGATGTATATTAGATTATGGTATTAATTTATTTAGATAGATTGGGGGATGTATATTAGATAGATAGGATGTAATGTATATTAGATAGGGGTGTATTGTATTGTATTGTATTTCATTTTATTTGTATTGTATGTATTTGTATTGTATGTATTATATGTATTTCCTTTTCAGGTGTGTAATTTATTTTTATTTTCTGTAGTGGGGGGGGGGTTGTAATGTATTTTTGTATTTTCTGTAATGTTCCTTTTTTATTTTTTGTGACTTATGTTTTTTTTATTTTCTGTAATGTAGAATATTTAATTTTTGTCATTTAGGTTTTTTATTTTATGTAATGTCGATTTTTTATTCTTTTGTGACGTTTAATTTTTTTATTTTCTGTAATTAGAGTGGTGGGGGGGTAGGTAGTGTAGGTGTTAATAGATTAGTGTAGAGGGTGTTTAGTTGATACTTAATGTTTTATTGGGGGGTATAGTGCAGTGTAATGTTTATACTTAGTGTCATGATGGTCCTTGTCATGGCACTTATGTGGTTAATGTTGGGTTGTAACAGGCCCATAATGGGCTTAATATACCCCTATGGGACTGATGGGCTTAAATAGAGGCTAATGAGGGTCTGTATGGACCGCCATGAGTGACAGGGTTAATTACAGGGTTTATTGAGGTCTGTATTGACCCCCATGAGTGAGGGTGTTAATTAAGTTCTTATGGGGGCTGTATTGACCCTCCTGAGCGACGGGGTTAATTAAGGGTTTATGGGGATCTGTATTGAACCCCATAAGTGCCAGGGTTATTTATAGGCTTATGTGGGTCTTTATTGACCCCCATGAGTGACAGGGTTAATTATATGTATTATGGGGGGTCTATATTGACACCCATGAGTGACAGGGTTAATTAGGGGTTTATGGGGGTCCGTATTGACCCCCATGAGTGACAGGGTTAATAAAGGGCTTCTGGGGGTCTGTATTGACCACCATGAGTGACAGTGTTAATGAAGGACTTATGGGGGTCTGTATTGAACCCCATGAGTGAGGGGGTTAATTAAGTGCTTATGGGGGCCTGTATTGACCCCCATGAGTGACACAGTTAATGAAGGGCTTATGGGGGTCTGTATTGACCCCCATGAGTGACAGGGTTAATGAAGGGCTTATGGGGGTCTATATTGACCCCCATGAGTGAGGGGGTAAATGAAGTGCTTATGGGGGTCTGTATTGACCCCCATGAGTGACAGGGTTAATGAAGGGGCTTATGGGGGTCTATATTGATCCCCATGAGTGACAGGGTTAATGAAGGGCTTATGGGGGTCTGTATTGACCCTCATAAGTGACAAGGTTAATTAATGGTTGATGGGTCTCTGTATATTTATATATATATCCTTTAAGGACCCGTAACGCAGGAATTTTGAATTTTCATTTCGTGCGATCGGGACCCCCACTGCGATGGTTAATGTGGGGTTAATGCGGGTCTCCGAGCTTATCTCGGATCCCGTGGGGTTAATGCGGGTGTCCGAGCTTATCTCAGATCCTTTCTTGGGTAAGTTGTACATGGCTGGGTGGTCCTGGGTCTTTGAGCCTCGTTTACGTTTTTTTGGGCGGACATTTTTTCTCTCGCTTAGGGGATTTTCGTATGTCTGAACTCCGGAATTTGGACTTAAATGGAGGTGTAACTTCGCTTTCAGAGGTCCTGGGTGCCCCCCTTGCTGTGGGTAAGCTTTTTATGTATTTTCTGTGGGTATTTATTGTGTTTTGACTGTTTTTAGGTGTGTGCGGTACGGCCGTTATGGTCTTTTCGGTGGCCATTTTTTCTCTCGCTTAGGGGATTTTCGTGTGTCTGAACTCAGGAATTTGGACTTAAATGGAGGTGTAACTTCACTTGCAGAGGTCCTGGGTGCCCCCCCCCCCCCTTGCTGTGGGTAAGCTTTTTATGTATTTTTAGTGGGTATTTATTGTGTTTTGACTGTTTTTAGGTGCGCACGGTTTGCACCTCCACCTCCTTTGAGCCTCCACCTTCGCAAATGCGGCCACTCGCTTCGCGAGGGGGCGCATTTGCGGCCTGCAATGAGCCTTTGGCTCATCGCAGCCGACGTTGGAGCCTCCACCTTCCGCAAATGCGGCCCCTCGCTTTGCGAGGATCCGCGTTTGCGGACCAAACTGCGTCCCTCGCTTCGAGACGACGATTCGGAGTTTGACAACTATTACATGTGATACTTTATTCAATAATGCCACAAGTCAAACTGGTGAGATTCACTAAGCATGGAGGGGTCGGCCATGTGCATCACTGGGCTTAATTTCCTATGGAAAAAAAACATCGTCATCACAATGACTTGCATCCCTTTGCGGCCCCAGTGATAGTTTAGTGAATATTGGTAGTTTGGTACAGGTGTAATTTTTCTTGCACTGCAGTGATATGTTAAAGTTACTTAATGATGCAGTAAAAAAATAGATTTAACATCAAAAGCACTTATACTAACCCTTTGATTATGATCTTAGTCAGACTCTAAATAAAAATAAAAAAAAAATATAAATATATATATATATATATATATATATATATATTTATATATATATATATCATTGTGCAGTGGTCCTTTACCAGTGATCATTTAGGCAAGATGTACAGTGCTGTTGCATCTCATAAGCTATTGTACGTTGTGTTATCTTATGGAGCATACAAGCCATGTTTAATTATAACAGTACAGCTGCATGTAATTGTACTGATCATTCTTACAGTAAGAAATGGAATAGGACCGTTCTGTCTGACAATGCTACATGTCTATTATGTCCAAAAATAGATTAGCAAACCTAATTACTGTAATTAAAGTGATGAAAGCATCACCTACATTTTACTAATTTATACAGAGATAAGTATAGTTAAAAAATGGAGGGAAGTCTATTTATTGACTTATAAACCCACCAGATGTTGGCATTGCTGTTTTGCTTCCCTGCTTTAGCCATGTTATGGATCTCAATAGCAATTAAAATACTTTTCTCAAAGCAAGCAGGAAGTCCTTGTCAAGGTATGCAGATCCTAAAATAGCCATAAATCAAAAACTCAGAGACAAGCTTGTGATTATGGTCTACATAGGACATACAGAGAGATTGGAAAAAATGGGGTTAGTGTGTCTGGAGAAAAGGCACAGAAAAATAACTTAAGTTTATTAATGTAGCAGATGGGGTGGACTTATCCTGTTATATGCACGCACACTTCAGCGCTGGGAAGGGTGCCGTGGACAGCCCGATGTAAGTGGTGTAGGGGGTTAGGGGCTTAGGGTTAGGAAGGTACTTTTAGGGGGTTAGGGTTATGCTAAGAGGGTTAGGAGGTTAGGGATAAGGCCGGCAAGGGGTGTAGGGGGTTAGGGTGTTAGGTTTAGAGTTAGGGCTGGTAACTGGTGTAGGGGCTTAGGGTTAGGCTTGCCAAGGGGTGTTAGGGGTTAGCATTAGACGGTTAGGGACTTAGGGAGTACATTGGAACGCGGGATGCAAGCCCGTCCGGCACCAGGAGGCTTCCGGTGCAGTGCATGAACATAACAGGATAGATCCAATGGGGTATATGGGCATTGACACAGAGCTGGTATTTTATAGTATATTTAGGACATTCAGAAAGACTGAGGGAAAAGTTTGATCTCTGCAACTCCTTTGTGGCTCCTTGAGAAAGTAGGAAAAAAAAAAAAAAAAAAAATCTGCTAGGTTGCCAAAATACATATTATATATATAATTAAACAAAGTGTTTAATAGCATTTATTTTTTACAGGCATATATACTTTTAACTTTAAAATGAAGTATTCAGTTTTATCAGTTCTATGCATCATATATTGTGCCAGCCTAAGAGTTCCTTATGCTATTTTTTAGGTTTGCATGAAAGGTTTAATTCATTTCAGTCTACTTCTTATGAACATGGAGGAGTACCCTTCTCAATACACTATGGCACTGGACAACTGGCTGGAGTAACGGGTAAAGATACACTGAGGGTAAGAAAAACTATTATAAATCATTATGTGTATTTAAATTTTATTAATCTTTGTTACATAGTTACATAATAATTAAGATTGAAAAATAATTTTAGTCCATCAATTTCAACCTTTTTAGATTTAATCTGATCCTTTTTATATGCAGATTAATTCTTATTTGACCCAGAAAAAGTCAAAAAGAAAAAACCCACTAAAATATTGCCAGTTGACTAATGGGGGGTGGGGGTGGTTTCTTCCTGACCCCAGATAATGGCAGATCAATACTCTTTCCTCTCTAGTTATACAGGATAACCCTGGATGCCTTATTTGTTCAAAAATATATTCAATCTCCATTTTAAAGTTATCTATGGGATCTTTGGTAGAGAATTCCACAGTTTAACCACTCTTACTGTCAAGAACTTTTTTCTTTCTTTAAGGTGGAATCTTTTTTCTCTTAACTCAAGGTATGTCCTTTTCAAAAACTCTTTTCACAAAAAGTTCACATGACAGAAGGCCCTGGATTTCTTTATATAATGTAACCATATCCCATTGTAGGCGACTTTCGCTAGAGAGTTTACTTTGGTTAGTCTTTCTTCATAGTTTAGTCTATCCACTCCTCTTATTAGCACTGTTGCCCTTCTCTGCCTTTTGTCCAGCTTTAAAATGTATTTTTTATGAAGTTGTACCCAAAATTTTACTCCATATTCCAAATGAGGGCGTACTAGGGATTTGTATAGTGGCAGGGTATACAAGCCCAGGGCCACCTGCTATAGACTACAGGTTAATTACCAACAAGGACTGTTCTTTGAAACCTTGGCACCAGCACCCTACTGACATCCTCAAAGAAACTACCGGTAGTGCAGACGCAGCTGCGGCAGGAGAGGCCGCAGCAAGACGCCGGGAGCCGGTGCTGCAGTGTGAGGCTGGCCAGACAGGAGCAGCGGCGCATTGATCCCCAGTACACCCGCTTGGAAAGGGGCTTGAAGAGCCCTGAGACCCCAGAAGACCGCCAGGGGGGTAAGTCGGGCGTCAGCCCCGCACTTGAGGGCAGGGGAGCAGCTGGGGGAGACTCAGGGCCCTGCAGAGGGAGGTGCACTACTAGGGGCCACCAGGTCACACAGTAAACCCCACAGCTAAACCCCCTGAGGAGCCATACTCAGCCCAGGCCCTGGAGTACAAGGGTCAGAGGTCCCCCTGGGAATCCCTAGGAAATAAGGACTGTGCATTATCTGTGAATAACAACAGCAGTTTGACTACCATATTGTGTTTTCTTCACTTTTATTCTTGAACCCAATCTGCATACCAACACTGGTAAAGCTCATTTCCTCCTTATATAACTGCCGCAACCGCGCCTTGAAGACTGGGTAGGCAAAACAACTAGCCAGGCTCACTGATAAAATTGGATAAAGCAATAGCACCGCCTAGTGGCATACTGAGACCAGTGCAGCTTAAAACTCATTTCAACACCTGCACTGAAAAGCTTGCACTGACTACACCTGGTGGGACTCTAATAAATACACAACCCAGATCTGCTGGGGGCACTGAATTGCGGAGCATATCAGCCTAAGGAGATGTAGTTGAAGGAACTGTGCACAGTTCCCGCCGGCAGGGTCTGAGAGATGCCAAGATTTCACTACAGAATCTAGATACAGGGAGTGCAGAATTATTAGGCAAGTTGTATTTTTGAGGATTAATTTTATTATTGAACAACAACCATGTTCTCAATGAACCCAAAAAACTCATTAATATCAAAGCTGAATATTTTTGGAAGTAGTTTTTAGTTTGTTTTTAGTTTTAGCTATTTTAGGGGGATATCTGTGTGTGCAGGTGACTATTACTGTGCATAATTATTAGGCAACTTAACAAAAAACAAATATATACCCATTTCAATTATTTATTTTTACCAGTGAAACCAATATAACATCTCAACATTCACAAATATACATTTCTGACATTCAAAAACAAAACAAAAACAAATCAGTGACCAATATAGCCACCTTTCTTTGCAAGGACACTCAAAAGCCTGCCATCCATGGTTTCTGTCAGTGTTTTGATCTGTTCACCATCAACATTGCGTGCAGCAGGAACCACAGCCTCCCAGACACTGTTCAGAGAGGTGTACTGTTTTCCCTCCTTGTAAATCTCACATTTGATGATGGACCACAGGTTCTCAATTGGGTTCAGATCAGGTGAACAAGGAGGCCATGTCATTAAATTTTCTTCTTTTATACCCTTTCTTGCCAGCCACGCTGTGGAGTACTTGGACGCGTGTGATGGAGCATTGTCCTGCATGAAAATCATGTTTTTCTTGAAGGATGCAGACTTCTTCCTGTACCACTGCTTGTAGAAGGTGTCTTCCAGGAACTGGCAGTAGGACTGGGAGTTGAGCTTGTCTCCATCCTCAACCCGAAAAGGCCATACAAGCTCATCTTTGATGATACCAGCCCAAACCAGTACTCCACCTCCACCTCGCTGGCATCTGAGTCGGACTGGAGCTCTTCCCTTTACCAATCCAGCCACGGGCCCATCCATCTGGCCCATCAAGACTCACTCTCATTTCATCAGTCCACAAAACCTTAGAAAAATCAGTCTTGAGATATTTCTTGGCCCAGTCTTGACGTTTCAGCTTGTGTGTCTTGTTCAGTGGTGGTCGTCTTTCAGCCTTTCTTACCTTGGCCATGTCTCTGAGTATTGCACACCTTGTGCTTTTGAGCACTCCAGTGATGTTGCAGCTCTGAAATATGGCCAAACTGGTGGCAAGTGGCATCGTGGCAGCTGCACGCTTGACTTTTCTCAGTTCATGGGCAGTTATTTTGCGCCTCGGTTTTTCCACACGCTTCTTGCGACCCTGTTGACTATTTTGAATGAAACGCTTGATTGCTCGATGATCACGCTTTGCAATTTTAAGAGTGCTGCATCCCTCTGCAAGATATCTCACTATTTTTGACTTTTCTGAGCCTGTCAAGTCCTTCTTTTGACCCATTTTGCCAAAGGAAAGGAAGTTGCCTAATAATTATGCACACCTGATATAGGGTGTTGATGTCATTAGACCACACCCCTTCTCATTACAGAGATGCACATCACCTAATATGCTTAATTGGTAGTAGGCTTTCGAGCCTATACAGCTTGGAGTAAGACAACATGCATTAAGAGGATGATGTGGTTAAAATACTCATTTGCCTAATAATTCTGCACTCCCTGTATGAACAGACAAGACAGATCACAACAGACCTAAAAACTTGAGAGGTAAAAGCTAATACGGAGTGACCCCCCCAGTGGAATCCATCCGTTGTCTGGACACTCAATGGCTACCCCGGGAAGAAGCAGCTCCATAAAAATGGTGAAAAACAAAAAATCTTTAACATCCAAAAAAATTGACGAACATTTCAAGGCCTCAGAAACACAGGTGGCACTGATGAAGGATCCTGTCTCGGAGCAATCTGACACCTCAGACCTGGATCCCCTGGAGGGTGCCCCACAGCCTGAAGTCTCCATCAACAGCAATTCAATGGCAAGAATTGAGGCTCTCCTGGCCTCTCACATTGACAGGACGGTCATATCTTTGCAGAAAGACATATATGAGATTGGCCAAAGGACCCATCAACTTGAAGAGACCGTTGACCAGGTGGTAGAGGCCCAGGAGAGAGACAGGGCCACCATTGCTGATAACACCTCCCGTATTTGTGGCATAGAAGATAAACTGCAGGATATGGAGAATAGATCCAGGCGATTCAACCTGAGGATCATCGGCATGCCTACGGCAATAGTCGACCTCCCTCGCTACCTTAAGGCCACGATCGACGAGATCCTCGCAGGTCATCCAGACCACGAATGGGAAGTGGAGCGTGCCCATAGAGCCCTTGGGGGAAGTCGTAACCTAGACCTTCCCAAATACATCATTGTCAGGCTTCTACGCCAACAATCAAGGGACCTAATCCTGGCAACTACCCGCAAGAGGGCTGTGATCACAGGCCCAGACGGGGCCAAACTTCAATTTTTTGCGGATCTCTCCCCTTCCACACTTCAAAAACGGAGGCTGATGAGGCCTGCCCTGGAAGTCCTTCTCCACCACAGCATCAGGTACCGTTGGGGATTCCCATTTGCCCTTATTTTCTCAGTGGGGAGCACCCAGCATACAACGCGTTCTCTAGAAGAATGCCAAGAACTTCTAAAGAGTCTGGATCTTACTGGGGGGGACCCGACCTCGACATCATCTGCATCAACAGCTTTACCTCTCCCGAAAAGGCAATGGTCTGAAGTGACCAGGCACAAGAGGCCCACTGACCAAGCCTCAAAGACCACTCATAGGCGACCCACCCAGATCATGGACTCGCAAATGCAATAATTCAGCTAATGACATCTCCAGTGACTATCAAACAGGCTGGTCCGCTTGCAAAGACAACAGGCTACCAAAGACTTATTTCGGCATCCTCAGGATTTACAAGGGCTTAAAAACACCATACTAAAATTCCCTGGTAGAGACTAACACGGAAGTCACCTGGAACTGACCTAGCCTTTTCCCAGGACGTGTTATTTTTCTTACTTTTTTACTTATGTCCTCAAAGGAGCCTGGGGCCCCAAGCAGGGCCATGTCAACCAAAGACTTTTGGAATGTTGCTAACCCATGTTTTGCTTTTCCTCCCCTCTTCAGCAGGTTTTAGCAGACTGATAAAGCTATAAGTTTTAATACACATGCAGATAGTATAGCCAGTCCGTCAGGATCTTTCCTCACTGGACCGGGTCTAAAGGTTTACTCTGCTTTAGTTAAGATAAAAAATTATGTTGTTAAATGTTTAAATAAGCTATTCATGGTTCTGTCTTTATTCTGTTTTCTTAATGCTTTTCTAGATTACTTTTGCTTGTCCTTGCCGGCGGGAATTGGAACAGAGGCTCTAGTGTTCCAAGAGGGTAGAATGCTTAAGACAGGACGGGTGGTCTTGGGACAGTCAGACCTCTTGGCAGCAACTGTACTCGCTTCCCTTTGTGTTTTCTTCACTGCTGCTCTTCTCCTTGTCACCTATCAGAATGGGCTCTCTTGCCCCTGTACTCCCCCCTACTGCCTAACCGAAACTTGCCACCTGGTGCCTCCACATACTTGTTATCTCTTTCTCTCTGGCTGTTTAGGGGATTTTGAACCAAATCAGGGTTCACTCTACATAGCTGGGGTAGAGGCGGCGGCCTGTCTGCTGGACAGTGGGCCAAGTTGCCTGGCTTCAGAGATTGGAGGACCCCTGGTACTATTGGAACGGATCTCTTTTCAGCCTACTGAGTTGGGTTCTAGTAGTTCTGAGACACTACCAGACTTGTCTGGTATAATCTTGCCTCCCTTAGACTTGGGACCGCCTCTGCACTACTTATACTCATGCCTCTTTTCCCCCCACAGAGCTAATCATACTGGACCTCTTCTTGGCCGGGCTCAACCACTCCTGTCCCCCAGAGGGGGAAATCCGCTCTGCACTCCCTCTTCGGCGCTCCTCCGGAAGGGTAAGGCTACATTAAAGCACCAGATATATACACCTCAAGTTTATCCATGACCGCACCGATGTCATTACTTACACATAATGTGAAGGGTTTCAACTCCCCCTTCAAGCGAAGGAAGGCTTTCCTATACTATAAGACCCTTAACCCCATGGTGATCTTCTTACAGGAGACACATTTCGCCAGGAATAAAGCCCCAACCTACCTCGACAAAAATTATCCTCATTTTTACTACTCTACCCAGGTCTCCAAAAAAGAAGGAGTGGCGATTTTGCTCCATAAGAGCCTCCAATTTCAAATGACAACTAAGATAGTGGATCGGGAGGGCTATTACATCATTTTAAAGGGGACGATTGTGGGTTCTCCAGTTTCACTGGCCTCCTTCTATGCCCCCACGAAAGCACCACATAAGACCCTGATCAGATTCTTAAGGATCCTGGAGGGGGGAGAATGGGGCAACCTAATTATAGGAGGGGACTTTAATCTGGTATTAGACCCAGTGGCAGATAGATCTAAAACTCCACAAGAAGTTCGCTTCTCCAAAAAAAACAGGCAAATCTTAAAACTTCTGCACTCCTTAGATCTGGTTGACGCCTGGAGAGGTCTGCACCCTAGAGGGAGGGATTATACTTTTTATTCCCCCACACACGGGACTTATTCTCGTATAGACACAATATATATATGTAATTCGCTTCTAGACAGCTCAAACAAAGCGGCTATTGTTCCGTGCACTTGGTCGGATCACGCGGCGGTCATACTAGAGGTAGACCTGGGAGTTCAATTTCGGACTTAATGAATACTTGGTATCGCAATCCAGATTCCAGGAGCAAACTGAGAGGGAGTTGGCGGAATTTTTTGAGTCCAATGCGGGTGGGGAGACAGGGGCGGGATGGGTCTGGATGGCGCACAAAGCCTACATAAGGGGGGTGTTTATCAAGCTAGCCTCCCAACACAGAAAACAGAACAGGCTAAAAGAAAAGGAGCTATCAGGGAAACTAACTCGGTTAGAGCGGCAACATCAGCTTTCTCCCTCGATAGCTTTAAGGAAACAGATAGATAAAGCCAGGCTAGAGCTGGATAGTATACTGACCATAAAAACGGATAAGGCATTAAGGAGGACTCAACATTTGTTTTATGCCAAGGCGAATAAACCTGACAAGCTACTAGCAAGGAGTTTAAAAGCTAAATATGCTCAAGCCAGGGTATCCCAAATCAGAAATAGGAAAGGCGATCTCACCTACAGCCAAAATGAAATTCAGGAGATCTTTAGGGACTTTTCTCAAAATATTTACTCCACTCAGAAATTGGCCTCAGAGAATGTTATTCATTCCTACCTAAACTCCCTTGATTTGCCCCAGATTTCACCCCTGGACTTAAAATTAAAGAACTGAAGCTAGGGAAGTTCCCGGTCCGGACGGGTTCACTAACATCTATTACAAAAAGTTCTCGGAAATTCTGGCCCCCCATTTATGTAGTCTATTCAATTCTAAGAGGAGAGACAACTCCCCCAGAGCTGAACCATGCAGACTTGACGCTCTTCCCCAAGGAAAGCCGGGATCCAAAGGAAGCTAAACATTATAGACCAATCTCGCTTCTTAATGGCGACGTCAAACTGCTGGCCAAAATTTTCTCCCAGAGGATCTCGATCTACCTACCCGCTTTAAAACATAAGGACCAATCAGGCTTTATTCCAAACAGGCAGACTAGTGACAACATCAGGAGGACTTTAAATGTCATTCATTTGGCTAGGGGTCTCCCTGTGTGCCTACTCGCATTGGACATCGAAAAGGCGTTTGATACCCTGGAATGGCCCTTCCTATTTGCCACATTGGCAAAGTTTGGGTTCAGAGGAAACTTCCTAAACCTGCTGCGTACTTATTATACACTCCCCAGGGCCACACTAAAATTGCCTGGTTCCCATACGGCCAGTATTTAAATCGAGAGAGGTACGAGACAGGGCTGCCCACTGTCTCCTCTTCTCTTTGCTCTGGCCATTGAGCCTTTGGCTCAGGCGATCAGAGTTAACTCCTCTATAGAGGGGGTGCGGGTGGGACACCAGCAACTAAAATGCTCCTTGTTTGCTGATGACCTTCTTTGCACCCTCTCGAACCCTAGCTCCTCCGTAGGCACCCTGATGGACACTATAGGAGTCTATAGCAATTTGTCAGGCCTGAGGCTAAACCAGGACAAGACAGAAGCTTTGAGTGTTGGGATCCCTTTGGATATCCTGAATCACCTGAACGGAGTACATACATTTCTATGTCCCCCCTCACACATCAAATATCTAGGGATTAATTTGACCAACTCATTAACTAATTTGTATAAAGCTAACTATCCACCTCTCTATAGGGCTCTGCGGCGAGACCTGGAAAACTGGACTAAACGGCAAATCTCATGGACGGGTAGAGTGGTCACGGTTAAAATGAATATTTTGCCGAGACTGCTCTATCTTGCCAGGACGCTGCGAATCCAGATAAAAAATACAGAATTGGCCCGCTTACAGACCCAAGTGTTTAAGTTCATATGGAGAAATAGACCCCCTAAGATAGCGAGAAAAACGATGTACGTACATAAATCTAAGGGGGGCCTATCTTGTCCTAATTTCCTGAATTACTTCAGAGCAGCCCAGCTTGCCTCTGTCCAACTAGCTCACTCCATTCCACTCCAACCAAACTGGGTCTTTGTAGAGGAGTTGCAGATGGCCCCGCTTACATGGGGCATTATCCTGTGGGCTCCAGGTGCAAACGCTTTTTACTCTAGAATACAGAATCCCATAACTAAGTTTACACTGAGAGTTTGGATCTGGGCTAGGAGGAAATACAAACTGACTCACCCGGTATCTCCCCTCACATCAATCTTTACATCACCCTCCTTATCAACCACCATCACTGCAGAGTCCAAGGAATATTGGACTTCTCATGGTCTAGATAAACTGGGGGCTTGATCTGAGGGAGGTATTATGAGAACTTCAGAATCCATGATTAGGAACTTTGAGGTACCACACCGGGAACTCTTCAATTACATTAAAATAAAGAGCTGGATTGATGAGATACAAAGAACCCATGGACCCCCGAGGGAATCTTGGATGTCGGTGGTGTTTAAGAGTGAGGCCCTGTCCAAAGGAATCTTGGGGTCAATATACAAAATCTTCAATAGTCCACCAAGCACTTGGAGGCCTTCCTTTGTATCGAAGTGGGAGTTGGACCTAGGGCAAATTTGGGATGGGAATAAATGGGCTGAATCCTTATCGAACCTATCTAAGGGTTCACTTAATTATAGTTTGTTAGAAACCTCTCTTAAGATTTTACACCGGGCATATACAACTCCATGGAATGGGAGACTTCATTCACACTTGGTGGAGCTGTCCTAAGGTATTTAAAATTTGGTCTGAGACGACCAGTCTAATCTCAAGAATACTCAAAACCCCACTCCAACCATCAATAGCAGTCTGTCTCCTGGGAGCACGCTTCTCAAAACTGGGAAGGGAGGGGAATAAACTGGCCCAACTGATATTTCTAGCAGCTAAGAACACCATCGCAAGACGATGGAAGAGTAGGGACATTCATTTCCATGAAGTTACAAACAAAATAAATGTTATTTGCATTAATGATGACCCATATCATATCAGATACACATCACTGCTTCCTGGAGGTTTGGGAACCCTGGATTCTATTCACAGATAGTAATATATAATAACTAAGTTAAGGGAACACAATAAAGAAGCCATTCCTGATGTGCGGCTGGGGAGTGGAGTGTGGAGCGGACGGGGAGAAGTGGTGAGAGGACCTGGAGAGATATTTCTTCAGTACTCCAAAGGTACAGGGGGGGGAGGATGGCTACCTTAAGATTGGTTGAGCGGGGAATTACTGGGGGAAGACACTCCACCATATGTTTTATATAATGTTACTTGTTTTCTTTCTATTTTATTTTCTTTTATCATATTTCTTGCTGCTCCGGTTCATCCATGGAAATGTGAATTACTGCAATTTGAACAATGTGACTTTATAAGCTGTATATATTGCTGAGTATTAAAAAACTAGTGTGAATATATTTGGACAGAATCACTAAAAATACGAAAAAGAGTTGTAATGGAGTTTTTATTTAAATGGAATGGTTTTAATATATTAGCAATATGATGTTAGTTATAAGACAACATGTGGACTATGTTTTTCATTATTCTTTCTGTTTTGTCATTGCAATTCCAGAACTTCTCAATAAAATTTATGTTATAAAAAAAAAAAAAAAGAAACTACCGGTAATTGGATTTGTTTGACATGACCAATCCCTCATAAATACATGTTGCCTCCTACTTATAATCTTGTTCAAATAGACATATTCCTGTATACTATCCCTTATTAACTCTTCTAAAAGCTTTCCCACTACAGAAGTGAGGTTTACAAGTCTATAATTCCCCAGATTTGCTCTTGCTCCCTTCTTAAATATAGGTATCACATCTGCTTTTCTCCAGTCATCTGGTAGAGACCCTGTGTTGAGGGAGTCTTGAAAAATTAGATATAATGGTTTTGCTATTACAGAGCCCAGTTCCCTCAGTACCCTTGGATGTATTCCATCAGGACTCAGGGCTTTATTAACATGTAGTTTTTCAAAACTCTTTTGGATTTCTTTCAGTGTTAACCAATTATTTGGTGACGGTAGTGTAGCCTCATTTTGTTGCAGTGTCCCAAACACTGATACCTCCCTTGTTTATACCAAAGAAAATAACCTATTTAGCTCATCTACCCTTTTCTGGTCTATTTATCAGTTTGCCTGTGTCACATTGTAATGTTCCTATAGCTTCTTTCCTGGCCTATAAATCTGCCTCTGTTCTCTCTTTCTTGTACATTTTAAATGCCTGCTTTTTACTCTTTATCTTAACCATTAAATCATTGTTATGATTGGTTGTGATTTACCCTTTTTACTTTTATTTCCACAAGGTATATGCTGATATGTAAGTATATTTAGTAAGCTTTTAATGTTGTCCAATTTATTTTCAGTATTTTTACCTGTTAGTTCTTTGTCTTATTCTATACAATGTATTGCTGCCCTTACACCATTGTTGACTTGTAGACTCATACTTCAAAGAGGACATATACGACATTTGCCAAGCACAGGTACCAGAACACAGCTCCTTCCCTTTTCCACCAACAACTATGCCCAAACCCCAGAACACCGCCCGGACTGTGGTTGCTATGTTGGCCAAGATAGATGATGTTACTACATATGTTTGTGTGTGGCACCATATTGTGTTATTGCAATGTCCAGTTAGATCCTAAGTCTGTTTTGGACTATTGGACTGTCGTGGGCCCTGTGGGCTAACATGGAATAGCTGTGCTGTCCCTTTCCCCAGGAAGATGACTTCCAAGTCTGGATACTGTGACTGTGACAGCCATATTGTGTATTTACTGTGAGCCATTGTGTTTGTGATGACCCATGTTATAGTTGTTAATATGTTATGTACAGTTATGGATCGGTGGTTGGTACCCAGTTATGTTTGTTCTCTAAGTGCTGCATTTCCTTCAGAGAATTCAATAAAGTAATGTGGGGTACAGGGTACAAGATAGTCGGTTGCAGGAGTTCAATCTATTACAGGGAAGGTCTTGTACACTATCAGACAGAGTGTCTCCACTCCTGATCTGATCAGATACCCTCTGGAAAGCCTAGAACAAAGGGTACATTTAAGTTTGTTACCCTATTAGGCTCCAGGATCTCAGGGAGTGATTAGTAAGGCTGACATCACTTGATGGACGTGCCTAGGGTCTAGGTTGATGGGGATTGGTGAAGATCTGTTTACCAAGGGTTGGAGACTGAATATGATTGGGTAATATTATAGATAAATACGCTTTGTGTGCCTCAATAAAGAGTTGTAAGTTTAAAAGTACATAAGCGAAGTGTATGTTTTATTCTGAGGTATATAATAATTCTAATCACTGGAATTATTACTACGGACTCTGCCTTGAACTATACTCTTAACCACTGAGAGTACCACTATTAAGCCTGTCTCCTGTGCAGGTATCCTGGTATCTGGAAAAGGCCGATGTGCACTGAGATTGACAAAACCCTGACAATCTAAGGATGCTCCTGTAGCTGAAAGCTACAAAACCCTGTTTTTTTTTAGGAGAGCAGATTTTAAACATGTAATTTTTGAAAGAAAAATATTAAGAAAAAACAGTTTAAACATCATTGGAACTAACAGGAAATGAAAAGATAACATTATTTAGTCTTTGGATCTCATTAGCTAGCAGAGAGCAAGCCCGTAGGAGCAGTTACACTTCTGAATATGCTTTTTGCTCTGAGACCTTTATTTGAAAAATGAAAGCACACAATGACACATTGTCAAATAGCTTCCTTTTAATGCAACCTTTTCTAGTTTGCCAGTTCCATGCTATTCCATAGACACACATTTTGCTTTTTTTGTCACTGAGATAAATAATCTAATTAGCGGAAAAAAACAGAAGCTAATCAAACTATTGGTGCATTTATAAAGAGCAGCAGTTAAAGCTCACTTAAACAGGCTCCTCTAACATAAAGACTTCTTGTAGCAATTAAGGTAAATTCTATGATTTATACACACATGTTTGAACTTCCTTAAGTGTAATCTTAAAGAGCCACTGTAGCTGCTGCACAATAGGGATCCACTTGTTTCTTTAGTAACATATTAGCAATAAAATCGGTATTTGAAGAAAAATGTAATTGTAGCATATACAACTTACATTGGAACCTCATTGTTGAAACTGTAACAGAGTTGCTTCACTTCATCCCCTATTAGGTGTTCCGAGGGTAGGTAAGTATTTGCCTGTTGGTTGTCCTATATATTCTTCAGACCAGTATAGGTTTTCTTGCAGTGACCCACTTTATCTGCCCATGAAATAACATTTTGGCTGTCATCCCCCATGTTTTGATTGGAATAGATTTGGTTATTATGAGTTTAGACTTTTTTGACTGATGGTATCTCCTGTTTCTTTACAGATCAATAACATGTCCATCATGGAGCAGGATTTCGGGCAGTCTGTGATGGAACCTGGCCGGACATTTCTTCTGGCAAAGTTTGATGGTGTTCTGGGCTTGGGATATCCCTCACTAGCTGTCGCTAATGCCATCCCTGTGTTTGATCAGATTTTAGAGCAAAAACTAGTTGAAAAACCAATGTTTTCCTTCTATTTGCTCAAGTGGGTATTTTAACTTTTATACTGTTAAAAGGAAATCAAATACCATGTATAATTGCAAACCCAATTTTTAATGGTGTGTGAGCAGGGATGTAGGCATATAAACATTCAGAAACATTTGCCCATAATATGAAAATTTTGTCAAGGACCTATAAGTGTGTTTAAAGGAGTAGTAATATCCTCCAACATCAATACTGACATGGAGTGTGCAGTGCAGATCATGATCATAAATAGGGACTAGTCTGAGCAAACCATAACATTATAACTTTAAATTATCCTCACATTTAAACTGTGCCTTTCTCAGCTGAATGATTTCAAATAATATGAGAGTATCATTTGATCACTCCAGATTACTTGCCTGAGTTTTAGGGTTTATGCTAATGTATGATATAGGAAAAATAGTGGGCAAAGTATCTAATATAGACATGACCAAAAATATTTTCTGTTATGGTTAGAATTTTTCAATTGCAATAAAAGTGCACAGCACATATATTTACACATTATATATTATGAACCTATTTGTTCCAGTTTTGCATCTTGCATCACATCTCTTATAATGTGTTTATTGTTCTTTTCTTTTTCAGGCAGGAAAAGAGTAATTATGGCGGAGAGCTAATTTTGGGGGGTATAGATCACTCGTTGTATAAAGGACCAATCCACTGGATCCCTATTACTGAGAAGGGCTACTGGCAAATACGACTAGACAAGTAAGAACATTAACAAAAAAACGATTCATTACATTTTTATTTCATCTCAGGATTCAGAAAATCCAGAAGGTAAATCTCGACAGCACTAACAATGGATGCAATACTTTTATAAAGAACAAATTGTAGGGTCTAAAGGAAAAATTATATTAAAGTGGCACTGCAGTCATATATTTGCTGAAATATATTTTAAATATAAAATTTTAAACATTCTAAAATATTATTTGTATCGTGAAATGGATATGGAATTAATCAGTGTGAGTATGAAATAGTGTAAGTTGTAACCTTCTAGGGGAGCGATTACACAGCTTCTGTAGAAACTCCCATAAGATTGGCTTGACCGTTTACTGACTTATACTTAGGGGGGTTTGGCTGTAGCTCTCTAGCTACCTGTTATGGCATTATAAAAAAAAAATGAATGTGGGGCTTATGATTCCTCCACTTATGCGCTGCTACCCCATCTATCATAAAATGAGGTAGGTTTCCCCCGGGACCCTGTCAACACCCAAGGGGAGCATTGGGCTTTGAGGTGGCAGGACCCCATTAGTCCCAAAATTCCCACTCCTATTATAAATAATTGCAGAGTGGCCCATGTGGCTCCCAATGGACCCACTTAGTCCCCATTCCAAGCGCCCTATCACTATCTCCCATAGGCGTCACCATAGACCTGCATGACACTATGCCTGATCTAATGGTTTGAACCAATCAGAGCTCTCTGTTTTCCCCTATCATGATTAATTGTTATAAAAAAAAAAAGTATGGATAGGGGATAATTACAGAGATTCCTCAAGCTGATTGGCTGTTGAAAAAGCCAATCAGTGAAAATAATCGAGGATATTGTGGCAAGGAAGGGTTTAGCTTTAGCTTTAATTGTAGTGAGGACAGTTTCTTAGCCGGTCTCGGTAGGGTGCTACAGGAGATTGAGATTACACACAGAGTTTATGCTCACTGTGAGTATCCTCAGCTCTTTACAAGAAAATGTAGCATTAGGGTAGATTTCTTATAGAAGACATGTAATCACACTTTAGGTAGAAAACACATGTAGAGCAAGTACACTCGTAGCAATCACTCATTAGGATTTACATGTGAGAGTTTGTTACAGTCATCGTGTAATGGCTACCTACATTGGGGCTTACTTGGTATTTTTCACTAGTAAAGCCATTTAATCAAATGTCTATTATATCTTTTAAGATACATTGTACTATGAGTTTGACTGATATAGCAAACATCTTCATTAGGTTATTTCTTAAGGTTTTATATAAATACTAGTCATTTACCCATCACAAATTACATGTGTCTCTTCCCCCTCTCCCTCCCATGTGTCCATTTCCCCCCTCTGCCTCCCCTGTGTCTCTTCCCCCCTCTCCCTCCCCTGTGTCTCTCCCTCCCTCTCCCTCCTCTTTGTCTCTTCCCCCTCTTCCTTCCCAGGTGTCTCTTTCTCCCCTCCTCCCTCCCCTGTGTCTCTTCCCCCTCTCCTCCCTCCCCTCTGCCTATTTTCTCCTTCCCCCCTCTGTCTCTTTCCCCCTACCCCCTGTGTTTCTTTCCCCTCTCCTCCTTCCCATCTGCCCCTTTACCCCTCTGTCTCTTTCCTCCTTTCCCTGTGTCTCTTTCCCCCTCCTCCCTCCCCTGTGTCTCTTTCCCCCTTTCCCTTGTGTCTCTTTCCCCCTTTCCCCTGTGTCTCTTTCCCACTTCCTCCCTCCCCTTTGTCCCTTTCCTACGCTGTCTCTTTCCCCCTTTCCATGTGTCTCTTTCCCCCTCCTCCCTCCCCTGTGTCTCTTTCCCCCTTTCCCTTGTGTCTCTTTCCCCCTTTCCCCTGTGTCTCTTTCCCCCTCCTCCCTCCCCTGTCTCTTTCCCCCTTTACCTTGTGTCTCTTCCCCCCTTTCCCCTGTGTCTCTTTCCCACGTCCTCCCTCCCCTGTGTCCCTTTCCAACTCTGTCTCTTTCCCCCTCCTCCCTCACCTATTTCTCTTTTCCCTCCTAATCCTGGATCGCATAGGGTAATCAATCGATTCTTTTATACAAAAGTCCAAATATATTTGTGAAAGTGAAGGCAAATTCCAGACTCCATATTACATTTAAGTACACATTAACAGCCTTATTAAATTGCGATTTGGCCAATTGAGGGCTCTATACTGTATAAGCACAGAGCATATATTTTTTACAGAAGTTTTTACTTAGTGAAGACCTTGCTTTTGGATAGACGTTCACTAACTAAAAACTTCTGTAACAAAATATGCTATGTGCTTATATAGAGCCCTATTCAGTTGGCCGAATCACAATTTAATAAGGCTGATAATATGTTAATATAATTGCACTGAAAAGGGTGAAGGAAGGAATACTCCAGTACACATTTAGGAAGGATCTAATTTAATTAGCATCTTATTTAGGGCCATTGAAGCTTTATGAAGGATATGTAGAAAAAGATATGGGGTGCGGAACACAGGAGCCAGATTTCAGGCTTTGGTCCGCCTACTGACTACTCCTGATGTCAATCATGATTTGTATTTCTTTTCTTTTCGTTTTTTAAGTAATCACTCTTTATACAAGAGTGTCCAGACAAATACTGATACAGTTAATTACTCAATTTATTATATGTTAGTAATGACATTTTCAAATAGTCTAATTAATCTGTGTCAGGGAGCTGCACAGTTGTACTATGTAGCTCTGGTAATCTATTACTCCATCTATTGTCTCTACCTGATACCACCCAAAACTATTTCAGAAAGAAGTCATGGATATGTATAGTTTATGGGGAAAAAAGAGATTGATGATTTGATAGAAACCTTCAAATATATCAAAGAATTTAATAAGGTTCACATCTTCCAAAAAACAGGAATGCAAGATAGGAAGATATAATTTGATGTCAGAAAGTGGAAGATTTAGGGGTAATGTGTGAAAGTACTACCTTATAGAAATAGTAGTAGAAGTAGTTGAAGAGCCTACCGATAGAAGTAGTAGAATCAAGCAAAGTTAAATCATTTAAGTATACCTGATACAAGCATATTTATGTCATATTGTGTTAGGTAGATAGATGGGCAGAGTAGATGACTCTTTTGAGTCGTACCTGCCATTTAATCTATCAGCCTTATTAAATTGTGATTCGGCCAATTGAATAGGGCTCTATATAAGCACAGAACATATTTTTTTACAGAAGTTTTTAGTTAGTGAAGACCTTGCTATTGGATAGAAGTTCACAACCTAAAAACTTCTGTAAAAAATATGCTCTGTGCTTATATAGAGCCCTATTCAATTGGCCAAATCGCAATTTAATAAGGCTGTATGTTTCTATGTTTTTTTCCTTAAAAGAAAAAAAGTGCATTGTTTATAACCTGTTCTTTTAAATATACAATACCAAATTTGAGACTACAGTGTCCCTTTAACTCAGCAAGAGACACAGAGGGTTGTAAAGGTAACTTGTAGCTGATTTTATATGTGAGCTAAGTATCATTTGGAATAGTTAAGTAGTGGCCTACAGCCTTATTAAATTGCAATTCGGTAAATTTAAAAGGGCTCTATTTAAGCACATAGCATATTTTTAAGTTAGTTAACTTCTATCCAAAAGCAAGGTCTTCACTAACGAAATACTTCTGTAAATATAATATGCTGTGTGCTTATATAGAGCCCTTTTAAATTTACTGAATCGCAATTTAATAAGGCTGCTAGTCTTCAAGTGTGGATGCAACACTAAAAAATTTAACTGTGTGTTTTCTTTCAAATACAGTATTAAAATTCAGGGTAAGGTAATGTTTTGCCAAAATGGTTGCGAGGCTATTGTTGACTCTGGCACGTCTCTCATTACTGGGCCATCATCCGACATAAAACAACTACAGAAGCTTATTCATGCTGTGCCAACTGGACTTGGAGAGGTAAAGAATTTACTTCAACATTTGGAATTTGATTTTAAGTCTATGCTTACCATTTAGGATATATCCGCAGTATTTGCTATTGATCGCATAATATTTGTTTATCTTCGATATGTTTTACCAGAATCTTCAAACACCGTTGACTCAAAAATGAACATTGCATATGATTTGACTTGTCATAATATTTAGTGAGCAACCAGGGGGAAATGGTACAGCAAAATGCATGTATCAGTGTATAAAATCAATAGATATTATTTTATATATACAATAGGAAGATTGTGTAACATGCATGTAACAGATATATGGTTTTGCTATAGATTTCCATTTTTTCCTATATTAAACCAAAATATTTTTAGTTTGATAAACAACGCATATTATCTTGGGTGCCTCGGAGCTGAATGTTCCTATTGGCATTTTGAAAATTTTCAACATGCTCAAAATGTTTTAAACAAAACTTTATATTGAGTTTGATTTCTTTTTTTTAGGAAACTTTACCCAATAACATCTGATTTTCTTCTTGTATGTGTGTATTAAAAAAACTATAAATCTATTCAGTGACATATTTAGAGTAACTTTAGCCTTTTTCTCACCCACAATGCTACATGCCGCTGACCAAGTTTTAAAATAATCCCTGCCAGATCACAACTGTGTTAAATAGTGATCCATTGTGATTAAACCACATGTGTTCTAGTAGTGATTGTTTTTACGCCTGGACTAAAGGTGAGCAGAGTCTGGAGAAGTGAAGGATATTACAGGGACATCAGCACAAAGCTCTTAAGAAGTGAGGTCCCTACAGGTCTCCATGCTATATTATACTATAATAGAATCATGGCCGTAATACCCAGTAGGTGAACTAGGCGGTCACCTAGGGGTACGTCCTTGTGAGGGACGTCCATTTTGTAGCTTAAAAATCTCTAAAAAATATTCGGTTTAAAGGTATATGCAAGTGAGCTGGGTTATTAATGCATCCGATAAAGGAGAATTTTTAGTGTCTGAAAATTTTTTTTGCATGAAGTTTGCTGAATTTCTGGCATTTGCAAACGTTTTTCTATCAATGTTGACACCCCCTGAAATTCACAGGGAAAATTAGCATACATAATACATTGTAACTTTTTGGCCTGGGGATTATGCTGGCAGCTTTCCTCTCCTTTAGATTTCTGTAATAACCGGAACAAGCTCTGTGTCCCTTCATTCACTGATTGTTTTATCTACATCCCAGGTGATACCTACCCCAGCCCCAGTGAATTGCCCTCATCACCTGCCCCAGCCCCAGTGAATTGCCCTGTGACCACCCCCAGCCCCAGTGAATTGCCCCGTGATCTCCCCCACACATAGACATTCACACAGACTCACTCTCACACACAGACATACACTCACTCACCCACACACACTCACTCACACATACATACATACTCACTCACTGACACACACACTCACTCACACAGACATACACACTCACTCACATGCACTCACTCACACAGACATACACACTCACACAGACATACATACTCGCTCACTGACACACACACTCATTCACACAGACATACACACTCATTCACTCACTCACACACACTCACTCACACAGACATACACACTTACTCATTTGCTCACAGACATACACACTCACTCACTGACACACAAACTCACTCAACACTCACTCAAACAGGCATACACACTCGGTCACACAGACACATACACTCACACAGACACACACACTT
The DNA here is from genome assembly GCA_027410445.1 of Discoglossus pictus. Taxonomy (NCBI): domain Eukaryota; kingdom Metazoa; phylum Chordata; class Amphibia; order Anura; family Alytidae; genus Discoglossus; species Discoglossus pictus. The sequence goes on from CM050167.1 coordinate 312,942,183, forward strand.
ACTCACACAGACACACATACATACACACTAACTCTCTCAAACAGACACACACACTCACTCACACAGACATACACACTCATTCACTCACATACACACACTCACTCACACAGACATACACACTTACTCACTCGCTCACAGACATACACACTCACGCACTGACACACACACTCACTCAACACTCACTCACACAGGCATACACACTCAGTCACACAGACACATACACTCACACAGACACACACACTTACTCACACAGACACACATACATACACACTCACTCTCTCACACAGACACACACACACTCACTCACACAGACATACACACTCATTCACTCACATACACACACTCACTCATACAGACATACACACTTACTCACTCGCTCACAGACATATACACTCACTCACTGACACACACACTCACTCACTCAACACTCACTCACTCACTCACACAGGCATACACACTCACTCACCCACCCACTCACATAGACATTCACTCACACAGACATACACACTCACAGACACACACACTCACTCACACAGACATACACACTCACACACCCATTTACATAGACATTCACTCACACAGACACACAGACACACTCACTCAAACATACTCACTCACACAGACATACACACTCACACAGACATACACACTCACACAGACATACACACTCTCACACAGACATACACACTTATTCACTCACATAGACACTCACACATACATACACACTCACTCACATCAGCCTCAAAACCTTAATGACTTGGAGAGGATCTTCAAAGTGGAGTGGGACAAAATGCCTCCTTAGATGTGTGCAAACCTGGTGGCCAACTACAAGAAACATCTGTAATTGCCAATAGGGGTTTTGCCAAGTACTAAGACGAAAGGGTCAAATACTTATTTCCCTTATTGACATGCAAAGCAATTTATAACTTTTGTGACATACATTTTTCTTATTTTTTATTTTATTCTGTCTCTCACTGTTAAAATACACCTACCATTAAAATTATAGACTGATCATTTATTTTTCAGTGGAGAAACGTTCAAAATCAGCAGGGGATCAACTGCTTTTCCCCCCCACTGTATATATATATATATATATATATATATATATATACTGTATATATACATAAATATATATATATATATATATATATATATATACATAATTATATCATATTAAATGATTATTGTGGTGAACTACCTACTCATAAGATCCACAGCACAAGCTGAGATCCCGCTCCATGCTGATGATAGCCAGTAAGCTTGAAACAGCTGTACATGGATAGGATTCTCAGCTTGTGTAAAATCCAGCCTTGGCTTTTCATGGCTATAGATTGAAGAGTGAGGTATTTGTGGGCACATTTGCATGTCTCAGCTCAGCTTCCCAGAATGCAGTGTAATAACGGCTTTTCTCGGAATTCTGAGCTGGAAGCAAGTTTTTTAACTTGTTTAAGACATTCAAATGTGAACACAGATAAACTATTTATTTATTACTAGCGACTTGCCAGTCAAAAATGACGGAGCAATAAAATTGTAAGGCAGGTAATGCTGTTTGCCACAGACATACATTTTTTTTGTGGTCTGAGATCCTTCGGTGCTCATTGCGAGCTTCGCGCTAAGCGCCTTTGGGGCTCATCGCGTGGCCCGCAATGAGCGACTTCGGTGCTCATTGAAAGCCTCTTGGTTGTTGTATTTTTTTTTATCATAGGTGCTTTTGCTGTCATTGTAAGGTCGGCGCCGATCTCCTTTTTGCGCTTATTGCAAGGCTGTCCCCTGGTGTAGCTTGTGTGCTATGAGCGGCGTTGGCGCTTGTTGTGAGGCGTGCGGTGAATGGCTTTTGCGTTTATTGTGATTAGTGATCAATTAATATACTTTACCTATTTGTAAGTAATTTATGCAGGAAGCATTGTGCTGAAGAGCTGACAATCTGTTTTGATGTTCCTGCAGCATACAATGTCGGTTTGCACTGTTGGTGAGCTGAGGTGTGTCAGCAATGTGTACAGTGTGTAGTGTAAAGAGGCTGTGTGCGCGAGGGGAAGCCGTTAGTGTAGCTGTGTACTTCCATTCTGTAAGTTAGTGTTGTAAAATGGCGGCGAATGTGTATGTAATACGCAGGTGTGAATGATTTAGCGTCCTTCCCCCTCTGCTCCCTCGTGTCTCTCTTCCCCCCTCCCCTGTGTCTCTCTTCCCCCCTCTTCTGTGTCTCTCTTCCCCCCTCGTCTCCCTCCCCTGGGTCTCTCTTCCCCCCTCCTCAACCCCCCCCTGTGCCGCTCTTCCCCTCTCCCACCCCTTTGTCTGTCTTCCCCACAGCTGTCCCTCCTATGTGTCTCACCCACTCCTCCCTCACCTTATGCTGCAGTCGCATGCACGCTTGTATTCCCGGCCTCCCGTGGTGCGTTGAGCGCCTATGGCCTATGGCGCTCATCCCGAGCATCAGTGGGGCAGAGGGAGTTGTCAAACTGCGAGTTGTCAGTTGCGGTCCTCGCTTTGCGAGGGCCGCAAAGCGTGACGACGACTCGCAGTTTGACAACTATTATATGTGATATATATATATATATATATATATATACTGTACATATATATATATATATATATATATATACTGTATCACATATATAGTTGTGAGCATGCGGCCCCTAAGCAAGAGAAAAAGAGGCCGCCGAAAAAAACGAAAACGAGGCTACAGCACTGTAAAGACGCAAAACACCACCGAACACCTAGGGATTTTATGAAAAAGACGTACGAGATCCGAAAACAAGGACGCAACCTGCGCGACCCGAAAAACATTACAAACACCATAAATACACACAACAAACACGTAGAAAGCTTACCCACAGCAAGGGGGGGGGGGGGCACCCAGGACCTCTGCAAGTGAAGTTACACGTCGATTTAAGTCCAAATTTCGGAGTTTAGACACAAAAAATGGCCGCCGAACAAAACGAAAACGAGGCTGAAACACCACCAAACACCTACGGATTTCCCGAAAAAATCGGATGCCATCCGAAAACAAAGACGCAAAATCAGCCACAGCCGCATACCACACATTAGGGGCCATTTTAGAAAACTAACTTATACAGTCCGGAAGTACACAGCTACACTAACGGATTTGCCTTGCGCAAGCACACTATTACACTACACACTGCGCACATTCATGACGCTTACACAGCAGCTCCACAGCACTGATGCTGCAGCAACATCAAAACAGATTGCCAGCTCTTCAACACAATGCTTCCTGCATATATTACTTCACAATAGGTAAAGTA